>JAGFNQ010001029.1:12586-328707 GCA_024364735.1 Boesenbergia rotunda
GACATCAAACCAAACGACACAGCGATGTACAAGGTTCGGGGATAACTTGCCCCTACTCCTTGGCGTGCCCGTAAGGTGGGTGATCCCTTGATCGTCGGCAGATCAAGCCCCGGAAAATCCGGATAGTGTAAGCAACCTCCTTCTCGGTGGAGTAACCTCTCCGCAGCGTTTCAACAAAGATAGAGTTTTAAGCACAATGAAACACAAGAAAGATCTTACTTAGCACCTAGGACAGGCAAGAACACAAGCAGAACTTCTCCCGAGCTCCACCCAGCGACGATCTCACGCAAGAACTCCCTTCTTCGTGTCTTCTCGCTGATGGACTCTCCAAGCCTCTTGTTTCTTCCTCCAAGTGCTCAAGTAAGGGATGGTTGCTTCAAAAATTACAGCTGTTTGCTCAAGAATGATGGAATAACAGAGAACACAAGCACGCAGCGTTACTGATCAGAGTTGTGGAGACTTGTTCGCCACCAAGCGCTTAAGTCCTTCCACTATTGCCAGGTCACCACCTCACTGCAGCCTCTAGCTACTCTCCTGCAACCACCAGCCACTACTGAGCTCTTCTAGACTCCCTGAGCCTCCCTCAGACCAGCCCCAGTCAGTAGCTCCAGCCAGCGCCAGCGTCCGTTGCAACCTGAGATGGAAAACGGACAAACCTGCTCCAAGGAAAGGCATCCATTGACTCTCCTTGAGTGTTTGAATCCTTCCCTGTCACCTGCAGCTTAATCAGAGCATTAGCACAACATATCAAGCAGAAAATCGAGTATCAGAGATTAAGCACAGAGAATCAGATACGTTCAGACGCGATCAGAGCGTCTGACAGTGCATTTTGAATTAAAGTGATCGGTCACCGGACCGATCCAGGGCTTGTGGATCGGTCACCAGACTGATCCACCGCTTTACTGGGACTCCCAGCTTTCGCGACGACACAGGCCTGATCGGTCAGCAGACCGATCAGAGTGAATCCTGATCGGTCACCAGACCAATCAGGATAGCCACTGACCGATCAGGCTCAAGCCTGATCGGTCCACTCCTGAGTGAACAGTAATCACGGATATCATATCCTAGGTCGTGGATCGGTCACCGGACCGTTCAGGAGCTGATCAGCGGGGGAACTCAACTCACTGTGTGCTCCCTGATCGGTCACCAAACCGATCAGGAGCAAGGCAGTGAGTGAACTGCCCCCTGATCGGTCACCGGACCGATCAGAAGCCAAGCAGTGAGGCAACTGCCTGCTCCCTGATCGGTCACCAGACCGATCAGGAGCCACACAGTAGGTTCCCAACCTCACTGTGTGCTCCCTGATCGATCACCAGACCGAGGAGCAGCGTGCCAACTTCCCTGATCGGTCACCAAACCGATCCAGGGACTCCAACCTAGCCCTCCAAGCTAGGGTTTCAGTCAACCTAGCCCTCCAAGCTAGGACCTGACCCTCCAAGCCAGGATTTTTTACCTAACCCTCCAGTTGGGACTTTTCACCTAACCCTCCAAGTTAGGACTTTTCACCTAGCCCTCCAAGCTAGGACTTTTCACCCAACTTTCCGAGTTAGGACTTTTCCACACCTAGCCCTCCAAGCTAGGATTTTCCACAGCTAACCCTCCAGGTTAGGATTTTCCAACACCTAGCCCTCCAAGCTAGGATTTTATCAAACCTAGTTCCACTAGGTATGCCTAGTCCATGACCAGGACTTAAACTCAATCATAATCATAATCATCAACCTAAACTAAAATCGATGTCAACACCAAAATAACAATCAAGGTCAGACTACATCAACAAGGCAGACGTCCATCGGAACCTCGAAGCACCGTCGGAGGAGGACAAATCTGTTTCAAGGAAACTCATTACGCATGCCTCAGCAACTCTTCGAGACCGGTTCGGGAATTACGGTTCGGGAAGAGCGGTTTGAGAAGTCCAGTTCGGGACTTCCGGTTCGGGACTTCCGGTTCAGGAAAACCGGTTCGAGTCGTCTGGTTCGGGAAACCTGCTCAGGAGATTCTAATCGGGAGATTCCAACTCGGGAATTCCAGGTCAGGAATTCATGCCCGGGAGACTGCATTATGCATAAAAGGCAGCTCAGACCACTCAACAGCTAAGTTAAAATTTCTGTAATTTCAATTTAATTTTTGTTAACTCTCCGAAAATGAGTATTTCCTCCAACACAATCTCCCTCTTTTTGATGTTTGATAATACATTTAAGTTAGGGAAAACAAATAGCAAATCAACATGCTAATAAACCAAATGGACTTACGTTGCCAAGGCTACACGTTTGACTTATATCGTCGATGCATATGCACATGCAATGCAAACATGCATGGATCCTATCACAAGACATCCCTCACACCTACACTTCCCAATGAGTTAGGATTTTATCACCAATGGCATTTTAAGAATCTCTCCAAGGCTCCCCCTACACTTGGACTTACTAAGGGCTTTTTAAGAACTTATCACAAGGCTCCCCCCTTTGTCAAATACATGAGCAACAATGCTCCCCATTTACTTAAGCTCCCCCTTGAGCTATGATTTTTTATAAAGGTATGTTTGATTTCCCACTTAAATCTAACACCTAACATAACCCTCACCTTTTATCTGGGCTTGAGACCGACCATGACTAGTTAGTCACAGACGGAGTTTTTAACTCTCCCACTAATTTTTTAATTTATTTTAGACTGTCTCATTATTTCTAATAATATTTTTTAACCAACTAAATAGGAAAGGAGTCATTACTCATAAACACTTTCACCTGTATATTTCAAAAAAAAAAAAAAAGACAAGACTTGAAGTGAAGATATAAAGTAATTAAGATTTGGATTAATATTTGATCTTAATGTATAACTTAGACTCTATTAGTTAGGTGCTCTCTCTTAATATTATATAGATTTATATTATATCTAATCAAGATTATATACATTTTAAAAATATTATTATTATAATTTTATTTTAATTTTTCTCATGACAATACAGAGAAATATAATGAACTAGAGCTAGTGCAGAGAAGTACACAAGCTAGTGATGATATTGACTGATTTAAGCCCTCCGTTGATAATAATATTAGTTTATGGTTGGAGGCAAGTAAGGATATTGGAAATGAATTCTTTGAGAAAAACCTATAGAGTTGATGGTACATCTTTTTCCACCCTATGAGTAGTAAAAGCACAAATGGAAATTTGACTGAAGAGGTTAGCGATTTGAAGGAAATAATATTACAAAGTGATCAAGAAATAAGATAAATGTCTCAACAACAAAACCTTATTATGCGACATTTTCAGTTAACTTCCATTCCAACTTAGATTCCTTTCAGTTCTAATGATCGATGATAGGGACCACAATAATAACGATGGTAGTGGTGATGATTCTTCATATATTTTTTTTTTTGTGTATGAATGTTATTCGTCTTAGAATTTGTGTTTTTTTTTATATTTGTTATTTGATTGAGTTTGTGAATTTTTTAATTTTTAATTTTTGATTAGTATTGTTAATTCGTTTCGAACGGGTTGGTGAGGCTAAGGAAGGTGGTAGAAGTTAAAAATGCACGTTGGAAGAAATAAGTCTTTATTTATGAAGTTTTGTGTTAATTTATATTATTTTCTTTCTGGTTAAAAATAACATTTTTTATTTATTTATTTTCTAATGTAGGAAAAGAAAAGAGGAAGTATGGAAGGAGAAGGAAATTTCCTTCTCGCACCGTGGAAGAAGAGGATGATCTCCTTTTATATCTTTCTTTTATGTTGAGATTTATCGAGACATCGGATATTTTGGGATATTTTATGAATTTGCTTATGGGATATTTTGTGAATTTGCTTATGAGGCTGGTAGAACTTGGTGTTTGGATCTGGTTGGTTATTTGTTAAGATTTTGTGTTGCTGAACTTGGTTATTTGGATCTTTTGTGTTATTACTTAGTTGTTATATGTATTGTTTGATTTGAGATTACGTTGTACATATTCGTGATAGAATGTAGAAATAGGGAGATTTTGTGAATAAAAAATTTGAATTTTATGACAACACACAAAATTTGGTCGTAAAATATTGTAACCACAGTATATATCACAAATTTGCGACCAATTTTATTTTCATTGTAAATTTATGATGAATCAAAATTCGTCATAGATTTATAATGAAAATGAATTCGTTAGTCGTCGCGATTTGCGATTTGTCGATGAATTCGTAACAAATTTGTGACAAAAATGTGATTCATTAAAAATTTGCACTGAAAACACATTCATTGTAGATTTGATGACAAATTTATTTTCGTTATAAATTTACTGATCCCGAGCCAGTTTGTGTGTAGCCTGACCCGGCAGCCTAACAACCCGTCAGGAGTAGATAGGTTTGTGGGCCCCAGGATCCCGTCGAATATAGGGCACATTCAGGTGGATCGGCCCATTTCCCCCGAACACGAGGAAACATTGGCTCTGGCCAAGGCAAAGAGGGCCAGAAGCCTTGAAGGCTAGAAGCCCCGAAGGCCCCTGAGTCCAGGAATGTCCTGGGTAGAGGAGTTCTGAATCAGGGGAGTCTCAAGTCGGAGAAATTCCGACTCACAACATCACTAAGTCTTAACACTCCCGAGTCAACGGAGTTTCAACTCAAAGCATCCTGAAGTTATAAGCGAATCGGTTTCCGCGCACTTCTCGGCTCGTCCCCCAGGCGCCGGACGCTTGGCGGGCCATGTTTCGATGATCCTCCCGAGTCAGACAAGTCTTCACTCAGAGTATCACCAGATCATGAGATCCCCGAGGCAGGAGCACCCCGAGCTAGAAGAGCACTCGGTCGTTGACCAGACTATCCTTGAGTCAGCTGAGTTCGGGCGTACATCCCGAACCAAGTTCCCCACGACTCAGGAAGCATACCTTCGCTCGGGAAGCCTTCCTTAACTCGAGAAGCCAAGTTGTCTAAGGTTCCTGTCGTGACTTATCCGAACAACCACTCCCTGACACCGGACTAGCAGAAGGAGTACGGGGTTGACGCAGACCTGATACCGTTCAGGTCCGAATCGTGAGTATCCCGCTGACGCCATGATCCCCCTACCATACCCTGACACCCTGTACTGTTGGGACCGATTGGCGAGCTAGAGGGGGGGTGATTAGCTCCGATTTGCTTCTTGATGATTTGTCGCGGCGGAAGACTCGAGCAAACGCTAACACAAAGGATTTACTTGGTATCCACCCCGGTCGGGTGACTAATCCCAGGATCCACTCTCCTCACACTCTCATGCACTATGAAAGTCTCCTTCTTGAGGTGGAGAAATCTCTTACAAGCTTACAACAAGATACAACAAGGATCTAAGCAAATACAAAAAGAAATCTTACAAGATTTACAATGAATAAACTCTCTTTGCTTTCCTTGCTATCCTCAAGCTTGTGATTGCCTCTAGAACCTTGGAAATGCAGCAGCAATGTCCTCCAAGGCTTCCCTTGAAATGGCAATAACGTTGGAGAAGAAGAGGAGAAGAACTGCGGCCAAAAACCTTCGCGAAAGACCTTATACCCGACGCCTAGGGTTTCTGAATCGATTACCCATTCGATTACCACGTAGGATTTAGCCGTTCAACGGCTAGTTTTCGAACCGTAATCGATTAGCCAATCGATTACGGGTGGCCTGAATCGATTACCCAATCGATTCAGAGCCTTACTGTCTTCTCGCGCAAACCCCAGTGATCGATTACCCCAATCGATCAAGAGACTCCTTAATCGATTGACCAATCGATTAAGGAAGGTCTGAATCAATTACTCAATCGATTCAGCCACCTTCTGGACTAGCCACAAACCTCCCTAATCGATCAACTGATCGATTCACCCAATCAATTGAGTCCAACTTAACTTGTTTCCACAAGTCTAGGGTCCCCTACCAAGTGTCCGGTCAACCCCGTTGACCAACTTGGATTTCTCCTGCCTAGCTCCCAGCTTGGACTCACCCTGGTTCCCAACCAGATTCGCCTAACCCTCGAGTTAGGTCTAGTCTCTCGGTAGACTTCCACCTTACTAGCATGCGATCTCCCCGATCCATCTGGACTTCACCTAGTCCCACTAGGTCTCTTCCCATGCCAGTGTACGATCTCCCCGATCTACCTGGACTTCACCTAGTCCCACTAGGTGTGCCTAGTCCCACTAGGTCTTTTCCCATGCCAGCGTACGATCTCCCCGATCTACCTGGACTTCACCTAGTCCCACTAGGTCTTTTCCCATGCCAGCGTACGATCTCCCCGATCTACCTGGACTTCACCTAGTCCCACTAGGTGTGCCTAGTCCCACTAGGTCTTTTCCCATGCCAGCGTACGATCTTCCCGATCTACCTAGACTTCACCTAGTCCCACTAGGTGTGCCTAGTCAAGCCTCCAGTCAACCTTGACCCACTTGACATCATACGATATTCAAACATCATATGACATTCAAACATCATTATCAAACATCGAAACATACGCCCATACCATAAGCTTACCAAGCTTATCAGACCTAAGCTCACCCAAGCTTAGTCAAACTAGGTCAACCCTGACCTAACCAAGATTGCACCAACAATCTCCCCCTTTTTGATGTTTGACAATATGTTTGAGAAAGACTAATCCCTATTAGCCTTTCAATTTTCTCCCCCTTTGACACACATCAAACACTCTCCCTGAGAGTCTATATGGTCAAAGGTATACCCAATGAAAATCTCATACTTTTCATTGAACCTATGCTCAACCTTGAGCACTCATGAAGATTCCCAATCTCCATTCATTCACTTATTCCAAAAAAAATTCAAACACATGTTGTTAAGGAAGATCTCCCCCTCAAAACATACTCTAAACCTCTATCATTGCACCAATAATGATTTTTGAGTTCCTAAACCGTTAGGAAAACTCAACTTGAGGTAATTGAGATTTTGAAATTCAAAATTTGAATCAAAATCTCTTCGTAACCCTTAAATGTTCACCAAACTATTTCCCTTTTTGATTTCACAATGAAATTTACCCAAATATACTTATAAAAGTAATTCTAGGGTCTAAGGATTGTTAGGTTACTTAACAATGGGTTATTGAACTGAAAATAGACAGTTTCAGTCTCACCAATCAATTGGTGTTGGGAACCAATCGATTATGGCCTGCCTTAATCGATCAGCCGATCGATTACGGCTACCTGTAATCGATCACTGGATCGACTACCCGAGCTTCTGTGCTCGTAAAAGGATCGACCAATCGATTGACCAATCGATTGGCTATGGTCCCAATCGATCACCCGATCGATTGGGAGTTTCTGATTTCTGAAAACAATTTCAGATTCGAATTTCAGAAACTCCTAAATAATTCTACAAAATTTAAAAAAATCTGAAATTTCGTGTAGATATTATTTATACCATATACTATCATGAAAAAATAGTTTTCTATGAAAATAACCTTCATTTCCAAAGATTGATACAAAATTGGAAACCATTGAAAGACTTCAATGTTTTACTCTATTTTGTATCCAATTCATCAATGATGAGTGCTATCAAAAGATAGTCTTCACCAAGGTTTTCCAATATAGTTTTGAAATAGTTTTCAAAAATAATTTCCAACCATGTTCCTTGGGCTAAATGCACATGACTTGTACATTAGCTTTCCCAATGATTGAAGTTCATTTAAATTCTTGTTTTGATGAACCTAAAACTCAATTTGATGCACTTTATCAACACCTTGAGTTTTGTTCATCACCCTAACATCTCACTTGTTTCTAATGTGTCTCAAAAACACACACAAGTCAACTTATAGTCTTAGTGAGATGTGAAAGTCATGTTCTCCCTAAACTAAGGGTTCATGCATTTCTACCTAGACATTATAAACCTTGATCATCCACCTAGGATATCAATTAATGCCACTGTCCTTAACTTCAATAAAAATTGATTTAAGCATGATTAATGACTATGACATGCAGTATATTAGAGTTTAAATAATATTATACTAGATGATGCATGTATGACATGACATATAATATTTTCATAATAAATATGAATGATGAAATATGATGTCATGGCATGTGATAGGGCATACAAAACATGGCATAATAGCATAAAAGAATATACCTAGATTTCCTATCTAAGTATCAATAACTCATCGCTAAGCCATTGATAATCCTAAATTTTCCCAAATTTCCAAGATAATGCCAAAACTCCCCAACTTGGCCTATCTTTGGATTCTAACCTAGTTGTGCCAACTTTATCAAGTTTAATCCTCCAAAAATATAGTTTGGCATAAATTTACTCCTCCTAGAGTAAATACTTGAATCCTTCATTTTCAAGGGTAGTAGTTCCTTGAAAATGTCCCAAAGTGCCAACTTCATCAAGGTTGGGTTACCTACCCTTCCAATTAGAGTTGACACTCCCTAGACCTATCTAGGGTGTGGCGAACACACTCTTAGGAACCCAAAATCTATTGGTGCTCCTAGGGTGTTCTAGGTATTCACTAGGGATGACTTCCCTTGATACCTTCCTAAAGACTTTCTTAGGCTTCTCCGAAGCCTTAGTCACCTTTGTCTTGTCTTGGTCAACTTTAGGGATGGCTTCCCTTGCGACCTTGACTTGACTCCTAGACCTAGATTTAGTTTCATATTTATATGGAACTCTATGATAGGATGGACCATCATCCTTAGTCTTAGGTTTGTACCCCAAACCTTTCTTGCTCCTAGAAGGTCCTTGATTTCCTAAACCTAGGTTTTGATCCTTAGATCCCTTAAATAGATTTTCTATTCTTTTGAGGGATTTTTCTAATTTATCAAGTTTTGACCTCAAAACTTGATTTTCAATCATTACCTCCTGAAGGCTTGGTTTTCTAGTATAGCCTTGGTAGTTTTTCTTTTTGACCTTGTTTTGGGTAGGTCTACCCTTAAATGATCTAAAGTCTTCTCTATCCTTAGATGTGGTAAACCTAGCATGAAAGGCTCTATATTTTTCCTTTGGTTTCTCATACCTCCTATTTTCATGATAAATAGCATTAAAATGATAATAATTATTTCTAGCATGCATATTATCATGATTTAAATAAGTACCATTGCCTAATGGTACCTTAGTGTTGTTCTTGGAGGCTCCCCCTTGACTTGAGCTCCTCCTTTTAGCCTTGGTCGGATTCTTCCCTTTTGGACATTGATTTCGATAATGTCCCTTTTCTTTGCATGAGAAGCACACAATGTGCTTCTTATCCTTCTTTGCCACGGGGCCGACCTCCTTTAGCTTCTCTTTGGTCTTGGGTGCCCCTAGCACCTTCTTCTTGACCAATTTGGGACACTTACTCTTATAGTGTCCTCTTTCCCTACACTCAAAGCAAATAATATGATCTTTATTTTTACAAATTGAAATTTTTATACCTTTGCTTGTAGGGGTGTGACATGACTCTTCACTTGATCCGGAAGTAGATACTTCTTCTTCTTCCGGAGTCAATGACCTTCGCTCCCCCTCAATCCTCGAGGTGGAGACTTCTTCTTTCTTCTCATTGACCTCGGATGATGATGTTGACGCTTTTCTTTGATCCGATGCCAATGGCACATCTTGCTCCTCTTCAACCCTTGAAGTGGAGGCTTCTTGAGCTTCATCTTCGGATGTTGAGCATCTCTCAATTTCCGAATCTTCACTTGATGAATCTCCCTCTTCGGATTTGTCTTGATTTTGTAGAGTGGAGGGATCTTCATGAAGCTTTGCCAATTTGCTCCAAAGCTCTTTGGCATCTTGAAATTCTCCAATCTTGTCCAAGATGGTGCTTGGCAAAAGATTGACCAATAGCTTGGTCACTTTGTAGTTGGCCTCGCATTTCTTGATTTGCTCCTCATTCCATTTGCTTTTCTTGAGGAGCTTTCCTTTTGTGCTTGTTGGAGCTTCAAAGCCCTCCATTAGAGCAAACCATTGCTCTATCTCCATCATGAAGTAATTTTCAATCTTTGACTTCCAAAGATTGAAATTCGCCTTGTCGAATGGTGGAGGTGCCCTTGTGTCATAGCCAAACTCCATTCTTGAAGTTGAACCCTCTTGATGATGACTTCTTGAAATTAGGATTTCTTCCAACTTCTTCTTCTTCCTCTAGCTCTTGCCCTCTTGGCGATGAGTCCAAAGAAGAGCAACCTCGCTCTGATACCACTTGTTGGGACCGATTGGCGAGCTAGAGGGGGGTGATTAGCTCCGATTTGCTTCTTGATGATTTGTCGCGGCAGAAGACTCGAGCAAACGCTAACACAAAGGATTTACTTGGTATCCACCCTAATCGGGTGACTAATCCAAGGATCCACTCTCCTCACACTCTCATGCACTATGAAAGCCTCCTTCTTGAGGTGGAGAAACCTCTTACAAGCATGAAAGAAAGCATTAACGGAACTTAACCGAATCTAACCTAATTGCGTACTTAAACATAAGAGAGACTTGAAACATTCAATTAATAAAACGTAGCAAAAAACTAAGTATAGAAAATGCAAAACTAAACTAAAACAATTGATTGAGACATTTCATCGAACAAGTAACAAGCGTGAATCAAAATGAGTCAAATACAAACAACTTAAACATAGAAGACAAAAATTGATTACAAACATTCAATCAATCAACAAAAACATCCAGCTACATCAACCCGACAACCAAATCTGATGATGGCATGAAGTAATCGCTGGATGATGAAAGGGGCTGCTGCTGGAAATGCTGTGATTAACTGCTGCAAATGCTGTGAAGAAGAGTTGGAAATCTGCTTGAAATCTGCTGGAAATCTGTGATTAACTGCTGCAAATGCTGTGCAAAACTGAGCTGCTGGAAATTCTATGCAAAACTGAGCTGCTGGGAATACATGAAACCTAATACAATTGCAAACTTAAGCATATAAAATGTGGATCAAACATGGATTTTAGAGCCGAAAATAATCAACAAAATGATGGTTATCAAACCACCCCCCCCCCCCCCAACCCCCCGCGGGTAGACACACCCCGGAGTTCAACTCAGAGGACGCGCTCCCAAGATTACCTCAGGAAGCCAGGTCTCCAAGACCACCTCGGGAAAGCGGAATGCCCGGGACCCCCTGGTCAGAAGACCCCGAGCTCACCTCGGGGAAGCGGAGCCTAAGAACACCCGACCTCAAGTAACGGTCCCCCTTTCTTCAGATCTGCGGATAACCATCACCCCTTATCGCGGAGTCATCATGACCCATAATTGTCGCAACGGTCCAAACTTAATGACGGCGTGGACCGTAGCAAAGGTTACCCTGTAACCGACAATCGGGGGATGTGACAATGATCGTGGAGACTCATGAGACAGCCGCCGCAAGTATAAAAGGTACACCAACCCCTCCGGTAAAGGGGTTATGCATTCTCTGCTACTCATACATCTTTCTGCTTAAGACTTCTCCTCTCCATCGAGGCACTGACTTGAGCGTCGGAGTGAGGTCCTCCGAACAACCTCTGACGTGTTTTCCTAACGCTCGTGTTGATCTCACAAGGTGTAGAGTTCCTCCCCTCCCGTCAGCATTCGTGTGGGTTGAACTTCGGTGACTGGCCATCGACGTCGAGTTGATAGATCAAAGAGCGTTGCTAGAGGGGGGTGAATAGCACTTTTTCGTCGTTTTCTCTACACAGAGGTTAGCGCAGCACAAACAAAATATGCAAAAGACAAAAACAACAGTGCTAACTCAGAGTATTTTTACTTGGTATCCACCCGAATGAGTGACTAATCCAAGGATCCACGCGCGTACTCCACCTTCACTATGAAAAGTCTCCTTCAGGTGGAGAAACCTTTACAAAGGCGTTGTCTTCCTCTTTACAGAATATAATGAATAGAGAGAGAGGAAGATCTGAAGACTCTATGCACGAACAACACTTCGTTACAGTAAAAAACAGTACCGTTCACGTGCGAAAAAGTCCTCTTTTTATAAGAGAACAGGACAACCTCGCAGGGTGTCCAGACCCACACCAGTCGACTGCCCTAGCATTAATTGCTAGCCAACGGCAAGTTTTGGGGTGTTACCAGTCGACTGCCCCCATGGCAGTCGACTGGTCTGAGGCTGTAAACTCTCTGTGAGTTTTGGCAGTCGACTACCCTCTGGCCAGTCGACTGCCCTGCCTCTCAGCTCAGTTACATCCACTCCGAACCTTCTCCTTCACATGTGTCTTCAGGTCTGCTCCCTTGGCTTGCCCCTTAAAGTCTTCTTCCTCTGGCTATCGTCCCTCGGATGCGCACACAAGCCTTCCCTTGGCTTACCTCCATGTCACCCTTCACTTGTGCCCTTGAAGTTCACTTCCCGGCTTGCCCTTGGAGCTCTCCTCCCTCGGCTCTCGTCCCTCGAATATGTTCTCCGCGTGTGATTCTCCAAGTCCTGCAAACTCAATCACATATATCAAATACAACATAACACCCTAACCTTAAACTTATTGGCACACACATCAAAATCATGATCTTCCCGATCACTATAGGGTCAATTGCCTCAACAATCTCCCCCTTTTTGATGTGTGGCAATATGTTTAAGTTAGGGATAAAATATACCAGTTAACAACAGTAAATATCTGTAGCAATTGAAAAGAAAAACATAAGACATATCAAAAACCTAAGAGATAACCTCCCCCTTAATCCATGTCTTGGATCGGTAGCTTCGGCTGGTTTCACCAGTCTAAAGAGACCAAGTAGACTTGATCTTATTAGAGTTGGTTTCCCCAACGTACTATCATCTCACCTCCTCCCAATACTATGTTTTCAAATTTCAAGTAATTGGTTAAGTCCTTAAGCTAACTAAACCTAAGTCTAAGCATGGTAAATTGCAGAAATTAAATAAACAATCAATCAATCAAACATGCAATTTAATAAAAAATTAGTTAAGTCACTTCAAAATGGTAATAATATTCTAGATTTTCGCAATAAGCAATGTTATGAATTACATTTTCATATGAATTAATCATGTTGTTCATAGTAAATAATGAATTATTAAATACTATAAATTTACCATTTGATTCCCTTTTGGAGGTCTCCCCCTTGATTTTAGCCATCTTCCCTTTGCTTGATTGTTTCCTCAGTATTTTGTAGTGGTCGCAAGCTAACCGGACAAGTTTCCGAGGATACCTTTCTTTGTCGTCAGATTCTGAGTCTGAGTTGGACTCAGGTTCTAGTTGAGGCCTCTTTTGCAGTTCTCTTGGAGTTTTCCCTGCAATAAAACTTATACCTTTCTCGACCATTATAGTATCTATTTGATTATTCAATTCTAATTTAGAAAAAGATTCAAAATTAGTTACCGTCTTAGTCAGTTCGTCGTCTGATTCTACTGGTTCGATTTTGATTCTGGATTCGAGTTCAGATTCTGATTCGGCTATCTGTGCTTGGACATCAAGTACCTTAATGTCGGAGATCTCTTCGTGTAGGTTGATTAGTTTCTCCCACATTTCTTTAGCACAGTTGAAGGATCCAACTAGCTTGAGTTGTTCGTTAGTTAGACCGCATTGAAGAATTGCAGTTGCTCTTGCATCAGTCTCAATTTGGTTGAGGGTTGGTTCATCCAGTTTGTCCCATGCAATTGATAGTCCATCTTCTGTAGGGAGGTGGAACCCTGTTTGAATTATCAACCAGAGATCTAGATTGTCCTTCAGGTGGGATTCCATTAGACTTTTCCAGGTTCTGAAGTTCTCGCCAGAGAATAGAGGCGGACGAACACTGTTCCATTCTTGATTGGCCATTAAGGATAAATCTTGCACACAAGGAAAAAAAATAGAGATGTACCAAGACTTGGTCTTGGATTAGTAGTGCGGGAGAGAGAGAAAAACAAGCTCAAAAGGTGTTTGCACGAATTTAGGTAAAATAATAATAAAAAAAATTTTGAAAATGTTGACCTTAACAATTTTGATTAATGAAGAAAAAGTAAGAAAAAAAATTTCTCGAATTAAGATAGCACGAATTTCGAGGAAAAATATTAAAATAATAAAAAAAAATTTACGACAAGTTTTCACAAATTGATTCTTTTATCAATTCTGACTTATGGTGAGAAAATGAGAATTCAGAATTTCAAAGCGAAAAAAAGCGAAAAAAATTTATTATTTATTTGAAAAATAAAGCGAAAAAAATTTGAAAAAAATTTCAAAGTGGTGGTTGCACCAACTTTGAATAACCCCGCTCTGATACCACTTGTTGGATCGAGAAATACGAGAGAGGGGGGGTGAATGTCGCAAATCGTTCGGATTTAAAAAGAGTAAGTGCGCAGCGGAAATAAGACACAAAAACAATGCTAACAAGGTCATTTTACTTGGTTCGGAGCCTGTGTCGACTCCTACTCCAAGGCCCACGGTCGTTGACCGTTTTCTGCGGGCAATTCTATACGTTCGAGAAAGTTTACAATAAAAAAGTATTACAGAATCAGAGTAGTAAACTTAATCAAGCTCTTCGTTACCGACGTCCGGTGTAGATCGAAGTGTTGGAGCAGCAGGACGTCGTCAGCTCGAGTTGGAAGAGTTCGGGAGCGTGTCGTGGAAGCAGAAGAGCGTGGAAGCGTCGCAGTAAGTGATGCTCTGAAGAAGGAGGTCGAGGGCCCTTTATATAGGGCCTAGGGGCGCCCTGGTCGACGGGGGCGCCCCCCACGTGGCAGCAGATCCGGTTGTAGCTCGGTCGCCGTCTGATCCCATTATCCTCGGGATCCGGTTTGACCGGGGCGCCCGGAGGACTCGGGGCGCCCGGATTGACCGGTCAAGGCCTCATCTCTTCGGCTTCGCAGGGATGCGCTTCAGCAGCTGGCAGTGGGGGCGCCCGCGACAAGCGGGGCGAAGCGCGTCCAGGTTGTTACAGACTTGGGTTGACCTTGGGGGCGCCCTGGTCGTCCGGGGCGCCCTGCTCAGCTTCTGCCTCACTCCTTCGAGGCTCTCTGAGCTGCAGATACTCAGTCCTTCGATCCTGCATCCAGGGTTAGTCCAAATAACAATTATATTTTATACAGCCTTAGCTGTCTTGGTTCTGACTTTGGTCTCCAAAATGGAGCCCTAGGTCGAACCGACGCCTAATGTTCCCTCAAGGGGAACGCGTCCTCACCTACTCCTCCCGGGAGAGTTTACCTGGTGCCAACCGGATCCTCCAGTTGGACTTTTGCCCGGCAGTCCTTCGCCAGGTCTTGAGTTACCAAGCTGCCCTTCGCTTGGTGCCTAGCTGCCCTTCGCTAGGTCTTTTCTACTGGCAGTCCTTCGCCAGCCTAGCAGTCCTTCGCTAGGGCTTTAGCATTCTGGCGGTCCTTTGCTAGTGCCTAGCAGTCCTTTGCTAGGGCTTCTCCTGTCTGGCAGTCCTTCGCCAGTGCCTAGCCTTCCTTCGCTAGGGCTTTTCCTGTACACTCAAGAAGCTTGTTAGACACCAAACAACCCTTAACTTTGAATCCTTTGCCAATATCAAAACAAGGTTCGATCTGGTGCTTCCTGCACCAACACTAGTCCTTACTCCTTGAGTGACATCACCCATTATTTGGTCAATAGGGCGATCTTGGTGATGTCTCAAGGGCCAAGAGTTTGTGGGTTCATTGACTACTTCTTCCTCATCCTCTAGAGTACTTCTTACTCCCCCTTGATCATTACCTTCCAAATGTAGGTCTTGGATTCTTTGGGCAAGGGGTTGGCATTCCTCTATGTCCTTATCAATTGAGGTTTTTCTAGGGTAGGTGTTAGTAGATTCATAAAAATTGACATTAGAAGACTCCTCAATCACATTTGTCCTTTTGTTGTAAACTCTATAACCCCTACTAGTGGATGAATAACCAACTAGAATTCCTTCATCGACTTTTGACTCAAACTTCCTTAAGTCATCTTTGGTATTCAAAATATAAACCTTACATCCAAAGACCCTAAAGTAGTGGACTTGTGGAATTCTCTCATTCCATAACTCAAAGGGGGGTTTACCTAAGAACTTATGTACCAAAACCCGGTTTTGAATGTAACAAGCGGTATTAACCGCTTCGGCCCAAAAATAGCTAGGAAGGGAATATGCATTAATCATAGTCCTAGCAGCTTCTTGTAGAACTCTGTTTCTCCTCTCAACTATCCCATTTTATTGAGGAGTCATTGGGCATGAAAATTCATGTTTAGACCCATTTTCTACACAAAATTGTGAGAAACTTAAATTTTAAAACTCCCCACCGTGGTCACTCCTAATTCTGTTAATCTTTAGGTGTTTTTCATTTTCTACCCTTTTACTAAAGCCTATAAAAATTTCTAAGGTATCGTCCTTATGTTTCATAAAGAAAACTCATATAAACCTAGAAAAATCATCTACAATGACTAAACAATATTTACTCCCTACTAGTGAGGGAGTACTATGACAATCAAACAAGTCAATGTGTAAAAGCTCTAATGGTAAAGTAGTAATGGTTAAGGTTTTACCTTTGTGTGATGATTTTGATTGCTTACCCTCTTGGCATGCATCACACAATTTGGTCTTCTCATACTTGATCATAGGTAGCCCCTTCACCAACTCCTCCTTGGCCACTTTTGCAATGCTTCTCATGTTCACGTGCCCAAGTCTTCGGTTCCACAACCATCCTTCTTCTTCTTTAGACATGAAACACTTAGACAAATTGTTAGTGACATAAGTAAAATCAAGATAATAAAGATTAGTCTCCCTATACCCTTCTAATATGACATTATTGGACTCATTTTGTTTTATTAGGCACTTCCTAGCATGGAATTCAACCCTATAGCCCGCATCACACAGTTGGCTTACACTAAGTAAATTAAATTTCATGTCTTTTATTAAGAGTATCTTATGGATAGAGATTGTAGGAGATACCTCAATGGTGCCCCTACCAATTATTTTCAGTTTTCCACTATTTTCAAAGGAGACCGTCCCTTCTCTTAGGTAGCTAATAGTAGTGAACTTGCTCACATATCCGGTCATGTATCTTGAGCACCCACTATCTACTATCCACATGGTTGAGACCTCCTTCACCTTCACCTATACAACATGGAAAACACACTCTTTTGGTACCCAGATTTTTGATCCACAAGCATCATTTAAAAATATCTTATGTACTCATGCCCTCTTGATGTTTCCCTTAGTCCCTTGTCTCCTAGATGCACCAATCCTACCCATGAGTGAGACAAAGGTCACTTCCTTGGTCTTTGGCCTATATCCTAATCCGACCTTGTTATTGTTGGACCTTGGATGGCTAGAGTGGGGGGGTGAATGTAGTCAGACACCGAAACTTTCGCACTTTGCAAATTTCTGCACTTAAACATTTAGTAGCACAGCGGAAGCAAACAAAAACAGAGTATGCAGAATTGAAACCTTAAGCTAAGAACAAGCACAAGAACGCTAACAAGAGGATTTACAAGGTTCGGGGATAACTTGCCCCTACTCCTTGGCGTGGTCGTAAGGTGGGCGATCCCTTGATTGTCGGCAGATCAAGCCTCGGAAAATCCGGATAGTTGCCCCTACTCTAGGGTCGATTGCCTCAACAGACTCCTTCCGGAACAATATCCAATCAGTGTACATAAAAAAATCGGCACATTTGTATATATCCATTGTCTACTCGGAATCAATATATTTCCAAATGGAATATATATTAAACATAAAAACGCAATCATCACATTTATATCTATCCATTGACCATTGTATGTGCACTAATTTTTTTTTCTTTTAGTTTTTATTAGCTTACTATTCTATCGGGATTTCTTTCTCGGAATCAATATGATTTTTTTTTTCAGTTAGACATGTCTTCTCAGTTTGAATAATTAGTGAAATTGTTTGGAATAATTAGTGAAATTGTTGTTCATACATGTCTTCTCAAGTATGCTTTTTTTTCTCATCTTATGATTTTTTTGTGAGATACAAGAACTTTTTGATTGGTTTGCTCTAAAACACAATTGAATTGTTGTATTTTTTATAAACTTGCAGGATATCTGTGTAAGGTCTTATATAAGTGGATTTCAAATTGAAGAAAAATTCTTTATATTAGGTTTTATTGTTCTTTGTTTATTGCCTATTGTTCATAATTATCTATCATCATGAAAATGAAGAAGAGATAGCCTAAAGTTTAAGAGGTTCATTGAATAAATATTTTAGTAAAGAATCTCATAACACAACGAAAAGATTAGTTCAAATTTTAACTAATGAATCATATGCAAATGTAGATTTTGTTGAAAATAAGAATGATGAAAATGAAGAATATGTGAGAAACGAAAGTGATGAGAATGAGAAATTTATAGAAAATGAAAACAAAGATAATACAGATTTTAAAGATTTGGATGAAATTGAAATTCATAAAACTAAAGATATTGATAATTGTTGTAATGATGAGCTTACAAAACAATATCAGCGTTCAACACTTAGATATGATTTAAACATATTTTGATCCAAGAGTTTGGGATAATCTTGATACAAATATGAGAGATTTACTTATGGAAAGATGTCCTAAAAGAGAAGATATTCTCGAGTTCCTTTTGATAAAGAATTTCGACACTTTGCTCATACTTACTATGTTCAAATGTTACCAAATGGTGAGACTCGTGATCGAAAATGGTTAGTGTACTCGAAGAGTTAGACAAAGTATTTTGTATTTGTTGTAAGTTGTTTAAAGTAATGCACACCAAAAGTAATTTAGCAAGAGAAGGAGTTAATGATTGGAAACATTTATGTAACAAACTTAAACAACATGAAAATAGTGTTAAACACCTCACTAATTTGAGAGCTTTTGTTGAACTACAAGTGAGATTAAAGAAAATATTGACAATTGATAAGGAAATACAAGAATAAATTAAAAAGGACACAAAACATTGGAAACATGTTATGAGAAGAATAGTTGGTGTTGTCAAATGTCTAGCTATACATAATTTGGCATTTCGGGGTACACATGACAAAATTTATGAAGATGGTAATGGTAATTTTTTGGGTCTACTTGAAATGATTGCAGATTTTGATCCAATAATACAAGAGCATTTTCGGCTCATTCAAGATAAAAAGATTCATTATCACTATCTTAATCATAAAATTCAAAATGAGTTAATATCTATTCTAGCCTCCAAAGTCAAGAATGCAATAATTAGAAAAGTAAAAGAGGCAAAATATTTTTCAATAATTCTTGATTGTACACCGGATGCAAGTCACAAAGAACAAATGACTCTCATATTATGATGTGTAGATGTTTCAGAGACTCCAATTAAAATGGAAGAGTACTTCTTAGAATTTATAAATGTAGAAGATACAACTGGTTTAGGCCTTTTTAATGAATTGCAAGTTGTTTTACGATCTTTAGAACTTGATATTGATAATGTGAGAGGGCAAGGTTATGATAATGGATCTAATATGAAAGACAAAAATCAAGGTGTGCAAAGGAGATTGCTTGACATAAATCCTAGAGCATTTTACATGTCATGTGGTTCTCATTCTCTTAACTTAGTTATTTGTGACATGACAAATTCTTGTGTTAAAGCAAAATCATTTTTTGGAGCATGTCAATGTATGTACACCGTGTTCTCTAATTCAACGAAAAGATGGAATGTTTTGCTTGACTATATTGATGGATTAACTTTAAAATCATTGTCAACTACAAGATGGGAAAACCATATTAAAACAGGCAAAGCAATTCTATCTCAAGCTTCCCAAATCAAAGAAGCATTGTTCAAATTAGCAAAAATAAGTGAAGATAGCAAATTAAGTAGAGATGCTGAAACTTTAGCATCTGGTGAACTTTCAAGTTTTGAATTTATATTAAGCCTTGTTATTTGGCATGATATTTTGCTAAAAATTAACTTAGCAAAATATTACAATCAGAGGATATACGTCTTGATGTTGATGTAAAATAATTATCTAGTCTTGTTTCCTTTTTTGAAAAATATAGAGAAAATAGTTTTGCTTCTGCTATGGTTGACGCAAGAAAAATAGTACTTGATGTGGAAATTTAGCCTGTATTTCTTACAAAACGTAAAATTTATAGAAAGAGACATTTTGATAAGATTGCTAACACTGAAAAGAAAAATCAATCACCGAAAGAATCTTTTCGAATAGATTATTTTATCTTAGTGGTTGATATTGCTCTTGGACAATTGAATAATAGGTTTGAACAGTTGCAATATTTTGAATCTATATTTGTGTTCTTGTATGATGTTATAAAATTAGTTCATTGGATGATGATGAATTGATGAGTTCTTGTATAAATCTTGAAAACACTTTAAGAAATGGTGATACTTCTGATATTGATGCAAAATATATGTATTCAAAACTACAGGTATTGCAAGTAATGTTATCAAATGAATCTTATGAAGCAAATAAAAAATGGTTTTCCATTCAAATATTAGAGTTTTTAAAGATAATGGATATATTTCCAAATGTGATGATTGCTTATAGGATATTATTGACAATACCTGTGACAGTGGCATCTGCCGAAAGAAGTTTTTCAAAATTAAAATTAATAAAATCTTATTTACGAACCACAATGACTCAAGATAGGCTAAATGGGTTAGCAATTTTATGCATTGAAAAGAATATTTTGGAAACCATTGACTATGATACTATTGTTGATGATTTTGCCTTTAAAAGTGCATCACGAAGGCATTTTAAATGAGTTATCTTTGTATTTTTTTAAGGTATATTATAGTTGACAATTTAACTATATCCTCTGTTTTCATTCTCATTTGAAATTTTGTAAGTGTTTTTTTTCATCCTCTGTGTTTTTTACATCGATTCAGATGGGCCTGGCAAAGGACGACAAAAATTGGACAGTGGAAGTTTGATCGATCAATCGATTGATGCCCAATTCACTGGTGGTCGAGTGCAGACCACCATTCTGGTATTTTGGAAGGATGGTTTGGTCAACACTAGTGGACTGGTCGTTTTTTTGTTCTTCTGGTTTCTATGCTTGCAGTGTTTGCTCCTTTGGCATGCTACAAGCGTGTAGGTTAGTGGTTATAATAATTTCTGATTCAGAACATTTTTTTAGAAAAGTTGAACTTTCATTTTCTTGAACAATTCTGTGTTTAACCAGGCTGATACTTTATTATCTCTCTTTTGGCAGATTCATTAAGGTACACATCTGCCTTGTCAGTTGCACTTGCAGTTGTTTTTGTGGTAATCATAGCAAGAATTGCTATTGACAAATTGCTGGCTGGAACCATTGCAATGCCCAAGTTGTTCCCTGACGTCCCAGATTTGGCTTCTGTCTGGAACTTATTTATAGTGGTCCCAATATTTGTGACTGCATACATCTGCCATTATAATGGTATTGTAACTTAAATTCATCTATAATTATTTGCATAGTTCTAAATTATTGTGTCTAGATGAAGCTTCCCTACATTTAAACAACTCTTTGTCTATTCTGATTTCTATAATCTACCATTTATTATCATGACAAACTGCTGATTCACGTTATGAGTCCCTATTGATCATCAAGAATTGTTCATATAATTTGAGAGATTCTTTTCTATTGACTTGTTATTTGCAGTTCACCCTATCAAAAATGAATTGGAGGATTTGTCCCAAATAAAGTCAATTGTAAAGGCATCACTAGCTCTTTGTTCCACAGTTTACATAGCCACAAGCTTCTTTGGGTTTCACTAGCCCAAATCCCAGAATAATGCTCTTGATATATGATTGGAAATGTATTCGACGAATAAAATTAATAAAAATAAATATTTGAAAGATAAAATTAGGACATAATTTATAATTTCGCCCAAAACATTTAGACAATAAGGATCGGCTCTGCTTCACGAGGTTCTTTCTAGGAAAGGATTGAGATTTATGTTGTGTTTCGATGAAAGAGTTGGGGGGATGGATTTTTATGATGGGAATGAAGGAAACTTTTTTAATTTTGTGAGAATGAGTTTAGGCAAAATAGTCTGGATCAAATCCGGGAATGATCTTCATAAGCTAGGGGAATTAAATTCAGTGAGTCAATGTTCAAAATTTGATAGTTGTGGTAAAAGGAAAAGAAAAATTGGGGTGAGAGAGTCTCGAACTCTCGACCTCAGAATTTATCACAGCTATGAGACCTACGCGCTAGCAAACTGCGCCACCACCCCGTCTCGTTGTTGCAAGATAAAAGAAATATAACAAAGTATTTTAATCTTTCGGGAAACAAATATTGTTTATCAATTCATCTAGGGAAAAGGATTAAAAAAAAATATTAACTCACTTGCCATTGAAAATTATCCTTTCAAAATTGAGTTATTCAAAAGAAAGAAATTAAAAAAAACAGATAGTATTAAATTAATTAAGTTTCATAAATTAATGCCCATTTTTAACTCGACTTTCTATTTTCATTCTCAACTAGAGTTTATTTGATCCAATTGATTTCTATCTCATAGTTTTAGATCTCTACGTTTCTTCTAAATTTCTCCTTGCGATGGTAATTGCTAATCTCTTTAAAATTTAAAAAAAAAAAGTAAAAAGAATCGATACTGACTCAACTCGATCGATCTTCATCGATGTCAACTGCTTTGCCAGCTACATTGCTTTCTTCCAGCCACACAACTCTATTATTGCCATTTCTACAATCCTTTTCATTAACATGTCCCTGAGCTTAAGATGCTTTTTAAAAACATGAACCCAATCTCCAATCTCGTTCATGGGCCAAATTTGTTCTTCCAAGTTTAAAATCCAATAGCAAACACTTTGTGTGGGATCTTTTGGTCTGCTTATGGAAACGGGATGGACAGAGGATGACCCACGGAATGGATAGTTAATGCAATTATAGAAACTTTAAATCTAAAAAGAGAATGTGTTATCCAGAATTTAAGACGTGGAGGTCCATCAAAAAACGGAATTTATTTATTTTTTTGAGGTATGAAATGAGATTTACTAACAATTTGATGTCTCCCCTTTTGTTTTCATCTCGACGATCATCTCTTTAAATAATTCCTCCTCTCTGAGACCTCTCCGCACCGCTAGCCATGGAGATGGAAGCCTCGAAGCACTACTGCTCCGGCGAGGAGACCTTCTCCTACCGGTGGCTCATCACCCTCGACAGCTCCTCACTCGCCGTCGATGACGGGGATGATGCTGCCTGCTCCTTCATCGAAATGGACCCCGCCGCCGCCGCTTCCACGCGCTGGACCATCGACGTCAACGGCTTCCACTTCGCCAGTACCGCCGCCGGAACAGAGCCTTCCTTCCCCTACCCGTCGCTCCCGCCGCCGCCGCTGCAGAATTCCAAACCGACAAACCTCGAGCCCGGCGGTACTAACTCGAAGCCCAAGTCGACGGTGCTCATCCACGGCGCCGCCTCGCTGAAGAGGATCCTGTGGACTTACTACCTCTGCCTCCTCGTGCCCCTCCGCAACAAGGTCAAAGGCTTGAGCTCGGCGATTCCGAAGAAGGTAGCGCGTAAGAGATGCAGGAGCGGCGCGAGCAGTGGCGACTCGAGAACGGGAATCGAGTGGTGCCGGAGCAATGCGGATGTCTCCGTCTACGACGCGATACTTCACTGCAAGAAATCATACGGCAGCCTCTGAATCACGCTTTGCATCATCTTAATTTCCAACTGTTATAAAATCCATTCTGTACTTCGACTTGTTTTGTTGCATCTGAGCAAGTTAGTTAATGCAAAGTCACTTCCATAATCAAAGTCAAGATCATTTGAGAAAGGAAATTAGCAATTGTAGGTTCATTGTGCAACCGAACAGCATTAAGATTTGTTTTCCCAGTTCAATCAAGCGCAATTGCCATCAAAAGCTCCGTTGCTGATTGATGTAGATCAATCATTTACATTCTCTGAGAAATCAAATCATACCTAATGAGCAAAGCAGGTCTCCTTAATCCTTCGCTTAATCATTCAAATCCAATCAGTGGTGGTTATTCGCTCACTGCTCTATCACAATTCACTAGGGAAGGCCGTCGCCAAGGAACAGAGACAAGCCATTCCAGGACACGCAGTGTGTCCCCAGAAGAAGATGAGAAGAGGGACTTCAACATGGGGCCGAGCTGGCCGCGTGAGAAGGCGCGCACGGGGAGCAGGGAGAGAGATGGCATGTGTCCTTTCCCTGCCACTTGCTTCGTCATCTTCCCGATCGAGGCGAGAAGGGCCAGGACCAGGCGTGGGATGGCGTGTCAGTGTCAGTCCGGGAAGAAACAGGATAGCAACGGGGGGAAACGTGAAGACAGATCAGATCAGTTTCACAATTTGGAAGCTCGCTCAGAGAATCTAATCGCAAAAATGGTCTGTCAGGTTCCTGAAACACGTTCCAGTTTATTTATCTTCCAAGTTTGAGCTAAGGATTTTACAGAATAATCATGTTTGAAGGGTAGTAGGTAGCGAGTTGTGGACAAAGATCTTTGAACAACTGCGAGATGAAAACTTCTTTGCTATCATGAAAGGAGAAAGTGCAACAATACATTTGACAGCAGAATGAAGAGCAAAGGGAACAGTTGATAGCCATGCAGTTGTTTGGCCCAAACGCTATCCTGCAGACAGGAAAACTTCAGTTGTCCTACTGTGGTCCAGGAGCATTGATTAAAAAAATGCACATCTTTATCTAGATATAAATTCGGGGAAGTACTCAAATAACTGAACAGAAAAGAATAAGTTGGTATGCTATTGTTTCATTGCAATAAAGACTTGACTGATTTGACGAGCGACAAGAAGAAACTTCACGAGCCAACATACGGGAAATAGAAGAAATTAAGACTTAATAAAGAACTGCAAATGATATGGCGAGTGAATCAGAAGAAATT
The DNA here is from genome assembly GCA_024364735.1 of Boesenbergia rotunda. Classification (NCBI taxonomy): domain Eukaryota; kingdom Viridiplantae; phylum Streptophyta; class Magnoliopsida; order Zingiberales; family Zingiberaceae; genus Boesenbergia; species Boesenbergia rotunda. The sequence continues at coordinate 37,166 of JAGFNQ010001029.1, forward strand.
AAGACTTAATTTGCAGGAAAAAGTACCTCTCATTCGTGAAACAACATATCTAAGCGGGGAGAGGATTCTTCCGTAACATTAAACTGTGAACCTGATGCTTTTGGATTCTCTTTAGGTACCCTAAAGAATTATTTTATAGGTCACCTAAAAGAGATTCTTGAATCCACAGCACATGTTTCCACACCATGTGTACATCGATGAACATTTTGTCTGCGAAGAGAAGGCAAACAACAATTGCTCCTTTTTTTTAGAAAAGGAGTGGAAAAAGGACGTTAAACAGAATAAATTCGATTTGTTGTTGTACTGCCTTTCCCTATTCGAGCTATAAGATAACAAGCCTAAAACCTGCCAGTAATGCTTTATTCTTTTGCAAAATTCCTTCCTAAAGCTCGTGGCTTCCTTCCTTTCTTAAGAGGAGCAATCCTTCTCTTCAACCTAAAATTAAGTTGACTATAAAATGCTCCTTAAATCACCAACCCTTGCAAAATGCTCCTTACGCTTCTTTTACTTGAGTTCACCAATCAAATATGATCATTTTTTTTCTATTCCGCATGTAGTAGCAATATGTTCAGTTTGAGGATTTCAACAATATGGAACTTCTATGAAGCCATTTTCAGTTCCAGTGCAGCTTCAGATGCTGATGTTGCTGCAAGAAGAACTGCAGCTATCTTATTACTAAAATGTTCCCTCCTAATAAAATAGATGTGAATTCCTTTGCTTCCAGTTAGCAGATGGAACATGGAAATGCATTGAACAGGGCATAAAGAATCAAAGAAGAATAAGCGGGGATAGCTCACTAGCAACCGTACAATGAACGATAAGTTGGCGTAAAGGTAGAAAAAGGGAAGAGGACAATGCTCACTAGTATCATCTTTCACAGCTGCTCCATTTTTATAACTTGTTGATAGAGCTTTAGTTCACTGATCAATCTGATTCTCATTTTCACTCTGTTTTAACAATATACACACCTCAATTGTGACAATCAGCACCATCAGAGTGTCTCAACAAATCCATCTGTGATATGCTCCATGATACTCCTCCAAACCTGATATATGCTGTCAGTCTCTGGATGACGTGTGTCGCCCACTATGAATTTAAACTTTTCCACGCCCCGCAACACAACATAACTCCAACCAGGCTCCTTTCTTGATCCCTCCCTTTTCATCTCAGCTCTCACCTTTGCAGCTTCATCCCATAATCCAGCAGAAGCATATACATTTGATAATGCTACCCTCCACACATTACTATCCGGTTCGATAACAGACAGCTCCACAGCTACTTTTTTTGCAATTTCAACGTTCCGATGAATAACACAAGCACCTAACAGTGAACCCCAAATGGATGGACCTGGTTTGATAGGCATCTCTTCAATAAATTTCTCTGCCTCAATAAGCTTTCCACATCTCCCCAAGAGATCTACCATTGCAGCATAGTGCTCTATAGTTGGTTCAATTTCATAGTCCCTTTGCATGACTTTAAAGCACTCAAAGCCTTCCAATGGCAAACCCGAATGACCACAAGCTGAAATAACATTGACAAATGTTACAGCGTTTGGTATATGTGCTTGTGTAAGCCTGAGATTTTTGAATACTTGTAAAGCTGAAGCTCCTTTTCCATGGATCCCATAAACTGAAATAATCGAATTCCAAGAACCAAGGTCTCTTACATCCATCTCCTGGAAAATCCGGTTAGCGGAATTAACCCATCCTGATTTTCCATACATATCTATGAGAGCATTACAGACAAAAACATCTGAAATGAACCCTGATTTGATGACTAAACCATGCAATATCTGCCCCTTCTCCAGTGAGGACATCATGGAACAAGCTTGTATCGAACTGATTATGGTTATAAAGTCTGGCATTAAGTCACCTCCACTTGCAGCATGGAGTTGACTGAGGTAATCTAAGGATTCATCTGCATGATCATTCTTCAGTAAACAGGAGATCATTGTGTTCCAAGATACAATATCTCTCTCCTCCATCCTTTCAAAAATAAAATGTGCTGACTCAATTTGCCCATGCTTTGCATACAAATCAATCATGGAATTCTCTACGATGGTACAATGAAGGAAGCCCATCTTCAACACACACCCATGAATGGCCTTGCCATGGTCCAAAGATCCTGTCTGGGTGCAACCATGGATAAGTGCAGCAATAAGATCAGGATCAAAACATTCATTCTCATTTGGCGAAAAGAACTGGTGGAAAACCTTCATACCCTCATCAAAAAATCCATTCTTGGCATACATTATCGCGAGAGACTTTGTGACAGGAACACTATGGTGGAGTTCCCACTTAATGAGGCAAGTATGAACAGCAGTAAACAAGCTTGGTCTTCCCAACAATGAGCAAGCCTGGATGATGCTCAACATCGTTACTATGTTGGGCACGATGCCCTCTTCTAACATTTCAACAAACAGAACCAGTGCATTCACAAACATGCCATGGAGAACGCAGCCCGATATGATGGTACTCCAGGAAACCACATCCCTGGAACTCAAGCCGCCAACAAGCCTTTCAGCATCCGCGATAGACCCGGCCTTTGCGTACATATCGATCAAGGAGTTAGATACGAACACGTCATATGCAAACCCAGAGGCGACTAGGTGACCGTGAAGCATTCTCCCCATCCTCTCGTCAGTCAGCATCCCACACGCCCGCAAGACCGCTGCAGCCGTAAACTCATTGGGAGGAGGCGCTGTTTCCACCGACAACATGTCAATGAAGACACCGATCGCGTCCGCCGCCGATCCGTTGAGGCAGTGCGCCGAGATGATGGTGGTCCAGGAAACGACATCTCTGCGGGGCATTCGGTCGAACAGGTCGAGGGCCCGGTCCAAGTGGCCGCATTTAGAGTAGGCGTCGAGGAGCGAGTTGGCGACGAAGAGGTTGGAGTGGAGTCCTGACTTGAGGAGGGCAGCGTGGGCGGACGCGGAGAGGTTGATGTTTCTCCGGGCGGCGGAGTCTCCGATGAGGCGGACAGAGGCTGCGGAGTCGAGGAAGATGTTGCGTGGGTCGGAGAGATTTGGGAGGAGAGGAAGAGCAGAGAGGAGAGATGGAAGGGAAGAGGGCATTTGGTCCGATGCCGCGGTTCCCACTGTACTTTTTTAAGAATTAGAAGGGAATTGAGACATTCAAATTATAAATTGAAGTTTTGATAAATTTTTGTAAAATTTATCATAAAAAAGCATAGTTTAATCAACAAATATAATTACTATTTCGAATTATATTTTATCTCTTATTTAAGAATACCACTAAATACTGAATAAGCATGATTTCTAAACGCCCTCTTTTGCACTAGAATTATCAAAATATTTTGTAATTCAAATTTTACAGTGCATTTAAATATCTTCATATTCAAATTTTGATTTAATTTTTTACCTAGAATCCCTATTTTTTAAAAAAATATATATATAATTGATCCCGCCCTATCTTTGGCATCATATGAGCAGCCAGCGTGACAAACGACCTGGCCAGTTTTGGGGTCCACGTCATTATACGGGTAGCCAGCTTGACACCCTAGCCGGGCCCAGGGCCCCCGCCGGCCGGGCGGGCTCAGGGCGGTTGGTTAGAATAAATATGGCGGTTCATCCGGTCGGACAAGCCCGGCCGACCACATTAAGGCTTACATGCCTCGTCTAGCCAGGTATTCCCGGCCCACCGCATTAAAGCTTACACTCGTTCATCCGAGTACATCCGCCCGGCAGTCCTTTACGCAGGCTTGATATCCAGTCGGGCGTGCCGTCCCTGTGTCCACTCGGGCGCTTTCTCAGAATCACCTTGGGATAAAGACAGAATGCACTTGCACCAGCTGCCGATAACAGGCTGTCACCACTCGTGTGAACTGACATTCTCTGACCGGCGCCGCCTGTCCGAGATTTACAGAAACCTGTCTTTTTCCTCACATAAGACAAACAGTATACGACAAAGTGTTGGTTACAAATCAACATAACCATACCATATCCTCTGACCCTGTCAGAGAAGCCTGACACAGGTCATACTCAAAACGACCTATCCATACCATATCTTCTGATCCTATCAGAAGATCCTGACACAGGTCATACCCAAATCGACCTAACCATACCATATCCTCTGACCCTGTCAGAAGGTCCTGACACATGTCAGAATTGGTCCTTTTCCCCGACTATATAAGCCACTCCCCTCCTCATTATCAGGTACGCGCGAAACCTCTTGTCTTCAGTGCTCCATTATTTTCCTTGTTCATCGGAGTACTGACTTGACCGTCGGAGTGCCTTGCCGGGACGTCTCCCGGCTAGGTTGCTAACGGTCATCTTCCTCCCCAGGTCCACCTCCATCCGGTCGAGGGTTCATCCGGCGGCACCTGCTTCCTACCATTCGGAGGACACCCTACGCCCGCTGCCATTCTGCGCGAGGACATCCAGTCATCGTCCACGTCACGCCCCTCTACACCGTCATCCGGTTGCGGCTCCATCACGCTCGGCGACAGGATCAATTTGGCGCTAGAAGGAGGGCTTTGCTGCCTGATCGAGAGCGAAGAATGGAAAACCCCAATCCACTGACGGTTACTCTTTCGCCAGAAGAATACGAAATGCTGATGGCTGTCCGGACACAGAAGGCATAACAATCGCATCCGCCAACCGGTAGTCAGGGAGCCCGGCTCCCTGGGCCCTCTATGCGGGGAAATGCGGAAGGTATGGCTGTTCAGCCCGACCCCTTTATTCCTAAATTTCCCCAAGCACTTTTTCGGAACGAGGCCCAATCGGCCCCGACCGAAGCTTCAGCGTCCAGCCGGGCACATCAGGCGCGCCCCGATAAAGGGAAGGGGTTGGCCGACCCCGCGGTGTAACGTCCCAAAATTTCCATTTTTAGTTTTTAAAATCCTTAGAATTATTTAGAAATGGTTTAGAAATATTCTAGATATTTTTAGAGTATTTTTATGGAATTTTCCGAGTCCGTTTGGTATTTTTGGAAAAAAAAAAAGAAAGAAAGCCAAAAAAGGAAAAACCACTAAGGGGCAGCCGGAGATCAAACCCGCGACCACCGCGAGACCGCACAAGCGCGCGACCAGCTGGGCTAGGTATCAAGCACAGAAAAGGATGGAGAGACATGTATTTAAGTGGTAGTTAGGTCAATCCGCCCCATGAGTATAAATAGATACTTAAAGAGAGAAGTTTTATTTTCTCTCAAACCCTCTCCCTCTCCCAAGGTTGCGCCGACCCCTCTCCCTCTCCTCTCTTGTGCGCACGCCACACCAAGCCCTAGAGGGCCGGCCAAAGCTTTTCTCCGAGAGATAATCCTATATTCGGGATCCCCGCGACGAGAGGAACGCGTAGACGTGAAGAATTCTCCGAGATCTCAAGTTTCTCTCGAGTTCTAGACGTCAATCTTGGTTGTAAGTCCAAGATATCAATGTAAGTACTGCTCACCTGCAGTAAGAGGCGGTTTTTCCGCGAGAATTTCCTTTAAAAGTTTTTAAAAGAGATAGTTCTTTTAGTTTTTAGTTTTTGCATGTGATCTTAGTTCATTATATGCTTATATATTTTATTGAGTGCCCTATATGAGATTAGGGACCAAGAGAAGCTATGAGAAAAGAAAAGAGAAGATAAAGATAAGAAAAGAAAAGGCCAAGGCCTTAAGAAATCCCCAAAAGTCAAGACTTAGGGATTTTAGCACGCAAGGTGCTCCAGAAAATGCCAAGGCATTTACAGATAGGAAAGAAAAGAAAGAAAAGGTATTTTATTTTATAAGGCCAGTACCCGGCGTCCAAGGGCGTCGTTAAAGAAATCCAGGTGTCCAATTCCAAGGTCTTGGCCCTGGTAGACCAAGGTCTGCTCTATTAGGATTGGTGGCTCGCTACCCCAACCTTTTAGGGAACGCGCATATCAGATGGTACTTACGTCTTCAGTGGATCCAAGTGATTATTATTTTCAAGTATATGCTTTAGCAAAGTTTCGAAAATTTAAGAAAGTTTTCAAAAGTTAAAGAATAGCTAAAGTTTCAAGTTGAGCCAAGAAAAGTAAATTGAGATTTATTATTGCTTGAGTATGCATGTTTTGAGCTATACATGTCCTTAGTTTTCTTTCAAGCATATTAGTATCTCATATGATGTTCAGTTTGATCTAGAAGCATGTTTGCATATTTCGAGTTTTTGTGAGCTAGATAGTACTTACTAAGCTTTTTGCTTACTAGTTGCATTTCCTCTTATTGCAGATAAAGGTAAAGGCAAGCAATTCTGAAGGAAGACGACGAGGCGGTGCTGAGTAGAGTGTGTGTGGTGGCTGATTATGGAGAGATCTTTGGCACAAGACTATTTAGTTATTTAATTCACAATGTTATAGTTCATTTGAATTTCAAGTTCTTGCTTTATGGAGTTTAGCGAACATTTAAGTTTCGGATAGTTTTACATGCTCAATTGCTTAGAGTAAAGATTCCATGTCATTTCATTTAGCTTATATAATTTTATGTTTGCATTGGATGAGTAGAAATGTGAGTAGATGGAGATATTGATACTTTGTTAGAAAATAGACGCATGTGCCAAGATAGTATCAAATTCTCTTTGAATTAAGTTTTATTGCTTAAATATGTTTAGAAAAGTTGCATTCACATTTCATGATGCTTTAGAAAGGTCATAGAGCATGTATTTGGTTTTATGGATGTATAGAAGTCAAGATTGGTACAAACTATAGTGTTAAAGTTCATATAACTTTTATAGTTTATTTTCTTCCGCAAAAGTCTAAATTCCAAGTTTATGGATTCATTTTGATTGGCTAAATTGTTTAGAAAACTGACATAGAGTATAGAAATGGCATCATAGTATTATATGGCTCGAAAATACATGATTGGTGAACCTTTGAAGCAAGTGCCGAACCTGTAATTCAGATCACAGGCCTATCAGTCGACTGATGCAGTATCAGTCGACTGATACCTGCAGTTTGAGTTGGGCGAGGCAAGCAACAAGTGTACCAATTGCGAGTTTTCGGGATGGTAAGTGTGATATGTTAATATGTATGATTGCTTGAGTTAGAATATGATTGTTAGATGAATTTAAAAGTTTAAAAAAAAAAGATTTCCGCATTTTTAGTCATGTATCAAAAGTAGAGAAGTAGAGAGAAGTAACGATCCGTCTGAAGCAGAGAAGGCGGGTCGCTACACGCGGCGGCCCACCCGACTCACAGCCCTTTCTCTCCACAAATTCTTGGGGACCCCGTTCCCAAGCATCTGCGATTCTTCACCATGCCTGAGTATTCGGGGGCCAGCGACCCCGAGGAACACGTCATGAAGTTCGAGAGCTCCGCCCGGCTACACCAATACCCGGAGGGCGTCAAATGCCGCGCTTTCCTGACAACCCTCTCCGGGCAGGCTCAACGATGGTTCGATGGACTCCCGAGCGGATCAGTCGGGAGTTTCGCAGAAGTTAAGCGGCTGTTCCTGCAACATTTTGCAAGCAGCCGGAGGCATCATAAGACCAGCCTCAATTTGTTCGCGCTGAAGCAAGGTCCGAAAGAATCACTCCGGGCCTACATCCAGAGGTTCAATGGAGTAGCTATCGAGGTGCCCAACACCACGCCCGAAGTGCTGGTCACCGCCTTCTCACAAGGGCTACAAGAGGGTGATTTCTTTCGATCCCTGATCAGGAAACTACCGAAGGATTTCGACAGCCTGCTCGGGAAGGCTGTTAAGTATATCAACGTAGAGGAAGCGCAAGCCGCCCGGAGGAAGGAAGTAATAGTTAGCCCACAACCCGCACCTCAACACAACAGATCGCCAGGAGGATCGATTCGCAGTCCCCGACCGGCTGATCGGCCGGGAATGAGACCCCAGCAAGTGCAGGTGGCACAGGGGAAGTGGCCCAACCGATGGGCACCGTATTGTGCGTTTCACCAGTGCAACACGCACAACACGGAAGACTGCCGAGCGGGCGGCAGAGCTCGGACCCCACTCGGCAGGGGCCAAGGACGACAAACCCCGCAGGGGCGTGGGCGTGGTCAGGGAGCCATAGCCCAACAAAGACAAAGGCATGATACCCCCGCCGCTCGGCAATTGTTTCCTCAGCCCGAGCAGGAAGAGGTGGAGGAACTTGACGAAGATCAAGCAAATCACCAGAACGCCGTCCGAGGAGGCGTCAATGTGATTTCCGGCGGCCCGACCGGAGGCGACTCCAACCGAGCCAGAAAGACGCAGGTGCGCCGACTGGATATTCACCAGGTCGGAGTCAGCATCTCTCAAGCTCAAGGGCCCCAAATCAGCTGGGGGACGCAGGATTTACAAGGATTGGAGGTGCCGCACGACGACCCGCTGGTCATCACGGCTGTCATCGCCAACTACGAAGTCCACCGCACCATTGTGGACACCGGCAGCTCGGTAAACATTTTATATAAACGAGCTTTCGATCAACTGCAAATTGAATTATCGCAGCTGGAGATGGTGGCTACTCCCCTGTTCGGATTTACGGGGAACGAAGTACAGCCGATCGGACAAATACGGCTAGCCGTCTCACTTGGAGAAGAGCCACTCAAGAGAACCCGGTGGACCACGTTTCTGATTGTGGATGCGCCAGCTGCCTACAACGCCATTCTCGGTCGACCGACTCTCAACGAATTCAAAGCGGTAGTCTCCACCTACTACCTCAAGGTGAAGTTTCCGGTCGGCGACAGGGTCGGCGAGGTGAAGGGCAATCAGACCGTGGCCCGGCGCTGCTATGCTGATGATGTCCGCTCGGGAGGTCAGAAAGCAAGGCGGGCAGGTAGCAGCTGCAACATGGTGCAAGCCTCCCCTTGGGCAGAATTGAGGGAGGACAAAGAAGAGGTACAACTTTTGCCCGGGCGGGAGGATACCAAGATACAAATTGCTGCAGGACTTTCCGAGGAGCTGAAGCAATCCCTAATCGACTCCCTCGCTCGGAATCAAAATGTATTTGCCTGGTCGCGAAAGACTTAAAGGGAGTCCGGCCAGAAGTAGCAGAGCATCAATTGCACGTACACCCGGGTGCGCGGCCAGTGAAGCAGCGAAAGAGGGACCACAGCGCCGCTCAGAATAAAGTCATCCGGGCGGAGGTAGAAAGACTATTGGAGGCAGGACACATCCGGGAGGTCCAGTTCCCGGCCTGGCTGGCCAATGTGGTGCTGGTATCCAAACCCAACAACAAGTGGCGGGTATGCATTGATTTCCGAGACCTTAATCGTGCCTGCCCGAAAGATTGCTACCCGCTCCCGCGAATTGATCAAATGGTAGACTCGACGGCCGGCAGCGAGTTCATATCAATGCTGGACGCGTACCAGGGATACCACCAAGTCCCGCTGGCTGCTGCTGATCAGGAGAAGGTTAGCTTCGTCACGGCTGACGGCACCTACTGCTACACCGTCATGCCGTTCGGCCTCAAGAATGCGGGTGCCACATACCAAAGAATGATGAACAAGGTGTTCCGATCACAGATGGGGCGTAACGTCGAAGTATACGTAGACGATATTCTGATCAAGACTGCCCGGGCAGAAGAACTAATCCCCGACGTTGAAGAAACTTGCCAGACTCTACGGCGGTTCGGCCTGAAGCTTAATCCGGCCAAATGTCTATTCGGGGCTCGAAGCGGGAAGTTTCTCGGCTATATAGTGACCGAGCGGGGAATCGAAGCGAATCTGGGCAAAGTAAAGGCCATCATGGAGATGCCGCCTCTAAGGAATCTCAGAGAAGCTCAAAGGCTGATGGGGCGGATAACGGCCTTGTCAAGGTTCATTTCCCGGTCAGCCGAACGGGGTCTGCCATTCTTCAAGACCTTACGTCGGGTCACCAAATTTCAGTGGGACGCAGAATGTGACAAGGCATTCGAGGAGCTGAAAGCTTATCTATCTGAGCTACCAACACTCTCCCGGCCGGAGCCGAATGAGAGTTTATATGTATACTTAGCGGCTTCCTCCGACTCGGGCAGCATGGTGTTGGCCCGGCAAGAAAAAATGGAGCAAAGGCCGGTGTACTTCTTTGCCCACTTATTTAAAGGAGCCGAGTGTCGGTATACGACACTCGAAAAATTGGGCTACATACTATTTTTAGCCGCCCGGCGACTCAGACCATACTTCTTATCTCACCCAATTACCGTATTGACTAACAGTAACTTGGGACGGGTACTCACTAATCCAGACGCCTCAGGACGGTTAGTCAAATGGACAACTGAGCTGAGTGAGTATGACATACAATATCAACCCCGACCGGCTATCAAGGCTCAAGCCTTAGCCGATTTTCTCACGGAGTGGCATCCTGATGAAGCAGAGGGTGTATGGAAGGTGTACGTTGATGGGGCATCTTCTCGACAAGGAAGTGGAATCGGCGTTCTCATGGTTTCACCCGAAGAAGAACGGCTGCACCTGTCCGTGCGGCTAGAACACAAGGCGACTAATAATGAAGCTGAATATGAAGCACTTCTAGCCGGTCTGCAAGCCGCCCGGCATGTCGGCGCCACTCGGGTGTGGCTATACTCAGATTCGCAACTGGCCATACAGCAACTGGCCGGTAATTTCGAAGTCAATAGCAGCCGGCTGCAAGAGTACATCGATGCTTATGAACAGCTGAAGGCGGGTTTCAGGGAGGTACTCTTACAGAAGATCCCTCGGGAAAGCAACTTGAAAGCGGATGAGCTAGCCAAATTAGCTAGCGCAGTCGGAGCTTGGGTGGTCCCTCGGCCGGCCTGCCATGCCTTATTCGTCATGCAAATCGAGCAGCAAGCAGAGATCGAATTGGAGACCGATTGAAGAACTCCATTGATTGCATTCTTGACCAAGAGAGAAGTACCATCCGACCGGGAGGAGGCTCGGATGCTCAGAAAGAGAGCCGTGCAGTATACCATGGTCGGAGATGTCCTCTATAAACGGGCTCACGCCCGGCCATTACTCAAATGTCTTGGCAGTGAAGACGCATATTATGTACTCCGTGAGGTACATATGGGGGTATGCAGTACTCATTCGGGTGGTAGAGCCACCGCCCGGAAGGCTCTGTTGGCCGGGTATTATTGGCCAACTTTGCAGAAGGATGCCGACCGGCTGGCCGCAACATGCATCTCATGTCAAAAACACCAGTGCCTACCACGCAGGCCGACCGAAGTAATGAAGACATCTGCGGTCTCTTGCCCGTTTGACCAATGGGGTATGGATATCGTAGGTCCCTTTCCGCCCGCTCCCGCCCAGAAGAAGTACTTGTTGGTCGCGGTGGATTACTTTCTAAATGGGTAGAAGCAGAGGCGCTGGCCCGGATCACCGAGCAGGCGGTGATGAAGTTCTTGTGGCAAAACATTTTATGCAGATATGGGATCCCCCACAAGTTGGTTTCTGACAACGGTCGGCAGTTTCAAGGGAAGAAAATCAAAGATTGGTGCTCGGAATTCGGCATCCAGCAGGCCTTTACGTCTGTGGCGTATCCACAGAGCAACGGCCAAGCAGAAGTCGCCAATCGGGAAATCTTGAGAGGGCTCAAAACCAAGCTGGACCATGCAGGAACTAACTGGGTGGAGCAGCTGCCCGGGGTCCTTTGGGCAAACAGAACCACACCCAGAGAAGCGACCGGGCAGACGCCTTTCCACCTAGTCTACGGCAGCGAGGCGGTGGTGCCGGTCGAGGTCGGTTGTGAATCTGATCGACGGATAAGCTACGACGAAGGGAATGATGAAAGAAGGCGCTTAGAGCTTGACCTCATTGAGGAAGTCCGGGAAAAAGCGGCCACCCGGATGTTCGTGTACCGTCAGCGTATGAAACAAAGATACGACCAGAAGGTGTTGCCGCCCTCGTTTCAAGCCGGGGACCTTGTCTGGAAGCGTATAAAGCCGGTCGGTGATGTGAACAAATTACAACCACAGTGGGGCGGGCCTTTCAAGGTAGTAGAGAAATTGCACTCAGGCGCTTACTACTTGGAGGATGAACATGGAAAAAGGCTTGACCGACCATGGAGTTCCCTACACTTGCAAATGTACAGAGAGCCCTAGAGTGATGTAATCTTGTAAAATGCAGCATTCTATATATAAAGAAAGGCTCTCCCGACCGAAGTTATCGGTCGGCCACACAAGGCAAGCCATACCTGGACGGGACGCAGGCTGATGCTTTGTACCCTCCAGAAGCCTGAGTCGGCGACTGACCGGAAGCGTCAGCCCACTCGGAAGCCTGGTTTGGCTCCCAGTCGGAAGCGTGGCGGCCCACGTGGAAGATTGGTCCATCCAGAAGCCTGAAGAGGTGCCCGGTCGGATGCGTGGCGTCCCACGCAGAAGATTGGCTCCCTTTGGAAGCCTGAGTCGGCGACTGACCGGAAGCGTCAGCCACTCGGAAGCCTGGTTGCTCCCAGTCGGAAGCGTGGCGGCCCACGTGGAAGATTGGTCCATCCAGAAGCCTGAAGAGGTGCCGGTCGGATGCGTGGCGTCCCACGCAGAAGATGGCTCCTTTGGAAGCCTGAGTCGGCGACTGACCGGAAGCGTCAGCCCACTCGGAAGCCTGGTTTGCTCCCAGTCGGAAGCGTGGCGGCCCACGTGGAAGATTGGTCCATCCAGAAGCCTGAAGAGGTGCCCGGTCGGATGCGTGGCGTCCCACGCAGAAGATTGGCTCCCTTTGGAAGCCTGAGTCGGCGACTGACCGGAAGCGTCAGCCCACTCGGAAGCCTGGTTGGCTCCCAGTCGGAAGCGTGGCGGCCCACGTGGAAGATTGGTCCATCCAGAAGCCTGAAGAGGTGCCCGGTCGGATGCGTGGCGTCCCACGCAGAAGATCGGCTCCCTTTGGAAGCCTGAGTCGGCGACTGACCGGAAGCGTCAGCCCACTCGGAAGCCTGGTTTGGCTCCCAGTCGGAAGCGTGGCGGCCCACGTGGAAGATTGGTCCATCCAGAAGCCTGAAGAGGTGCCCGGTCGGATGCGTGGCGTCCCACGCAGAAGATCGGCTCCCTTTGGAAGCCTGAGTCGGCGACTGACCGGAAGCGTCAGCCCACTCGGAAGCCTGGTTTGGCTCCCAGTCGGAAGCGTGGCGGCCCACGTGGAAGATTGGTCCATCCAGAAGCCTGAAGAGGTGCCCGGTCGGATGCGTGGCGTCCCACGCAGAAGATCGGCTCCCTTTGGAAGCCTGAGTCGGCGACTGACCGGAAGCGTCAGCCCACTCGGAAGCCTGGTTTGGCTCCCAGTCGGAAGCGTGGCGGCCCACGTGGAAGATTGGTCCATCCAGAAGCCTGAAGAGGTGCCCGTCGGATGCGTGGCGTCCCACGCAGAAGATCGGCTCCCTTTGGAAGCCTGAGTCGGCGACTGACCGGAAGCGTCAGCCCACTCGGAAGCCTGGTTGGTCCCAGTCGGAAGCGTGGCGGCCCACGTGGAAGATTGGTCCATCCAGAAGCCTGAAGAGGTGCCCGGTCGGATGCGTGGCGTCCCACGCAGAAGATCGGCTCCCTTGGAAGCCTGAGTCGGCGACTGACCGGAACGTCAGCCCCTCGGAAGCTGGTTGGCTCCCAGTCGGAAGCGTGGCGGCCCACGTGGAAGATTGGTCCATCCAGAAGCCTGAAGAGGTGCCGGTCGGATGCGTGCGTCCCACGCAGAAGATCGGCTCCCTTGGAAGCCTGAGTCGGCGACTGACCGGAACGTCAGCCCGCTCGGAAGCCTGGTTGGTCCCAGTCGGAAGCGTGGCGGCCCACGTGGAAGATTGGTCCATCCAGAAGCCTGAAGAGGTGCCGGTCGGATGCGTGGCGTCCCACGCAGAAGATCGGCTCCCTTTGGAAGCCCGAGTCGGCGACTGACCGGAAACGTCAGCCCCTCGGAAGCCTGGTTTGGTCCCAGTCGGAAGCGTGGCGGCCCACGTGGAAGATTGGTCCATCCAGAAGCCTGAAGAGGTGCCCGGTCGGATGCGTGGCGTCCCACGCAGAAGATCGGCTCCCTTTGGAAGCCCGAGTCGGCGACTGACCTGAACGTCACCCGCTCGGAAGCCTGGTTGGCTCCCAGTCGGAAGCGTGGCGCCCACGTGGAAGATTGGTCCATCCAGAAGCCTGAAGAGGTATCCGGTCGGATGCGTGGCATCCCACGCAGAAGATGACTCCCTTTGGAAGCCTGAGTCGGCGACTGACCGGAAGCGTCAGCCCACTCGGAAGCCTGGATTGGTTCCCAGTCGGAAGCGTGGCGGCCCACGTGGAAGATTGGCCCCTCCAGAAGCCTGGGAAGCCTTACATATTTATAGGCTTGGTTTGGTTCCCCCGACCGGGCGTGTGGCGACCCACACCCCTCAGTCGGATCAACCGTCAGGCTAACTTACATAACCATTTTCTTAACTTGATTTGGTTCTCCGACCGGGCGTGTGGCGACCCACACCCCTCAGTCAGATCAACCGATCGTCTACCTTGCGCAACCATTTTTCCTGCGCTTATTTCGGCTCTCTGGTCTGGTTTAAGGTGATCCATATCCCCCACCCGGCCAGTCGATCAACGAAATCTGCTTAGTCATTATCTAAACTAACACTTATAAGGAAAAGGCAGTTCATTGCTATTGACTCGGAAGCATTACAAAAAGGCGAGCCCCAACCGGTGGCTCAGGAGTACATGGTAAAATTTCAGGTAAAAGGCTGGAAGAAGTCTTTAGGGAGTAGCTCCTTAACCCGGCTGACTTGGACGACGTTGGCAGGAAGGTCGGCAGGCAGATGGCCGCTCTCTTGAAGCTGCAGAACGGCGCTGTTTAACCCCATCTGGAACATACCAGATGTCCGCTGGCCTAGCTGCTTGCCGAACTCTGTAGAGTTAATGTAGGCCAGACGATGTGCGTCCATCCGAGCGGGCTCGCCTGCTTGGTGCAGCTTCAGGCTGTCAATTTCCGCCCTGAGGTTAGCTAGCTCCCTGTCCTTCTCCTCCAGGGCAGCGGCTTGGGAGGCCAGCATTCCTTCAGACAAATGGAGCTCGTCTTCTCGTATGTCCAAAGCCTTCTCTTTGGCATTTAAGTCAAACTCCCGAGTCGCCAGCTCCTGCTCTTTGTCGTTCAGGGTCGTCCGGAGCTCCTCCGAGGACTTCATCAGCTTGTCTAGCTCCGCCTTCAAGGCTTGGGCCTCGACAGCCTTCTGGTCGAGGTCCAAGCGGGCACGGCGCTGCAGGGCCAGAGCCTTCTTCCTCTCCTGCTCAAGGGTTGCGTGCAGGGAGGAAGATCGGGCATACGCCCGCTCAGCTGCCTCCGCTCGGGTGGTTTCCTCCGTCAACAGCGCCTCAGCCGAACGGAGTTTTTCCTTAAGGTCCAGTATCTCCGAGCGGAGGATAGCTGTACCCTCCTCGCCGGCCGGAAGGTTAGCGTGCGACTGTCGGAGCTCCAATTCCTCGAGCCGCCGTTCGGCCGCTCGGCGTCCCCTAGTGTTGATAACCAAGGAATAGGCGACGCTCGAGCAGGAGGCCCAAAACTACAATAAAAATGTTAGAAAGAAGCAATTTATTTAATCATCAAAAGCATCGGACTTACATGCGTAGCGTCCTGAAAAAACTGGTCGGCCTCGGATCGGGGGCCTGGAAGTCCCCTCCCTCATGCCCTGCTCCCAGCAGTCCGCCAATTCCCCGTAAAGGGTAAGCCGCTGCTGGACTTCACCAGGGGTCGCTGGGTCGACCGAGGGGAGATATACGCCATAGGCACACGGCTGCGAGCGGCGTCCTCCCGAGCGAGGCGAATCCGGTGCGCCAGCCGACCGGCTTGCTCCAGCCGGGCTGGCAGTGGCCTTTGTAGGTTGAGATTGAGAGCCCGACGCAGAAGTCCTCGGACGCCTCTTCAAAGGTTGCGGGTCGGGAGAATCAGAAGAGGACCGACCTGCCTCCGTCGGTTCCTCTATACGAATAGATGCACTGGCCTTCCGCTTAGAAGGCAGGGACTTCTGCTGGGTCGGCTGAACCTTCTGTTTACCGGAAGATCTTGCAGGGGCAGAAGATTTGGATGAGCCGACCGGCTCCCTAGAACCAGTCGCCGCTGGTTCGGCAGGAGCCTGAGGGGCGGGCTCCGCGCTCTCAGGAATCGGAGGCTGGTTGGACAGACCGCCCTGGCGCAGGCGAAGTTGTTCAGCCGCCCGAGCGTTTAACTCTTCGTCTGCCAGGCCCAGGTCCTCATCGAGGGCTGCCTCCCACATCATCTCGGCTGCAAAATCATAGGATATTGAGTTAGGGAAAAAGGAGTACGAAACAAAAAATGACTTACAGAAGGTGCCGGGCAAGGCGACAGGCACTCGGCTCAGCCCAAACATGTACAAGACGGCGTCATTGAGAAGTTTCATGCCGTCGAAGTGGAGGCCCCCGAGTAGCGAAACCGCCGTTTTAAATAAGGGGTCGGACTTAAAATTCCTTAAGGGAGCTATAGGTGGCATGTCTTCAACCCATCCGATCGGGAACCCAAGGCTGGTCGGAGGGCTTATGAAGAAAAAATGAGCTTTCCACCCCTTATTCGAGGAGGAAATATTCTCCACTATAGATAGTTTGGCCCGGGCTTGGAGAAAGAAATTCCCGGTCTCCTGTTTCTTCGGGTAATAAAAGAAATAAAGAACCTCCGGTCGGAGGGGGACTCGATAAAGGGTAAAGAGAACTATTAGGTTACATAGTATACGAACGGCATTGGGAGAAAGCTGGAAGATAGGCACGTGGAAGAAGTTACAGAACTCTACAATAAAGGGATGAAGAGGGTAACGCAGGCCGGACATGTGCTGGTCCCGGAAAAACACAAAGAAGCCGGCCGGGGGCTTGTGGGGGCGGTCGGCCTTGGTAGGAACGACGATGCGATAATTCTCCGGGATATTGTAGGCCAGTCGGAGGTCGGAGGCAGTCTCGTCGTAAAGGGTAGACTCGACGGAAGTATACCACGCAGGGGCAGCCATGGAGCAGAAGGAAAGGGAAGAAAAGGGGAGAATCTGACCGTAGGTGGTGACGAAGCGGATTATGAAACAGACGGAGAAGCAGGAAATCGGCGGCGACACGCGAAGACAGCAAGAAGCACCGAGGTAAAGAGAGAACAGGGAAGAGCAAATAAGGGTTTCGGTGAATATGGAGGCCTATTTATAGTTAGGCCGAAGGAAGGGAGACCGTCCGATGGCGATCCACGTGTACGGAGATCGCCTCATCCGCGCCATTGAAGCGTCACACGAATCAGCCTCGAAAAGACGCGCCGCAGGTGCTGACGCCGGCTGCATCGGCGACAGGGCGCGTCGTCGTGTCGGCCAGTCGGAAGCTGCCGCGTGGCAGAAAGAATTACGCGCGTTAATGGCCATTAAAAGCTCGTAATCATGGAGAGAAATCGCATCCCGGTCAGCCAACCAGCGGGCGCCACGTGGCCCGGACCATTAAAGCGGAGGTGATGCCGTTAAGGCGCCGGTCGCCTCGGGCGTGTCACATCACCTCATTCGACTTAGAATGTCGCGTCTCCATTAATTGACTGACTCGGGCAATCACGAGAAAATCGTCTGGGGCGCATGACACTCCACCTTTCTTGCGACTCAAGGCAAACGCTCTCCCGCCCAAACATGCTCAGCATATCTCTCATCAACTATCAATGTCCGTCCGGTCGGACGCATTCACAATATACGGACGCGTGGCGACCCACGCTCTTTTCAGTCGGGAATAACTATTTTGCCTACGCAGGACAATTTACGAGGACGCGTGGCGGCCCACATTCCTCTGGTCAAAATCTTCATCCGCTCGGATACCCTCACCATGTCAATGGTTAGTCGGGGATGCGTGGCGGCCCACGCTCCTTCATCATGCTTCATCCGGCCGGACGACCTCGTTAAAAAAGAGTCAGGTACGTGGCGGCCCACGCCCCTCTCGACTAACAATCTTCGTCCGCCCGGACAAGGCAAGCATACTCAACACCAGCTGTTGAGCATCGTGTTAAGTCGGCTGGATGTTAAAAGGGCAAAATCGCTCGGCCGCAGAATGGTTGTTCACACTTGTAGTCCAGTCAGTCGGACTGATCGCCTCCTTCGACTAGACTTGAGGGGAAGGCTATTGATCCCGCCCTATCTTTGGCATCATATGGGCAGCCAGCGTGGCAAACGACCTGGCCAGTTTTGGGGTCCACGTCATTATACGGGTAGCCAGCTTGACACCCTAGCCGGGCCCAGGGCCCCCGCCGGCCGGTCGGACTCAGGGCGGCGGATTAGAATAAATACGGCGGTTCGTTTATCCGGGTATTCCCGCCCGGCCTCATTAAGGCTTACACGCCTCGTCCGACCGGACAAACCCGGCCGGCCATATTAAGGCTTACACGCCTCGTTTATCCGGGTG
This sequence comes from Boesenbergia rotunda, assembly GCA_024364735.1. Taxonomy (NCBI): domain Eukaryota; kingdom Viridiplantae; phylum Streptophyta; class Magnoliopsida; order Zingiberales; family Zingiberaceae; genus Boesenbergia; species Boesenbergia rotunda. The sequence continues at coordinate 55,373 of JAGFNQ010001029.1, forward strand.
CCTCCGCCCGGCAGTCCTTTACACCCAGACTTGATATCCAGCCGGGCGGGCCGTCCCGGCGTACACTCGGGCACTCTCTCGGAATCACCCTGAGATAAAGACAGAATACACCTGCACCCGCTGCAGATAACCAGCTATCACCATTCGTGTGAACTGACACTCTCTGACCGGCGCCGCCTGTCCGAGATTCACAGAAACCTGTCTTTGTCCTCACATAAGACAAACAGTATACGACAAAGTGTTGGTTACAAATCAACATAACCATATCATATCCTCTGACCCTGTCAGAGAATCCGGACACAGGTCATACTCAAATCGACCTAACCATACCATATCTTCTGATCCTGTCAGAAGATCCTGACACAGGTCATACCCAAATCGACCTAACCATACCATATCCTCTGACCCTGTCAGAAGGTCCTGACACATGTTAGAATTGGTCCTTTTCCTCGGCTATATAAGCCACTCCCCTCCTCATTATCAGGTACGCGCGAAACCTCTTGTCTTCAGTGCTCCATTATTTTCCTTGTTCATCGGAGTACTGACTTGACCGTCGGAGTGCCTTGCCGGGACGTCTCCCGGCTAGGTTGCTAACGGTCATCTTCCTCCCCAGGTCCACCTCCATCCGGTCGAGGGTTCATCCGGCGGCACCTGCTTCCTACCATTCGGAGGACACCCTACGCCCGCTGCCATTCTGCGCGAGGACATCCAGTCATCGTCCACGTCACGCCTCTACACCGTCATCCGGTTGCGGCTCCATCGCGCTCGGCGACAGGATCAGCCAAATTCCATATTGTTTGATCTTCTAACTTCTGAACCTAACCTGACAGTTCTACCTGTTGCAGCGACAGTACACTTGTGGGTCGAAGGAGGATCCGGATCAAATGCTGAAAACTCGTTCAAGAGCTAATCGTCATTCTGGGGCTGGAGAGTCTCACTTGGCACGTCTTTCTCGACTGGATAACTGATCCATGGGACAGTATCATCTTCTTGAGGTTTCACTCCCTTTGTTTGCATCAGTCCTTGGTGTGCAGTCATCAAATCCATCGTATGGAAATTGAGGGAATTTTGGATCTATTTCTCTGGTGTCTTTTTCTTCAACTGTGTTGTACTGGAAGAAGGGAGTGCCAGGAAAAGAGCTCTTCGGAGTCCTAGTGTATTGGCTCTGTATCATAATTTGGCCATCCTCCCATAATAGTTCAGCAAATTCATGATCAGATCGTTTAGCACAAATCCATGAAAAAAAAGAAGGCTAGATATCATAGCACTATAGCAGTCTGTGCAATGGGGGTTCAGCAGCAAACAAGAACCACATTAAACAAGTCATGCAGCAGAACTGTACTAAAGATGTACTTACATAGCAAACAGATCAGATGATCCATTTGTCATCATTGGTTTTATGATTTCTTGCTTCTGCCTCACTGTTCTTGGAGTAAGTTCATGATAGCAAGAGGCCACTTTGAATGTCTCATGAAGACAAGTATCCAGCAACTACAAGATCTCATCAAGGTTCGAGTTAAGATGGCACAGCAATAAATGACAACCAGATAAACAAGTCATGCAGCAGAACTGGAGTAAGATGTACTTACATCGCGAACAAGTTAGATGATCCATCTGTCAGCATTGGTTGTATGATTTTTTGCATCTGCCTCACTGTCTTTGGAAAGAGCTCAGGATAGCAACGGAGGACTTTTTTGAAGTTTCATGAAATGCACTGCTCCAACACAACCACTAGATCTCACAAAAGAACAAGTTAGAAAACCAACGGTTTAGGTTTACATCATCTAATGAGGGGCTTGTGATCTTCAGACGTGATCTGCAGCAGTACGTGAATTTTCCAGCTAGAAATTTGATCTTTCTTAGTAGAACAGAAAGAAACAAATTAGGAAGAACACACCAAATACAGCTGAAGTTTTCGTCGGAATGGCAAGAAGAACGAGTAGACTCAAAGGTGAAAATCAAGTTAAAATTCTTGATTGAGCTCCTGAAAAATCAATCTTTTAAAAGAGTAAGAAACAACTCCATCCATGCAAATATTGGCTGAAGGGAACAAGAAGAAACCTAGATATCAAGCTCGATTCCTGAATAAATTCCTTATAATGGTCACTTATTCTCTTGCTGGCTTTACAACTGCTGGGCAGCTAGATCTCAATTAGAAGACCGTGGCTGGCAGAGCACAAAGGCACAAAGCCAAGTAAAGTAACCCTTTTCATTATCTGCGTTTTTTTATTGCATTCTTTCTGGCAATTTAGCACGAGTAGCACCCAGGGTAGTAACTGCAGTTCTTATCCTTTAGCCAGGAAATTTTACTTGTGAGTAGAGGAATCTAGGATAGAAGATGAGACCAACTATTACCTTAATCTATAAACTTATACACTTGACAGCAATTTCAAGTCTCTGACCATGCTTGTCTGATCTCGTAGCTTTTCACAACAAAGAAGTAGTAACCTCGTTAACCAACAGACGAGACGCAATTGTCCTGTCTAATGCTGGCATGAGGTGTGAACTTCTAATGCGGATGATTTATTGACCCCTGATGAATTCGATGGGTCAGAGTCCCAGTAACGTTGCCTAGGGCTTGACTTAAATAGCTAAAACCAAACTGAATCCAATCCAGCGACGAACTAACAATTGCTTGATAGTAAGCAAATTAGATCCAAAGAATTCTCTACTAAAATGATAGGAACACTCCATGGTTAAAAAAAAACAATGAGTGCATGACACTTAAGATGACAGTATTTGGATTTATTTATCATTTGTTATTGACAAATTTTAAGTCTTTAGCTGTTAAAGAAATATCTCGTGCACAAAACTTTTTTAAATATTTATATAGCATGTACAAAATACATGAATATGTGATTTAATATTTTGCTTGGTTTTTCTTAATATATGCATCACCTTTTGAGATATTCACTAAATTGATAAATTGAATTGTGCTCAACTCTAATATTGCCCTTATAGCTCTGGAGTAGTAAACTAATCCAACCAAACCCACATCATCCATCAATTAAGATCACCCATACCTATTTCATTGCCGTAGCAGTCTGTCTTAGAAAGTTATTAGGGTTATAGTGGCACTTGAATACCAATTACTAGGAATTGTAATGTGATGTTCCTCATCTCTGCTTGTTGGTACTGCAACAATCACCTACATGCTAATTAAAAACAATAAATAAGAAGAAAAACACAGTATCAAATAAGAAAAGATTATAACTTACATAGCTTGATGAGTTTTCCTATGTCTAGAGAAAAGTATATATAAATAAAATCGAACCAATTGAATTCCAAATTTCAGTTTATCAGATAGGTTTTAATTTGCAAGCTAGCTAAAGTGATATATCAACTTGAGTTTGTATACATTGTTGAAATCAACTGAATCTCAAATTGTTGAAATACGTATGTATCTGTATATATCCATAAGTTAGTATGTTCATTTATCAGCATAAAACTTAAATTGCTGTGCATATTTAGATCATCTTAAATATTGTGTTGATTTTGAATTTTATTTTTGTTAATCGTACCTATTATCATTCGGGCAATATTGCATTGCCCTATAACATACTGATAAGTTTGAAGATTCTGCTGCATGGCTGATGGGCCCCTCGTGGGCTTTCTCAAACTCTTCATGTGACTTATTGCTTCACAATTGATGTTTTTGTAGTAACTTCTGAAAAATAAATAAATAAATAAGAAATTTTTAATCTCAAAATTACTAAAATGAATAGAATTGATATTATTATTATTTGAATGTTTATAATATTTGTTTACTTTATTCGAGTGACGATAAGTTGAGCGCTATTATTCCGCGCAGAAGAGGCCGGCGAATGGCAACATTTATCGGAGATGGAGCCCGGCGACTGGTGAGCCCACCGTCAAGGACTTGTACATGGCCTTAGGTTTGATCCTTTAATAGTTATTTTATTATTTATTATTACTATTAAAAAAAGTTATTCTTACAGAGTTTTTCCTAACAACACAGAGGTTTTTTTAAAATTATTTTATTGGTTTAAACATGTTATTTTAACAGGTTCATAAACGTGAAAATTATTTTTCAAGAGAAGAAAATTAGCACGGGTTTTACCGGAAAGAAATTATTTTCTAAGTTGAATTGTATTATTATCATGATTAATGATAAATGCCATGAAATGAGAGGAATTTCGCTAAGTAGATTGATAACTTGTTTGAGATAAATACCAGAAAACACCACCCAGATAATACAATTAATTTAGAGGAACATGATTAATTCAGAAGAATTTTATGATCAGGAGCATGCTGCTTCCTAGATAATCATGTTCTAATAAACCATAAATAGTGACAGAAAATGAGGGTTTGTTTGCGGCATAAAACTCATCATTCTCCAACTTCATCGCGGGAGATAGGATTGTTTAGCATGTTTTATTGTCGATCACCCTCTTCGCGAAAGAAGGCAAGCAAAAAGCAGCTGAATGAATCTGCGAGAAAAATGTATTTGTTAGACTTGGAGAAGGCACTAGCATATTTTGTTAGAATGAGAGTACCTCTGAGTTGTAGAACTTTAATGGTCCCAAAGACTCGTTCAAATGATCATCCTCTTCTATGTGGTACACAGGGTGTCGGAAGTCGACGGGCGGCCCTTCGGTAGAGCAGATCATGAAGCCAATCACTCCACTGAATTCAGAATCCAAGGAAGTAACAGCGTTTAACCATTTCAGTATATGGAAGAAAGAAAAAGAGGATACTACTTGGAGAACCTAGAGATTAGACATTTTCCTTGCCTCGGATATGTGGGCACTGACGTCCAAGCGTAGTTGACAGAGCCCTTGAATACCTGGCGACAATTCGAGACGATATCTTCAATGATGTGCATATGAAGCCATATGCTCTCGGCCTGAGTGCATACAACTCCTCCGGGCCGGAGAGCTTTAGCAACTAATTGAAAGAAAGGCTTCTCGAAAAGTTCCTGAGCTGGACCTGAGCAAGCAGTGAAGCAAGTCATAAGCAACTCCAAAAGGAAGCATTAAGGAGGGGGAAAAGATAACTTACCTATTGGGTCGGAGGAATCGACAATGATTACATCGTAAGTTCCTTCCGAAACATCTTTTAAAAACGCAACTCCTGTGTATGTTGAACCAGAATGTGAACAAAACTAGATGGCAAATTGACATGGTAAATTCAATAGCAACTCGCTGGCATATAGGATAAGTGGTAGTGATCATATCAATTAGCAACCAACTTGACACAAAGGTCATAACCAGATAAGAAAACCATAAGTTGCTTACCATCACCAACATGAAGATTCACACGAGGATCTTCATATCCGACAGCCATTTTGGGAAAGAACTGTTTTGCAACCTATTGAACATATAGTGAGGATAAATTGGATGAGAATGAGCCCAGAAAGATTTTTCATGATGTGAAGGATCATCAAAAGGAGTGCAAGAGAAGAACATTATATCTTATAGTAAAGGTAATCTTCATATTCGAGCCACAGATTTGAGAGGAAGGTAATCTTCATCACCATGCTTTATGACAGCAATTTTTTTTCTTCAATCTTTACATAGTTATTTGACACAGGCAATCATATAATAATATAACATTTATGGAGCAAGACTTCTTTATCAACTGTGGTAAGAAGGTAATTAATTACTCACATCGATAACCATTTTATCAATCTCACATATATCTATTTGTTCCACTGAAGAATATCGTGATACTTCTCGGAGGACACCACCATCACCTCCTCCAATAACTAGAACCTGAAATGATAGCATCGTCGGCAAGATTAAAGAGTGGCATATATGCATACGATGCAAAATTCATTTTAGCTGGTAATTGATTTCACGGAAGAATAAATAACACGTTGAGATTCATACTCATATACTTCAAAATGCTAAAGTATGATGGTTGCTAGTGATTTATTCAAATCAAACAGCTTCATCAACAGGAAATAATAGTTGAATCCTTTTTCAAAAAGGGCAATAACATAATCCAATGGGCTGTTTAGTTGGGTCTTTCTCTGTAGTTAGACAAGGATACAGAATTATTCTCAAATTCATGCATCCCCCATAAAGTGTCTATGTTAGAGAGGACAGAGGATAGTTTAAAAGATTATCCTCACAATAAAAACAATTTGAATATTTTAAAAGGAAAACTTAATCTCGTACCTCACAAAATAATCAATTACTATGCGAGGGTAGCATCCTCCTGTAGCATATAAATAAACAAGTTGCAAGTTTCTAGGTAAATTTAATGTGGTAATGTCAGTAGAAGCAAAGAAAAAAATCAGTAAATCTCTACCACTAACTGTCCAAAGTGTTAGATTTAAGCTTATTTGTCAGGCATATCATAGGAACAGAAGAGTGAATCTTGCAGTTTTAGATAATTGCGTAAAATAACATGAAACATTCAAAAAAAATTCACCTTTTTAGGGTTAGGAATTGAGCAAAGAGGAAGATGAGTAATCATTTCTTGGTAAGCACACTCATCCCTCTCTGTACATTGGATGACTCCATCCAAGACAAGAACTTTGCCATACGCTGAGTTCTGAGTATAAATAAATAAATAAATCACTGACGGCAACCAAAAGAATTGAACTTATGATGAACTTCCATCTTTAATTACCTGAAACACCATTACGTTTTGGTAATCAGATTTCCCTTGAAATAACACCTTTTCCACTTGTAAGGAATGAGCTTCTCCTATCAACAAGATCAAGAATGAAAACGGAACCTTTAGGCACTAAGCAGTAAGCACATCGCATATAAATGCAACCTTATTAGGCATCACAGTCATTTCATTCATTCAATACAATTTCCTAAATTTTCCCCTTTATTGTTTCAAATGCCGAGTCTTTAGGATTGTCTTCAAAACTTAAGCATGTTAAGTCCCACTGAATGCTTCAAAGAAAACCTTGCTTCATACGAATAATTTAGAAGACAAAATCCTAGAAAATTTGGATTGATAGCTTCGCAACCCAGAAGCATTCACACAACAAAAGGATGGTTGGTGTTGAATCCAAAGTTTTCCCATCCAAAACCGAATAATAATCGCAACAAACTAGACAACAAAGTTAAAAGGTGGATCATCGAGTAGCCAAAAGAAAACCAAACGGAATGGAACCAAAGGCAAAAGACTTAAACAATACACTGAAACTGCGTTGAACACAAATTTACAGCAAGCAGATAAAATGGGGAGAGATACGTTTGTACTGATTCTGATAAGGGAAAGAGAAACAAAACAAAACACAATCATGAACAGGTAGAAGTTTCAAAAACCATAAAAAAAAATAGAGTGATGGAACCTCGCAAGACATACAGACATCATTAAACGTTCCCACCAATCTGCATGTCCTCCTTCTCCATAGCCTTTCAGCAAATAAACAAAAAAACTCCTCAAAAACATCACCACAAGAGTTCGATCGACAGAACAAAACCCGAAGCAGCGGAGATCAAACGGATAACATTAAAAAAAAGGGAAAAAGTTCCAGAAGAAGGAACGGAGATCAATTCCAAATGGCCGAAATCTCCTGAAAACGCAGCAAACCTGGCCACATGGGGCTGATCTCGGAGAACCATCCTAGCTTGATGGTCGAGATGCCGTCCTGCGACGAACCCAAGGAGACGTTGGCGCTCGACGCTCCGGCGACCTCCTCCTTCGCCCCCGCCCTGCTTGCTGCTTTCTCGAGGGCCATTCCAGCGCCGCCTTCCGCCTCCATCAATCTCCTTCGGTGAAACGTCTCCTCTTTTTCCGATGCCTCGCTGGTCGGTTTGAGATTTTTTTTATAGGCCCTTCACAATTTCAATAAGGTCCTTTTGCTAAATTTAAAAAAATTGTCAAAAGAAAATGTAGTGGGAAAAAAAATAATTTTGGTTTATAAAAAAAATTAACAAACTTACCTTATTTATTTTATTAGATTTAATTTAAAAGCAAATAATCATTTTATTCTTTATATAAGTTTTCAATTAAATTCCCAATTCTAATTTTGACACATCACTTAAAGGAATACTAAAATTGAAACACATGCAAATTAATTGTTTCCACAATAAACTTGTTAATTTTTTAAAAAATAATATGATAAATTTAATAAATTATAACTAAAGCAAGATTAGCAAAAAATATAAATTCTGTTAAAAAATTATAAAATATAATTAACCTATGTTTTCATAATTTCTTCATGACAGGAATCTAAAGATAGTAAATACATAAAAACTTATTTGATTATAGTCCTATTGTAGCCATAAGTCCTAAATCAATGTAATCCTTAACTCAAATTTAATATTTTTTTCAATATATTTATTTATTTGATGGGCTCGTAAGTTCATCAGCATTATCTGTAATTTGCAAACCGTCATGAGTTAAAATTTTTTTAATAGGCTAAGATGATGAATCTACCCACCCATCCATCAAACGATAAATCCATTGCAGGCTAACCCATTTTGACAATGCTAAAGGCCTCACTTTCTTAGGATTGAATTAATCATTTTAAATTCATCTGCTATCTGGTCTAATAATTTTTAATCGCACCATAGCATGAGGCCAGCAAAATTTAGATTATGCTATGAGAAATTGGGCCCTCAACAATGATTGGAGGAGACAGAGGTACATAAATTGGAAGATGTATTTGCTGTGTGATTCGATTCCATTAATTCTATTTTCCAATAATTAATAAATTAATTTTTTAATATTGTTCATGGTACATAATAAAAAACAAGAGTTTGCAATTTAGTAAATACTTGACAAATTTTACATTTAAATTTTTAATGAAATTACACCGACACAATTTAGTAATGAACGTTTAAAAAAATACGACAATCTTATAAATATATTTAGTAATGAACGTTTAAATTTAAAAAGGATTGTTTGCTGCGTTCTAGGACAAATCAGGCCGGATAAGACCGGTCCGGTTTAATACCACCGACGCAGAGCTTCTAGAAGCCTTAGCATCGGGTTGATTCCGGCGATTCTTCGTCATATCTCGCTAAAGAGGATTCCACGTTCGTCCGCCTCCGCCGGAACTCCATTTCGAACTGCAGCAATGAGCTCCATGTAAGCATCTCTTTCTTTGCAAACCAGTTCTGTTGTTTGACTGTTTTCTTTTTCTTTTCTGGAAAGGAAGAATAAGGTGAGCCTGCGTTTATCTTAGTAAGCAGCTCGTTGACTCACTGCTAGTGTATATTGAACTCGTGCAATCAGTTTGTGTTGCCATAACTTTGCGTCACTGTAAAGATGAGTATTGAGTCTGGATGCAAATTTTGAGCTTGGTTTTTAGTCTGGAGGATTTGGTTGTTTAAGCCATATCATGGTCATTGATAACTTAATTTTTGCCTAATTCAACGCTTTGATCGGTTTTAATCGTTTACCTCGAGTGGGAACTGGAAGGGACGTAAGAAGTTGAGGGCTTATGGAGCCATAAGTGCGATTCGAATAGAGATCCCGCTCTTTCTTTAACAAACGGGATAATAATACCTGAGCTAGGTAGTTATTCATGAGGATCTGGTTGTTTACACCATACCATAGTATTGAGGGGAAGAGCGGACAAAACTGTGCCCAGAACAAGTTTTTCTAGAAATCTCACTTGTTTTATGAAGTAGGATATTGTCGTTGAGCTTTGTCCTTAGTTTTGGTGATTTGGTCAGTTACACAATGTGCCATGGTTATAGATGCTTGAAACAATTTGTTTGCTAAATTGAACAACTTTTGTGTGAGAATGCAAGAAATATATGGATTGTGAATGTGAATTGAATGGATATAACAACAACAACAACAACAACAAAGCCTTATCCCACTAGGTGGGGTCGGCTATATGGATCCTTTTACGCCATTGAGTTCTATCCCCTACTATATCATCATCTAGATTTAAATAAAATTTATCTTGTTTTATTGTTGCCAACCAAGTCTTTTTTGGTCTTCCTCTCCCTCTTTTAATGTGCGTATTTATCATAGTTTCACATCGTCTAACAGGGGCATTTATTGGTCTTCTAAGTACATGTCCGTACCATCTCAAACGTGTCTCCCGAAGTTTTTCTTCAATAGATGCAACTCCGACTCTCTCTCTAATACTCTCATTCCTTATTCTATCCATCCTCGTATGTCCACACATCCACCTTAACATCCTCATCTCTGCAACTTTCATCTTTTGCTCATGTGCTCGAGTCATAGCCCAACATTCAGCACCATATAACATAGCAGGTCTAACTGCCGTTTTGTAGAACTTCCCTTTAAGTTTTAGAGGTACTTTACGATCACATAAGACACCCGATGCTAATCTCCATTTCAACCATCCTGCTTGTATTCTATGTAAGACATCTCTCTCAATTCCTCCATCACTTTGCAAGAACGATCCTAAATACTTAAAGTTCTCGATTTTAGACAACTCATCATCTCCTATCTTAACAATTGTTTCACTACGTCTAGCATTGCTAAACTTAAATTCCATATATTCAGTCTTTACTCTACTAAGCCTAAAACCTTTCATTTCTAGAGTTTCCCGCCAAGATTCTAGTTTAGCATTTACTCCTTCACGTGTCTCATCTATCAAAACAATATCATCTGCAAACAACATGCACCATGGCACTGTATCTTGAATGTGCCTAGTGAGTTCATCCATGATTAGTGTAAAAAGATAGGGACTTAAAGCTGATCCTTGATGTAACCCTATCCTTATTGGAAATGCTTCAGTCAATCCACCTGAAGTCTTCACTCTAGTCGTTACATTTTCATACATATCTTTAATTAGGTCAATATATGTTACGCTAACGCCTCTCTTTTCTAGAATTCTCCATATAATTTCTCTTGGTACCCTATCATAAGCTTTTTCTAAATCAATAAATACCATGCGTAGATCTTTCTTTTGCTCCCGATATTTTTCAATTAATTGCCTAAGAAGATGTATAGCTTCTATTGTCGACCTTCCAGGCATGAACCCAAATTGATTTTCGGTTACCGTGGTCTCCTTCCTCAATCTTTTTTCTATTACTCTTTCCCAAAGTTTCATGGTATGACTCATTAATTTAATACCCCTATAGTTTGCACAATTTTGTATGTCTCCTTTGTTCTTATATAAGGGAACCAGACTACTTACCCTCCATTGATTAGGCATTTTTTTTTGTTTTCAATATTAAATTAAATAATTTTGTAAGCCATTCAATACCTTTTTTCCCTAAACATTTCCATACCTCTATTGGGATATCATCCGGTCCCACGGCCTTTCCATTTTGCATCCCTTTCAAAGCTTGTTCTACTTCTGAAGTTTGAATTCTCCGATGAAAATTAAAATTTCTATACTCATTTGAAATACTTAAATTGCCTAAGTCAAGTTGGTCCCCTAAACTTTCATTAAAAAGTTGATGAAAGTAAATCTTCCACCGCTCTTTTATTTCGCTATCATTTACTAGTACTCTATCGCATTCATCTTTAATACATCTTATTTGACTAAGGTCTCTTGTTTTCCTTTCTCTTGCTTTAGCTATTTTATAAATGTCTCTTTCCCCTTCTTTTGTATCTAAATTTTGATATAGTCGTTCAAAAGTTTTATTTTTTACTTCATTCACTGCTTTCTTAGCCTCTTTCTTGGCTATTGTATATTTTTTTAAGTTTTCCTCGTTCTTACAAATATATAATTCCTTATAAGCTATTCGTTTTTCTTTCACTTTCTCTTGTACTTTCTCATTCCACCACCAAGATTCCTTCCTTGGTGGTGCATGCCCCTTTGACTCACCGAGTACATCCTTAGCTACTATTTTCAACTTTGATACCATCTTATCCCATGTCGTATTAGAGTCGCTATATATTTCATCTAATGCTTGTATTCCTACCTTCTCCTTCAATATGTTTTGCTTCCCATCCTTTAACTTCCACCACTTAATTCTAGGAGTCGTGTATATTTTTCCTCTATTAATATTATAACTAAGGCGTATATCTAACACTACTAATCTATGTTGGGTAGTTAAGCTTTCTCCAGGGATAACCTTACAATCTTTACAAATCTTCCTATCTCTCTTCCTAACCATAAAATAATCAATTTGTGATTTATTATTCCCACTTTTGAATGTGATCAAGTGTTCTTCTTTTTTCTTAAAAAATGTATTAGCTAGTATAAGGTCATATGCTATCGCAAAATCCAATATAGTTTTTCCTTCTTCATTTCTTGTTCCAAACCCATAACCCCCATGTATTCTCTCATATTCTTCATTTTTCGCTCCGACATGTCCATTTAGATCGCCTCCTATTAAAATCATTTCATTTGGCGGAATGTTTTGTAATACCTCATCTAAATCGCTCCAAAATCTTGATTTAGTTTCTTCATCTAATCCTACTTGAGGTGCATATATGCTAATTACGTTCACAATTTCTTTCGCCACTACTATCTTGAGAGCTATAATTCTATCCCCCTTTCTAACTACACCAACAACTTCATCTTTTAAAGAACTATCTACAAAAATACCCACTCCATTTCTTGTTTTACTCTTTCCTGTATACCATAACTTAAAACCCGAGTTCTCTATCATTTTTGCCTTCTCACCTACCCATTTTGTCTCTTGCACACACAAAATACTAATTTTTCTCCTAATCATTGTATCTACTACCTCCATTGTTTTACCAGTGAGAGTTCCTATATTCCATGTTCCAAATCTGAAACTATTACTTTTCTTATAATGTTTATTCTTAGTCCACCTATGGTGTGAGAACTCTTGCCTATTTAACACTACACCCAAGTTCTCATGGAGATGTAGCGGTCCTTGCCGAGACGTTACAGTCGGACCCTGCAACGCGAACCCTTGCATATTTAGCACTACACCCGGGTTCTGGAGATGTAGCGGTCCTTGCCGAGACGTTACAGTCGGACCCTGCAACGCGTTCCTTCCGGGGAACATCCTAGCATTAGCATAATACTTTAATGGATATCTTGCTTATTTTTTAGATGGCATCACATCACATTGGATGTGCAACAATTTTCCTTTTGGGACAGGAGTGATAAGGTTAAACCCCTCCAATATGCCGTTATACAGATTCAAATCCCCGACCTTTAGTGAAAATTCCTCTTATCTAGATTGTTTACCACTAAACCAAGCAATCGCAGGTAGATTTAGCTCTTTTTCACAGATAGATAATAAGATCTTCAATATTGATTTTGGGATCTGGTCATTTTATGCTATATCATGATCAGAGATGGCTGTACCAACGTAATTTTGTTGTATTTAACATCTTGTGGAGAAGAATGAATGGTATGCAATGATTATGCCCATTAATTGAACAAGTAGACGATTCCAAAATTTTAATGTAGTCATATTTAGCTATCTATTCGAGTTTGTATAAACTTGTTAATTTCCACATGGAAGCTTTGGTTTATACTTGGAATTTAGGAGACCATTAATTTATCTAACATTTTCCTTATTTTAAATGATTGACCAAAATCTATGCCAATTTGTTCAGGTATGCGTCAATTGAGTCAAATTCACCACCATCATCAATCAAGGTGACTTTGGATTGCATGCTGGACATTTTAGTCACTCATGTTTACAAGTTGTTTGCTAGTTTTGCTTTCATATTCTAATCTTATGCTTCTTGTATCAGATACTTGTATTAGGTGGTAATGGATTTGTGGGCTCACATGTTTGCAAAGAAGCTTTGGCACAAGGATTTTCTGTAGCTAGTCTCAGCAGGTGTTTTATTTTTTCCCACACTCTTTTGGTAGCATTATCATCATGGGTATTTAGTCTATAGTTAGAACACCCACTTCTTCTATTTCTATAACTGCAACTTTATCTATAATAAGAGTAGGTGTTCCATATTAATGAGCCAAGTCACCTGGTTATTTATCGATAATGAAAGTTGGTACTTCATATCCACGATCAAACAAATGCAATCAGTTTCATGTATTAAGAACTGTGTCCCTAATTGAAATAAGAACTATTGTTCCAAATTGAAATAAGAACTATCTAATTACTGTTAGCCAAGTGAATCCCATAGGTTCTCCTCAATACTATCCAAGACCAGACTTATATATAAGAGTATAAAAGGAATATGTTTAGCCTTTTACATTTGATTTATTGCTCAGGTCTGGGAGGCCATCAATAAAAGAACCTTGGGCCGATGAAGTGGAATGGTACAAAGGTGGGGAACTATGAGACTAATCTTTTCCATCTCAAAATATATCCAGTTCCAATCTCAGATAATAGTTTTTATTTGACAGGGAATCTTCTTGAACCTGAATCTTTGAAGGATGCTATGAGTGATGCAACTTCTGTGGTATGCTTGCATGGCTTTATTCTCCAAACTGCAAACATGCATGAGATACATTTATGAGATACATTTTCCGACAAAAGAAATTGACACCCATTAAAACTAGTTGGGTATAATGGAATCTTGAGGTTTATGCCTGTGGTTGCTTGACATTCTTATACGTTTCATAAGGCTGTTTGTCAAGAATATCCATGCTTAGGTGTTCAGGATGGACATTCATCTGCATTATATGAAAAGTATATGATCTGACAAGTGGCATATTTATTACAGATTCAGTTGTGTGGTTCAATATTTTGGAAAATTATGTTTCTTGAAGCTAGCTTTGGTTTAGACTATAAGCCAAATGTTAATGACAGTAATATGTCAGGCAACTTGCAAGTTAGGTTGATGTTAAATCTAAGACCTTGTTCATGTGTTGTTAGATGTCAGCAAACGTTGATGTAATTGGTGGACTTAAGAGTTGATATTGGATAGTGTTCATTTATTTGCATTGTACATGTAATGAGTTGAATAGTTTCTTTGAGAAATGGAAATTTGCTACATAAAGAATATGGAAACTTTTGGAGCTGTAAAATGCTTGTTATTATGCTATTAGTTGATGAACTCATGTTACTCAAAGATAAATGTTACAGATATCTTGTGTTGGAGGCTTTGGATCCCCTTCCTACATGCGCACGCTCAATGGGACCGCAAACGTCCATGCTGTGCAAACTGCTGCAGAAAATGGTTTTCTCCTATTTTCTTGGACTTTTCTTCTGTAATCGAGATCATATAGTATTGCCTTCTTGGTTTCAATCTGCTTCCTTTTTTCTTGAAAAGATGCGTGGAAGAACAAATAATGAAAATCGCTTGTGTACTTAACCTGAATTGAGAATTGACACGCAAAAGAGAAGTGTAAATAGTTGAGCAAATAAAAAAAATTCAGTGAACGCTGGCAGATCAACTTCCCATCTGCTTCTTGTTTCTTGCTTTACCTCTTTTCAGTTCGGTGTTGGGATGTGATCATTTATGTGTTTTACATGACGTTCCACAAACTATGGATCGTGCATTTCTTGGAAGTTTTTACAAAACCTAATTTAGTTAACAGTTTATTAGACTGAAAGGATTCCAATATTACTTGCACTCTTGGTTTCATACCCTCGCTGCAGAATGCTATTCTGAATGCTGAATGTTTGAGACTACTCATCGAAACTAACTGCTTCATTCTCTGAGCAGGTGTAAAAAGATTTGTATACATATCCGCGGCTTCTTTTGGTGTAATTGACTATTGTATACAAGGTTATTATGATGGACAGGTGCAGTTTCTGAATTCATCTGACCATTATTTAGCAGGACATTGCTTATTTTACGTTCTGTGTCTGCAATTACCAAAAGCTGGGCGACCTATACAATAACTGCTTAATTTTCAATTTAATATTAAACAGGAAAAGAAAATGCTCGAGTTTAAACTTCTGTACTAGGTGTTCTAACATGGCAATTCAAGCTCGTTATGAAGAAAAAGTGAAAAAAAGATGCTGTATTGTTGCTTTCATCCCCTCTCTACACAGACATTATGGAAACACTAACAAAACCACTTGCTAAAAAAGGGAATTCATTGGGAAATAAATTGAATAATGCTCTCATGATCGTTACAATTCTGGTTAGCTGGTTATTAATGTTATTATGCCATCTTCTACATCATCTTGCTTTCTTTGTGATGTAGAGAGCTACCGAAACAGAAATCAAGAAAAGATTTGCTGATGCAGGTCAGTCTTCCTACTTGTGTTCCATGTGCTAATTAAATTTTTGTTCTTGTGCAATGAACTAGCACATGATTCTCTGCTTGTGTTACTCTTGAAATTTGTTTTGCAGGAGTAATTCTCAGGCCAGGTTACATATATGGAACGCGCCCCATCGGGCCGTTGAAGATACCGTTCGGGCGAATGTGGACGCCTTTTGAGATGGTACAACTTATCACATATCCGATACATTTTGCAAAGAAACAGCATTTCACAACCTGAAATAATATGACCGCGCCTGCCGCAGGCTTTCCAGCACACACCATTCCTTCGCAAGATCCCCCTCATAGGCCCTTTCTTCACACCTCCGGTTAATGTTGCCAAAGTCGCAAAGGTGGTTGTGAGCGGCGCAACGGATCCAACATTTCCTCCCGGCATAGTCGATGTGTATAACATCATTCGCTTGGGCAAACAAAACTAACCAGCCTTTTTCAGTCGTGCATCATCAAAATAAGCTCTGGCTCTCTATCGTGTTGTTTATTAATGTTGTTGTTATTTATCAGTGTAAAGTATTGTTGAAAAGATGATTTGATCGTCTACATGGTTGTGTTAGGTAAGCTGTTAGTATGTGCATCTATGCGTTTTAGCCCAATGCATTTTAAGAATAACATTGTCCCTGAACTAGTTCATTCCTGGTAGTAAATTATCAAACAGTAAAGTACATGTCCCCTTTTGAAAAATCTGGAAACAGTCACCTGCCTCCGATTGGAAAAAGAGGTGATGTGGAACGTACTTCCTATCTTAACTGACGCGTTGACTGCGTTCAACGATTTGAGGAGCAACTCGTCAACCGCCCTCGCTTCTAGAAGAAAAGCGGCGTAGCAGATCCAGCACTTATAAAAGGAGGGCCTCCTAGCCCCGTCTCCCATCTTGAGTGTCGACCCTCGGAAGGAGGACGACAAGCGGAGACCCTCGGAAGGAGAACGACCAGATCTAGGGCTCCAAGGATCAAGGATGAGTTCCGTCACCTCGCGGTATCCCTCCCTTCCCTCCCCCTCCCAAATTTCCTGTCGATTTGTGGTTCATATATCTCTAGGTCACGGTAAAAGAATAATCATGGTTTTGCGACTGGTATCTTGACCAATAGTAACGTTTTATGCCTCCTAATCGTTTATTTGGGGTTGGAGTTCGGAGAAATTGATGATGGATAATATGAATAGGTTGTTTTTGTGCGGGCTGTATCAGATCAATTTGTTTGTGCAACATGTTTTTCATTAGTTTGAAAACTGTCGTGTTGGCCTCTCCAGATACGGAAGATCATCGGAGTCTGAGCCTCTTAAAGCGGAGGAAGCAGGAAGAGAAACGTCTAGATCAACAGCAAAGGTGTTGATGGGTTCCATGATGAAGATTGTGAACTTTTTCCTACTTTTTCATTTCCCTTTTTTGTTTTCTTATGAATTGTATGCTTTTCGTAACAGATACTTGTACTGGGTGGCAATGGTTTCGTGGGATCACATGTTTGCAAAGAGGCATTGGCTCAAGGATTTTCTGTTTCTAGTCTCAGCAGGTGCTTTATTTTTCATGAGCGTCATACTCTGAGTAGACTGAGCTTCCTGTACAATCTGTCTATGACTTCAAAACCAATTCTGATTTTCTAGTTATCACTTTATCTACAATGAGATCTTCTCTTTAATCTTATGCTGTGTGTTTTCAACATAACTAAGCCAAAGGACGGTTTGGAATTTTTTTGGGTGGTATTTTAAAGCTTATCTGTTAGTTTTTTTTGTTGTGTTCTTCCTATGTATTCTGAAGCAAATTTATGTATTTTTAGACAAGTTCTTTGATTTTTCAATGATAAGTTAAATTCTTTTGTGAATGTTATGTTTTGTTCTTCAGTTTGAGAAATTGTTGTACTGAATGGAATACGGGTTTTATGTCCTAGGCCACTATCTAACTCTAACCTTAGTTATCTTTTTGATACTAAAAGATAAGCTCTGGATTTCTGTTTCAGATATTAAATTTTTCACTTAATTAATCCAATCAACCTTTGTTTATCTTTCTGTTTAGTGACTCTCAATTTTAGAATATTTCTACTCATGTAAGATTCTTGTTTGCTTATAGCTTGGTTAAGGACAAATGAACTATGCTTGATCTTTGATGGTTAGTTTATTAATCCAGGTCTGGCAAGCCATCAACACGTGAATCTTGGGCTGAGAAAGTCGAGTGGCACAAAGGTTAGAGAAAAAGAATAAATTTCCTTCTCAAAATATGTCTAGTTCAACACTGTAATTCTTTTATTTTTCAGGGAATCTCCTTGAACCTGAATCTTTGAGGGATGCTATGAGTGATGCAACTGCAGTGGTATGAAACTATGAATTGCTTGTATAATTCTTTATTCCACATACTATTTAATTTGCATTTTGTAACCTGATAAAGACGTAAGATGGTGCCATTTAAAGCTTTAAAGAACATCACAATTGGAATAGAGTGCCATTTAAAGTTTTAAAGAACATCACAATTGGAATAGAAATTAGGAAGAATACACAAGTAGATGTGAAGTGGATTTTAGAAGCTTGAAGCCTTTTTTGAGGTTTGGCTACAATAATTGGAATTTGTAAGATGATATAGAGTAACATAACAATTGTGTTCATTCAAATAGCCAAATACGATGCATCCCAAATCTGTCCCACGTTGCTACAAAAACCATATATACATAGATATATATACGAGAATCAGGTAATAGCTGCTCATATTCTCAAAGGTATCCTAGGAGAGTAATTAGTCAATTAACAACTATAATTAAATGAGGAAACAAGAATGTTCTACAATATTCTATAATATATGACCAGGAGCAATCTAGAGAGGCCACCTCCCAACCTCTGCTCGAAAAGCAAACTCAGGCTGCAATGCATCTCCACGGGGCAAATGAGCTGGATGTGTAAATCCACCATCACTTGGCTAGAAGCGCCCAATTACATTCCTTTGAACTGAGAATACCAAATCCTCCAGGAGAATTAGGTTTGCAGACCAAACACTTAGGGAGGTAGTAGCGCTCTGGTGATGCCAAGATGTAAGATTTTATTTGAAGTTTTAAATATCACAATTGGAATAAGAAATGAGGAAGAATATACAAGGAGTGAAGAGAAGTTAGAAATTTGAAGTCAGATAATTGGTTACAGTGAATTGGAAAAGTTTCAATAAATGAGAAATTGCATTATCTATTATAGATCTTTCGTTCCATCATGATGCCCCTTCTAAGTTTTTTTCCTTTTGTTTTGACTTTTGAATTGTGACAACCCAATTTTAATCCTAGATGAGAGATTGTGATCTAATAAGGCCTATTGGATTAGATGGGTGCACTACTATTAGTTTGGGCTTAAGTATTTTGGGTCTTATAGTTGGAATTATATTAGATCTAATCTTAGGTATGACAAGGTGTTTGGAAATAGTTGAGGAAGGATCACTATTCTTCAAATGTTTCTTATTAGGAATGACTTTGGGGTATGAGTTGAACTTGGGTCTCAACAGGGTTGTTAAACCTTAAGGCGGTATATTATGACATTTTAGCTTTGTCTCACATAATGAGTTGTGAACTCCGCTTGTGATGACCTAGTCATGATGGTCCCAAGCCTGGATAAAGAAGGAGAGTTATGTTAGGTTGTCAGCCAACATAAAACTATAGCAAAATGTTCAATGAATGGATCCATTAAACTATTGTGCTAATGCTAGGATGTTTTCCGAAAGGAATGCGCTGTGTCTCAGCAAGGACCGCTACATCTCAAGAACTCATTCTCCATTAAATGAAGAGTTCGCGTTGCAGGGTCGACAAGGGTCGCTATATTTCCATGAGAACTTAGGTGTAGTGTTAAATAGGCAAAAGCTCTCACATTATAGGTGAGATAAGAACAAACATTATAAGAAGACTAATAGTCTGAGATTTTGAACCTGGAACATAGACTCTTACTGGTAAAGCAATATAGGTAGTAGATACGATAATTAGAAGAAAAATTATTAATTTGTGTGTATAAGAGATAAAATGGGTAGGTGAAAAGACAAAAATAATAGAAGACTCGGGTTTTATTTTATGGTACACAGGAAAAAATA
Source organism: Boesenbergia rotunda (assembly GCA_024364735.1). Classification (NCBI taxonomy): domain Eukaryota; kingdom Viridiplantae; phylum Streptophyta; class Magnoliopsida; order Zingiberales; family Zingiberaceae; genus Boesenbergia; species Boesenbergia rotunda. The sequence goes on from JAGFNQ010001029.1 coordinate 75,415, forward strand.
AAACAAGAAATGGAGTGGGTTTTTTTAGATAGTTCTTTAAAAGATAAAGTTGTTAGAGTAGTTAGAAAAGGGGATAGAATTATAGCTCTCAAGATAGTAGTAGCGAAAGAAGCTGTGAACGTAATTAGCATATATGCATCTCGGATTAGATAATGAAACTAAATCAAGATTTTGAGACGACTTAAATGAGGTATTACAAAACATTCCGTCAAATGAAATGATTTTAATAGGAGGCGATCTAAATGGATATGTTAGAGTGAAAAATGAGGAAATTGAGAGGGTACATGGGGGTTATGAGTTTAGAACAAAAAATGAAGAAGGAAAAACTATATTGGATTTTGGAATAACATATGATCTTATACTAGCTATTACGTTTTTTTTTAAAAAAAGAACACTTGGTCACATTCAAAAGTGGGAATAATAAATCTAAATTGACTTTTTTATGGTTAGGAAGAGGGATAGAAAGATTTGTAAAGATTCTAAGGTCATCCCTAGAGAAAGCTTAACTACCCAACATAGGTTAGTAGTGTTCGATATATGCCTTAATAAAAATATCAATAGAAGAAAATATACACGACTACTAAAATTAAGTGGTGGAAATTAAAGGATTGGAAGCAAAAAATATTTAAGGGGAAGGTAGGAGTACAAGAATTAGGTGAAATATACGGTGACTCTAATACAACATAAGATAAGATAGTATCAAAGTTGAAAATAATAGTAAAATATATACTTAGTGAGTCAAAAGGAAATGCACTACCAAGTAAGGAATCGTGATGGTAAAATGAAAAAGTACAGGAGAAAGTGAAAGAAACATGAATTGCCTATAAGGAATTATATATTTGTAAGAACGAGGAAAACTTAAAAAACTATATAATGGCTAGGAAAGAGGTAAGAAATAGTGAATGAATCAAAAAGTGAAACTTTTGAACGATTATATCGAACCTTGGATACAAAAGAAGGGGAAAGAGACATTTATAGAATATCTAAAGCGAGAGAGAGGAAAACAAGTGATCTTAGTCAAATAAGATATATTAAAGATGAATACAATAGAGCACTAGTAAATGATGGAGAAATAAAAGAGCGGTGGAAGATATATTTTCATCAATTTTTTAACGAAGGTTTTGAAGGTGATCGTGCGATCGGCAAGAGGGGGTGAATTGCCCCTGAAAAATAAAGACACTATCTTTTGTTTCTCTCAACAAAGATGGAAGTTAATTCAAAAGAAAAACAATAACATCAAAATTAAATAATACAGAAAAAGAAAGAGGCCAAGCAATTTACTTGGTTTGCAACTAGAGGGTTGCTAATCCAAGGCAGAATAAAGTGCAGATCTCCTGAATAACTCCTTCAGGCGGAGAAGCCTCTTACAGGGTGAAAAGCTTAGAAAATAGAGAAAGCTAAACTGAATTTCGTTTACTGTGAATGTTGCTTTGGAACTAAGCTCTAGGGGTCTATTTATAGCCCCGAAAAAATTTTATCCGAATGCTGACGTGACACGATAGGGGCGCCCGAGTGCTTGAGGGCGCCTAACACGTGGTCTGAAAGTTATCCGTTTCGCAACGTTCGCAGACGGCTAATTTGTGGACAAAAATAAACTTGAGGGCGCCTGTATGAACTGGGGCGCCCGGGAATAGGGGCGCTCGAGTGCTTGGGGGCGCCCTCATTCTCAAAAGCCCGTAAGCACACGGGCGCTTGAGAGCCTTTGGGTCAGCCCGATGTTAATCAGTCTCCTGCTGATCTTCTTTGGGTGATTTCAGACCTTCCAGAGTCGGGCTCACCCGATCCCTCCTCCGGCCTTCTCCTTGAGCGTGCTTCTCTCCGACTTCTTGTCCCTCGGACGTCGCGCACCGAGCCCGTCGGCTCCCTTCCTGTACCATTCTTCTCGACCTCTGCATCTTCCACTCGACTTCCAACGCCCCTAAGCTCCTGCACACTTAGACACAGGAATTAAAACACCACAAGATCTAACTTGATTCAGTTGACCACATCAAAACCTACCTGGGGTACTTATAATCTCCCCCTTTTTTATGTGCATCGACCCGAGTTAAGTTAGGGTAAACGAACATAAAAAAAACAGAAATGAATAAATAACAATGTAAGTACCAAAAGAAATTTTGAAATTAAGCCTACCCCTTAACTTAATTCTATTTCTCCCCCTTTGATAACGTCAAAAACTTAAAACAAGGGAAATACTAACACTTACTAGAAAAAACTTAAACCAACCTCCAAAATTTTTGAAAGATTTTTAACACAATAAATAGTTTCCAGAAAATCTAAATTTTTCAAATTTTGCTCGAAAATTAATTTTTAAAATGTAAAGTCTAATTTTGAAAAAAAATTATTTTTATTCGAAAATTTATCAAATTTTTATTTAAATTAGAATTTTCATAGAATTATCTCAAGGCTTAGAAGATAATCAACAGATTTCGAAAAATCGGATTCGATGAAATTAATTTTTTAAAGTATTTTTAAAATTTAAAACTATATTTTTTAACAAAAAATCATAATAAATCCATTTATCTATTAAAAAATTTCGAAAAAAATTCTATAGATAGAACAGACCAAATTCTATCATCGAAAAATATTAAATTAATTTTTTTGTAAGTAATATAAAAAAATCAACAAGGTCAAGCATTAATTATTAAAAAAATTAATCTCTACTAGACAAAAAAAAAATCTAACAGTTTAAGACTGATTTTGGGACCCAATATAAATTTTTGCCAATAGGATTTATCAGAAACTTAGATAGAATATATAATTTGAGAAATTTTACAATTTGGCCCCTGTGAAATTTAAAATACCAATTATGTTTTTCAAAATATCTAATTCTTGAATTTTGTGAACAATTTGAACATGCATGATTATTTTTTAATTTTTTTAATTTGAGGCTTCAAATTTTCATTTTCAAATTTTAACTTATCAAACATTTTTAGTGGGCATGTAGATGCTAATTGTTTTTTCAAGTCTGTATTTTTATTTTTTAATTTACAGATAGACTTTAACATGACCTTTATAGTTGATCGAGAGGTAGAAAGCATACCTCACTTACCATATCTCTTTTGAAGTCCAAAGCTCCCCTTTCATCGCTGCTATCTTCTGACGTGACTCCCCCTTTATCAATGCTCTCTTCTTCTTGAGGTTAAGCTATCAGCGCAAGTCTGGCGTGTTTCTCGAGATCTGAATCTTCTGATGAGGACTCGTCCCATGTCGCCTTTAGGTTGTGGATTTTTGACTTTGTCGCTCCTTTTCCTTTGTTCTTCAATTTGGGGCAGTTTTCCTTGACGTGTCCCTCTTCGTTGCATTGATAGCATTTTATCTTTCTCCGAGGGTGTTTTTTGGCCTGTATCTCATTAAACTTATTAGATTTAAAAAACTTTTTGAATTTCCTTACCATATATGATGCTTCCTCTTCATTAGCTAAAGACACTTCATCATTTTGGGTCTTCCTTGAGTGAAGAGCAATGTTGTCCATTTTTCTTACATTTCCTGCACATCGTGACTCGTGAAGTTCTAAAGTACAGAATAATTTTTCTAAAGTACTTATTTCTAAGTTCTGAGAGATATAATATGAGTATTATAGACGTCCACTCCGAAGTTCTTCGAAATGCATTTAAAACATACCTTTGAGCATCTCGGTTAGTTACCGTTTCCCCGAGATTCGTGAGTCTGGTGATTAACTTTTTTATCCTCGCGTGCAGTTGCGCCACCGTCTCTCCTTTTTTCTTCCGGAGGTTGATGAGTTGGTTCCAAAGGATATCTCATCGTGCTAGCTTTGCTTCCGAGGTTCCTTCGTGCAACTCTAGGAATTTCTCTTAGAGCTCTTTCGCTGATTGGTAGGTCTCGATTCGGTTGACTTCTTGTGACGGTAAAACGGTTAGCAAATGAAATTTTGCTTTCCCATTTGCTACGAAGTCCGCCAGCTCTTTCTTTGTCCACAGGCTTTCATCTTTGGGTTTGTCGTCGGTGTTCTTGGGAGCTACAAAATCGTTTTTCATAATTAATAATAAATCGAAATCTGTTTTAAAGAATACCTGCATCTTGCGCTTTTAACTCGCGAACTCCTCGAACTTTGGTCGGTAGATGACCGGTCCGACCATTTTGTTAATTGATTCAGACGGTGGTTAGTCCTTCTGGAGCGTCCTCACTCTGATACCAATTGAAGGTGATCGTGCGGTCGGCAAGAGGGGGTGAATTGCCCCTGAAAAATAAAGACACTATCTTTTGTTTCTCTCAACAAAGATGGAAGTTAATTCAAAATAAAAACAATAACATCAAAATTAAATAATACAGAATAAGAAAGAGGTCAAACAGTTTATTTGGTTTGCAACCAGAGGGTTGCTAATCCAAGGCAGAATAAAGTGCAGTTCTCATGAATAACTCCTTTGGACGGAGAAACCTCTTACACGGTGAAAAGCTTAGAAAATAAAGAAAGCTAAACTGAATTTCGTTACTGTGAATGTTGCTTTGGAACTAAGCTCTGGGGGCCTATTTATAGCCCCGAAAAATTTTATCCGAATGCTGATGTGGCACGATAGGGGCGCCTGAGTGCTTGAGGGCGCCTGACATGTGGCTTGGAAGTTATCTGCTTCGCAATGTTCCCAAACGATTAATCTATGGATGAAAATAGACTTGCGGGTGCCTGTATGAATTGGGGTGCCCGGGAATAGGGGCGCCCTCATTCTTGGGCGCTCGTAAGCACATGGGCGCCCGAGAGCCTTTGGGTCAACCCGATGCTAATCAGTCTCCTATCGATCTTCTCTGGGTGATTTCGGACCTTCCAGAGTCGGGCTCACCCGAACCCTCCTCCGGTCTTCTCCTCGAGCGTGCTTCCCTCCAGCTTCTTCTCGTCTCTCGGACGTCGCACGCATCCTTCTCACTCCACCAACGTACTCTTCCGCAGACCTCTGCGTCCCTCGGATGCGCCGAGCTTGTCGGCTCCCTTCTCGTTGTTAGTAGGAGCCTTAGAGCCAATTATGTGATGATTAACTAGGGACATTTTTGTATCATATTCTATCATTAATAAAGACATGGTTATTATACTTACTTTGTTTTTGTGCCAAATAACTAAGTATAATAATGTCCTTGGGTAGTAGGTTCTTATCTACATTATATCGATTGGTTGAATCGATAATGAGATGATGTAGAGAACACTACTCTAAACCATTTTAGTCAAGTATTAATATTCAAGGACAATATTAATGCATGGAGACTAGCATGTAGGCCAATTAATGACTTGAGCTCACAAGTCATGGATATGTGATATCAAGTTGACACATGGGTATACATTGGAGAATGTGTACTGAATTGACCCGCCATGAGAAAGTTTCATAGATTGTCATATGAGTGTCATAAACTTTCTCATGTGACTATTAGTATGAATAGTCCTTAGACCTGAAGTCACTACGGTTCCCTACATAAGGAGTTATGTACTTTGGTATTGTCAAACGTCACCCGTAATAGGGTGGACTATAAAGGCGATCACTGGGTATGTAATGAATTATGCGGAGGGATGTGAGTGATGTAGATGGGATCTATCCCTCCCATATGACGGGAGTGATATCTGTGGGCCCCTTGATCGAGTATGACTACTAAAATGCATGATCATGCTCAAATGAGTCAATATGAGATATTGAGCTCATTTGTTTGAGTGAGTCTACTCTGGGATCAAGAAACACAAAGATTGATCGAGGATGACACGGTCTATGCCTTATTGGTCAATCTAGATATCAAGGATAGAAGGACAAGGTCATACATTATCATAGTCACGGAGGTTTAGTCGGATCTCGACTTTTCTTGTTACTTGGGTAGCAATGATGCATTGCTAGATGCCACTCATTGCTTATGTGTCTAAAGGGTTTAGGCGCATTGCCAACGTCGCGAGAACCTATTGGGTCACACACTAAGGACATGATGCTTCGGGAGCCCGAGTTGGGAACTCGGGAGATCTGAGCCCGAGTTGGGAACTCGGGAGGTCAGTTCGGGAGCTCGAGTTGGGAACTGGGGAGCATGAGTCGGGAGCTCGGCACTCGGCAGACTGAGCTAGGAGCTCGGCAGACTGAGTCGGGAGCTCGACACTCGGCAGACTGAGCTAGGAGCTCGGCAGACTGAGTCGGGAGCTCGGCACTCGGCAGACTGAGCTGGGAGCTCGGCAGACTGAGTCGGGAGCTCGGCACTTGGCAGACTGAGCTAGGAGCTCGGCAGACTGGGTCGGGAGCTCGGCACTCGGCAGACTGAGCTGGGAGCTCGGCAGACTGGGGTCGGGGGCTTGGCGCTGGGCAGACTGGGTCGGGAGCTCGGCGACTTGCTCGGCAGACTTGGTCGGGAGACCTGGTCGGAAGCCCGAGAGGCCCGGCCGGGATTACAAGGGAAATTTATTAAAGTGTTTAATGAAAAGAAAAGAAAAGATTCTTTTCTTGCATGGGAAAAGATAAAGAGCCACATGGAAAGATGTACTCTTTATTGGTATTAATGAACGAAGCCAAAGAGACACAAACCTCTTTATATTCATGGGATGAATATAAAAGAGGGCTTTGTGACTTTGGATGTGAGCTTGATCTTCCCTTTCTTCTTCCCTCCCTCATCTTCCTCTTTTGGTCGAAACCCTATTGTAGGGTTCTTGGTGTTCTGCGAGCTACCTCAAGTTGCTAGCACAACTAAGGTAGCTCTCCCGAAGTTGAGAGATTGTGTCCGTGTGGATACGAATAGAGGCACGGACGCTTGAACGTGCGAGAGATCCGGCGTATCTTGGACGAGCGGGATAAGCAAAGGGCACGCTCCAAAGGTATACACATTAGATAGATCTATTAGATAGATGAACATTGTACGAGTTTTTCTTTCACATGGATCGCTCGAGGGTTCTTGTTTCCGCTGCGTTTTGTGTTTTTGTGTCGGGAGATCCCAACACTCGTGTTATCCTTCTCGACCGTTGCATCTTCCGCTTAACTTCCTGCGCTCCTAAGCTCCTGCACACTTAGACAAAGGAATTAAAACACCATAGGACATAACTTGACTCGGTTGACCACATCAAAACTTACCTGGGGTATTTACAGGTTTAAGCGACCAACTTAACTTAGACGATTTAAGTAGGTCAAATGAGTATAGAAATTTAAATTTTTATCGTAGAATTCAAACTTCATAAGTAAATCAAGTTGTGAAAGAGATGCAAAAGGGAAAAGTCGTGGGACTAGATGATATCCTAATAGAGATATGAAAGTATTTAGGGAAACAAGGTATTGAATGACTTATAAAATTATTTAATATGATATTGAAAATGAAAAAAATGTCTAATCAATGAAGGATAAGTACTCTAGTTCCCTTATATAAAAATAAAGAAGACATACAAAATTGTGCAAATTATAGAGGTATTAAACTAATAAGTCATACCATGAAACTTTGGGAAAGAGTAATAGAAAAATGATTAAGGAAGGAGACTACGTGACTGAAAATCAATTTGAGTTCATTCCTGGAAGGTCGACAATAGAAGCTATACATCTTCTTAGACAACTATTTGAAAAATATCGAGAGCAAAAGCAAGATCTACACATGATATTCATTGACTTAGAAAAAACTTATGATAGGTTGCCAAGAGTAAATTATAGAGAGAATTTTAGAATAGAAAGGTATTAGTATAGCATATATTGAACTAATTAAGGATATGTATGAGGATATAATTACCAGAGTAAAGACTTCAGGCGTATTAACTGAAACATTTCTAATAAGGATAGGGGCACATCAATGATCAGCTCTAAGTCCCTATCTTTTTTTTTTTGCCACTGGGGCTATGGTGCAGCGATAGGGCGACTAGTCGGTATCCCAGGCATCCTCGGTTCGATCCCCATCTACGGCGCATTTGCAGGAATTTTTCCTCCAAATGGGGCGCGAACCCTGGGACGCTGGGCTTCTAGACCGCCCACTGCGAGCGCTTCCCGATTTACCCTGGCGGCCGGTAGGAAACTTCCGTGTGGCCGGGCCGGTCGCCCGAGGTTGGTTGAAAAAACCTCGTTAATCATTTTTTTCTAAGTCCCTATCTTTTTATACTAATAATGGATGAACTTACTGGACACATTCAAGATAGAGTACCATGGTATATGTTGTTTGTAGATGATATTGTTTTGATAGACGACACGTGAAGGAAATGCTAAACTATAATCTTGGCGGGAAACACTAAAAATGAAATGTTTTAGACTTAGTAGAATAAAGACAGAATATATGGAATTTAAGTTTAGCAATGTTAAACGTAATAAGATATTTGTTAAGATAGGAGATGATAAGTTGAGAACTTTAAGTATTTAGGATCATTTTTGCAAAATAATAGAGGGATTGAGAGAGATGTCTTACATAGAATACAAGTAATAGAGGTTAGCGTAGGGTGTTTTAAAGTACCTTTAAAACTTAAAGGGAAGTTTTACAAAATAGTAGTTAGACCAACTATGTTATATGGTGCTGAGTGTTGGGCTATAACTCGGCCACATGAACAGAAGATGAAAATTACAGAGATGAGTATGTTAAGGTGGATATGTGGACATACGAGGATGGACAGAATAAGAAATGAGAGCATTAGAGAGAAAGTCGAAGTTGCATATATTGATGAAAAACTTCAAGAGACACATCTTGTAATTAGGCGGCCAATAAATATTCCAGTTAGGCGATGTGAAAGTATGACAAATACACACATCTAATGAGGGAGAGAAAGGCAAAAAAGACTTGGTTAGCAAAAATAAAACAAGATAAAATTTATTTAAATATAGATAATGATATAATAGAGGACAGAGCTCAATGACATAGAAGGATCCATATAGTTGACCTCATCTAGTGGGATAAGACTTGGTTGTTGTCGTCGCCGTCTCACATGGTGAGTTTTGGGTTAATGAAAAAATCTTAGAAACTTAAGTGCAAACTACTATTACTTTGAACTTCGACGCTTTAAGCTAATAACTGAGGATAACAAATGTAATGATTGAATCCTCTTGTTTAAATGGGATTATATCTGTGGTTCCAAGTGATAGATAGATGATCAAAGTTTCTTCAATTGAAGTGGACAGCTGATGGTAGCTTCTTTTAATAATTATATTGTGGTAAATAAAGATATTCCTGTGGGAATAATTGTAACTGTCACAGGTATCTTGTGTCGGAGGTTTTGGATCCCCTTCCCATATGCGCACACTTAATGGGACTGCAAACGTTAATGCTGTACAAGTTGCTTCTGAGCAAGGTTTACATCTTTTTTGTGTGTTGTATTTTTTAAGAATTTAGAACAATCATATAATAGTTTGTTTTTCATAAATGAAGTTCTAAGAAGAAAAGCTTAGCATACTAGAAAAATTAGTAACATTTGTGAACTATAATGTTTACTGGTTATTTGCATTTGGACCTGATTAAATGCTAAAAATGCAAAAGTTCTTTTGAATGACTAAGTATATTACCAAATGTTGGTGGAAGTTGTGGATTGAATGTTTGCATTTGTTTCCTATTTCTTGCAATTTTTTTTCCTTTTAACAACCCTTTCTCTCACCTTTGACGTGTAGGTTGGTTTTTGAATTGTGTTGCATAGTATAGATGTGACATAAAGAGTTAGAGCCTGATGTGCTTCCTGTTTTTGTTGTTGTTGTTGTTGTTGGTCAGGTTATCTTATTTTCAATATTAATCTATATTACTACATTTTGAAACCCGTTTCAATGTGGGAAATAATTTATTCTGAACCCTTTAGGAGATAACAAAGAATGTTGAGGCAGGTTTCAGGTGCTACATTTGCTCAAATAACAATTCATGTACTTGAGAACGCAACTTCCTTTAAAGTTTTAATGTTGGATAAACTTTATAGAATAACTTGGTTATGTTTCTTTACTAATATACTCTGACTGATGTCTTTGTTTAGTTTTTATCTTTGCAATCCCAGGCCAGTTTAGTTTGTTTTGATAAATTTGCTTGTTTTCTTCTACAATGCTTTTGACTTGATTGCCCACAACATTAGAGTAATATGTTCTCTGACAAACCGCAACATCCAATGATAAACTCTTTTAGGTGGCAAAAGGTGATTCGCTCGCTCTCAGCGCCCCCGCCAACCCGTCCCAGGATTAACACGGATGAGGTAAATCATGGGGGTTACTAGCCCGGATGCTGTGGCTAGTGCGTGGGGAGGGCGGGCACATCCAGGGTGGCTAGGATCGCGTGTTACCTCGTGGGATCGCACGATCCGAGGAACCCACCCCTTGCCGGCGATCCCGATCCCATCTCCAGCTCGCCATCAACGCCGCACGGTGAGATCGTCGGGCAAGATTGTGGGATAGTGGGATCGCAGCGATTCGGACGATCCCAGAGCAAGAGGTCGCAGCCGCCAGCCTGTCAAGAGCAGAACCCTAAATTTCGGACGACCCCATCTCCGCCTCCACCAGAACCCTAAATTTCGCATCTTCTCTCGTCCTCGCCCGTTGCCGCCGCGAGTTTATCGCCGCCGCCAGCCTGTTGCGAGCCTATCGCCGCCGCAAGCAGTCACGCCAGTCACTGCCGCTGCGTCGCTCGCTCGCTCACTTTTGCTGCGTCGCCGCTCGCTTCCGCCGCTGCCGCTGTGTTGCTCGCTCGCTTCCGCCGCTGCCGCTGCTCCGCTGCGTGCTTGCGTCTCTCGCGAGCCTCATAGTCACAGCCACACAGGTTTTTAACTTTTTTTTTTAATTCTCGATTTTATTTTTTTTCTTTTTTTCGCTCTGTTTTTTTACCTCACAGTTGCTGCCGCCACGAGTTTCTATGTTTTTTTTTCTTTCTGTTTTTCTCTGAAATTTTCTGTTTTTTTTTTCCAATTTCTGACTTTTTTTTCTTTCTATTTTTTTCTTCAGAATTTGGCTTTGCTTTTGGAGTTTAGGGTCAAATAATCTAGATGATAATTTATCTCTTATCTATATGTTTATATTATTTTCAGCCTATTTGCTATAGAAAGTTTTCAGAATGGTGATGTAGGGGGCAATGGATGTTCTGGTGGAGGGGATAATAGAGGTTCTAGTTCAACTCCTCAGTCTGAAACTGGAAGTGTTGCTGGGTTTAAGAATGCTTCAGTTAAAGGGAAAAAAAAACTCCTAAGAATGCACATGGAAATAGAAGTGATATAGGCTGGAATCATGGAATTTCTATTGATAGAAATACTAGAAAAATCAAATGCAAACACTGTCATAAGGAGATTACAGGAGGGTTTATAGATTAAAACATTATTTGGTTGGAACTCAAAAAGATGTGGGAGCATGCACTTCTGTTAGTGATGAGATAAGAAAACAAATGTGGGATATTGTGGTTGGTTTACAAAAACATTTGATCATGAAAATAAGGAGTAATGAGGAAGCATTAGCAGAAAATATTGATAAACAAACTCATGATTCTTCAGTTGGTGAGAAAAGGAAGGAAAAAGAAATAGAGACTCCTGCAAGTCTATTCACGAAAAGAGGAATTAGCACTCAAGCCACAATTAACACTATGTTTAAGAAGAACTTAAGGGGGGAAGCATGTGAAGAAATTGCTTCATTTTTTTACAACAATGTCATGGCCTTTAATGTGGCAAGGAGTGAAGCATATGGGAAAATGTTTGAAAAGGTTGCCCAACATGGAATAGGATTCAAACCACCTTCTTACACTGAACTTAGACTAAAATATTTGAAGAAAAAGATAGATTCAACCATGGAGATGTTAGAGGAACATAAAGCTCATTGGAAGAAAACATGTTGCACAATTATGACAGATGGTTGGACAGATAAGAGAAGGAGAATTATATTAAATTTTCTAGCGAATAGTCCTAAGGGGACTGCTTTCTTAAAGTCTATTCATGCTTCACATATTTGCAAAACAGCTGATAAAATATTTAAGACGATAGATGATGTTGTTGAGGAGGTGGGTGAGGAGAATGTTGTGCAAGTTGTGACAGATAATGCAGCTAACTACAAAGCTGCGGGACAGATGTTGATGGAAAGCTTTATTGGACACCTTGTGCAGCTCATTGCATTGATTTGATGTTGGAGGATTTTGAGAAAAAGTTGGAGCTTCATAAAGAGACAATTGCCAAGGGAAGAAAAATTACAACTTACATCTATTCAAGGGCATCTCTCATTTCCTTATTACAATACCATGCTAAAGGAAAAGATTTGGTGAGATCGGGCATGACTCGTTTTGCCACATCCTACCTCACTTTGGGTAGCCTTAATGAGAAGAAGAGTGCATTAATAAGAATGTTTACTTCGGATGAATGGAAATCAAGTAAATGTTCCAAGACAAGGGATGGAAAGTTTATTGAAGCTGTTGTTTTAGATAGACTATTTTGGAGGGACATTATCATTTGCTTGAGGGGTGCTTATCCTCTTATTCATGTGTTGTGCTTAGTGGATTCAAATGAGAAGCCAGCAATGGGATACATTTACGAGGAAATGGATCATGCTAAAGAAAAAATACAAAATGCTTTTGAAGGTGTTGAAAGGAGGTAAACTATTTAATTTGTCATTTCTAGATAATGTAGTTTAGTTTAATTACTTTAGTGGTTAATTCAATTTTTCTATTTTATAGCTATATGCCTTTATGGGAGATCATTGATGCAAGATTGGATAGCCAACTCCATAGGTCATTACATGCTGCAGGCTACTACCTTAATCCACAGTTACATTATGGTCCTACATTTAAGAGTGATTATGAAGTTAAAAGAGGACTATATGATTGTTTGGAGAGAATTGTGGGGGATCCAACTGAAATTACCAAGATCGATGCTCAACTTGAAAATTTCAAGAGTCGAGGTAAGCTTTTTGGTAGGGAAGTAGCCAAGGCTGCCTTAAATACCAAAACTCTAGCACAATGGTGGGATTCTTATGGGGATGAGCATCCAGAGCTTCAAAGGTTTGCTATTCGTGTGTTGAGCTTGACATGCAGCTCATCGGGATGTGAGCGGAATTGGAGTGCCTTTGAAATGGTAAATATTTTAAGTTTTAACCCATAACCATGATTTGTATTATATTTTACTTTTAGAATATTAGAGTTAGTTGTCAATTGCTATGGGTTGATTGCTATTACATTTGTTTAGATTCACACAAAGAGGAGAAATTGTTTGAAGCAAAAAACTATGAATGATGTTATTTTTGTGATGACCAATTCAAGATTGTCTAAGAAGAAGCAATCAAGAAATCCTATTGAGTATAATCTTGATGATTTGGACTCCGATGAATAATGGATTGTGGAAAATGAGGATGTATTGGACAGCTTAAAGGATTTGGATATCCTAAATGATTTTAACTTGGGTGTTGGGGAAGGTGTTGGAGCAATCTATGGTCCGGAGTGACCATGTGTTTTGATGTTTGGGTAAAGGGTTTAAGTTAGGTTCACCCTTGTATTTGATGTGTGTATTTGAGTGTGCAGGTTTGCAGGATACACATGTACTTAGCTGGATGGCTTCGGGTCCGGTGAAGGATGGCATGAGGAGATAAGCCGTGGGCTTGTATGCATCCGAGGGACCGTGGACAAAGCAGGAACGATAAGCCGAGGGAAGCGAACTTCGAGGCATACGCGAAGGATGACATGAGAACGAGCCGCAGGTTCGTATGCATCCGAGGGACGAGAGTCAAAGTCGAAGAAGACTTGAATGCAACAGGTCGATGCTGCTGGATGGAGGGTCCGTGGACAAAGCAGGAACGATGAGCCGAGGGAAGCGAACTTCGAGGCATACGCGAAGGATAACATGAGAACGAGTCGCGGGTTCGTATGCATCCGAGGGACGAGAGCCAAAGACGAAGAAGACTTAAAGGCAACTGGTCGAGGCTGCTGGAAGGGTCGGCTAAGTCGTGAGGGTCCGAGTGCTGAGAGAATTGTACTCGGGAAGGGAAACCCTAGGTTTAGGGGTAGAGCAGTTGACTGGTGCTTGAATCAGTCGACTGATGAAGTGTATAGTGCAGTCGACTGGTGTCGACTGGAATTCGAGCGTTGGACTGTAACGTTCGAATCCAAGGTGGACCAGTCGACTGATGCTTGGACTAGTCGACTGGTAATGACTATTTTCAGCTGTGAGCTTTATTTAAGAGAGATCGGTTTGGCTGAGCAAAGGTTGACGAAATAAGCTTAGTTAGAGCTTATTAGTAGTCTCCAAGTGCTCAGGTGTTGTCGGGAGTTTGTGGCGAGATTTCTCCACCCATAAGGAGCAACGTGAGCTAGCCGGAGGTCTTCAGGGGAGTCATCCACCGACGGATCGGGATCGCCCACTTTACGGACAGCCGTGGAGTAGGAGCTTTATCTCCGAACCACGTAAACGGTTTGTGTTAGCATTGGTTTAATTAATAGTTTAAATTTCCGCTTGCGCGTGTTAACACTTGTAGGAAGAAACCGCGAATCAAGTGTGCGATCGGCTATTTACCCCCCTCTAGCCATACGACAAGGTCCTAACAGAAGGTGGTGGTAGAGGTGGTGGCCCTTTGGATGATTTGGAGATTCCTCCTCTAGATGATGTTGACTTTGATGACCTTCTTCGAAGAGATGGCAATGAAGATGGTGGGGACCAGATAGCAGATGATGAATATGATGATCATAACATTGATGAATTGCTTTAGATGAGATTATATTAGTTTGGTTGTTTTCTTTAATGTTTTTAGGTTATATGATATCAAAAACTTGTAGGCTTATTGCACTTTATGCTATGGTTTATGGATTATGACTTATGAGTGTATGACTCATGGTTCTTGAACTATTTGCACTTTAAATTGAAATTAAGTATGTTGGTTGTGACTATTTTTACTTATTTATGTCATATTATATGAAATATATGTGCATGTGTTAGTTCTGGTAGGATCTTACGATCCATGTTACGATCTCACATTTTACGATTTTGCATCTCACGTCCAATCCCAAGTAAGATCTCGATCTTAGCTACCTTGGGTACATCGGCTTTGCCAAGTTTTAATGATGAACTCTTTTAGCACTTTATGAAGCTGTTAGAGTTCTGATTTGCAATTAGAAATGGGATTGGTATAACACAATTGTTTAGTTTCTCTATTCTTAGTTTTCTAGCCTAATTGAATGATGCAATCACAATTTTGACAATGTATAATTTTCTCTCAAGAAACTCTGATCATAGCCGGACTTTGGTTGACTCTAAGTGCTTTCTTAATTGGTTCAATTGCTCTATTCTTGGCTTTTATCTTAATTGAATGTCACTAATTATGATTATTTATGATGCTAAATTCTGTTCTTTCCAAACTTTTAGTTAATTCGTTGCTTCTTTCTTTTGACAGGTGTACAAAGATTTGCATATGTATCCGCAGCTTCTTTTGGTGTCATAGATTACTTTCTTCAAGGATATTATGATGGACAGGTTTGCCTTGTGAATTGCTTTCATCTGATCATTGTAATCTGTCTTATCTTGTCAGACTAATAAATATTTCTAAAGTACAATACTAACGGTATCACGGCTAGTAAAAACATAGACATGTCTTGTGTCGTAAAACAAGAAAGGAGAAGAATTCAAAGTGATGGATGGATAGGGGTGTGTTATCACTTGCTAAGGTAAAATTGCCTCAGGATACAACTAATCTGCTATAATTATCTCAAGATACTGAAATTTTTTAATGATCATAATCTCAATTGAAGCCATTCTTTTATATAATCTAGACAGTCATTTCAAGCTTTGGGTGCATGCAAAGGGCCACTGTCTTAGGGTAAAATACCCTCCATGATTTATCTATTTGTGCCCAATAAATCTGAAATATTGGGATAAAAATAGAAATCTATTTTTTTTAATTAACCCAAGTGCCCAAGTGCACTTGTCATGATAATTTAAGAAAAATGCTATGCTCAGAGAAAAATCTTAAAGAAAACCTCAAGGAATGACGTAACATCACAATTGCAGCGATCCCCGACGGGCTTATCGTGCCTCCCAAAGTATAGTTTGATTCAGGATGGCGACAGGAGGCCGCTGATTCCTTGAAGTTTTCATTGAAATTTTTCCTTAAACGTATCATTGCTCATAATTTAAATCAGTCTTAACCATGTAACCCCATTAATTACATCTAAAAAGCCCAATTAATTGAATACAATTAATGTGACCTGAATGCTATAGACTTTCCTTTGATTTCTAAACTTCCAACGTGAGACTTCCCCCATGGTTCCACATATAATTGCAAACTATCCTAGACAAATATTTCGAAAGCACAAAACTATTGGTATCATGGCTAGTGAAAACATATCGTTGATCTTGGTCTCTGACTATTAGAAGTTGGAACTTCTTATAGAAGAACATTATTTATGTTGCAGAGAATGACTGAAGCAGCAATATCATCCAGGTTCCCAAATGGAGGTCAGCCTTTTTCTTTTACATATGCAATAAATTGGAATTTATACGGTGATCAATGATTTTATAATGGAGGCTTCTGGAAGTCCCATACGCTGCATGTCTATAATCCCTCAAACTCATAAAACCCGTAAAATTCTTCAAAAATTTCTTTCTACAGGTGTAATTCTCAGACCAGGTTACATATACGGTAAATCAGAATCAATAATCTTTGCACCTTTCGAGAAGGTACACCCCATTGATCGATAGATTTGTGATAGAAGATGGTTTTTGAGACTTAAAATGGCATTGTCATGTTTCTGCAGGTTCTCCAGTACGCAGAACCACTTCGACGCATCCCACTTATAGGCCCTATCTTCACGCCTCCAGTTAGTGTGTTCAAAGTCGCAAAGGTTATTGTGAAAGGTGTAACCGATCCAACATTTTCTCCTGGCGTAGTCGATCTATACAGCATTATTCGTCTGGGCAAAGAACTGTGACCTGTGTGTTTTTGCTCTTGGGAATTTCATGGAGGCAAGAGATGGTCTTCCTTTATATTCACTCAAGCAAAACATTGTCATAGTTATATGATAAGTTTGTTGGACGTGTTCTTTATGAATGCATTTGAAGAACAAGAACCATGCCATTAATGCACGATTGTTGTTGGATTTTCTTTTCTTTCTTGATATATACTTGGTCGATTTCTTAACCATTGTTGGTGTTGAAGGCAATGGTGCCGCCATTTATGATGCAACACTATAGTCTGGTGGAATCTGATATTTGAATTAGTTTTGATAGTACCTGAATTTACGATATTGAGTAATTCAAATGGGTAAAATATATGGATATTCATGAACACGTGTATTTTTTAAATAAATTTGAATTCCAACTGTTAAGAGAATTATTAAAAAAAATTTTTCTATTTTTTTTAAAGTGTGGATAGATATGAGAGAATATTAAACTGTATCAAAAGGTAAACTGACTCAACCCGATCCTACCTTATTTGCACTGGAGTCGTATGTTAGTAAATCTAACTCGGGCCGCATTCGGATCATTCATCAGACGAACCTGACCGGTTAAATATTTGACCAGTCAATCTTGAGGCCACGTAGGCTTCGTCGCCCAGCGGTTGAATCGCGAGGCCGCTGCGTTCACCGGTCGACGACCACACGCCTTCAGCGACACTTTTCTTTTTAACGCCCCCGCAGAATGGCACCGCGAGCAACGGCGTCGCTCGAGAAGCTGCGACAGCGATTCGATCACCGCGAACAAAGACATCGCCTTATTGAGAAGAAGAAGAAGAAGAAGCGGGGGTCCGAGAATGAGATCGATAGCTTCGCGTTTGATCCACTCGCCCCCTTCCCTCCCCCGTTCATGGTGAGCATCTCTGGCATTTTGACTATTCGCTTTCCCCCAAGTTTAATGGTACTCCTTTTTCCATTTCTATGGCTCCCTGAGTCGAGATCGTGGTGAAAAAACAGTCTTTTAGGCTAGGGCATGGTCGTAGACAGTTGCTTATAGCGTTCTTATGTTGTGTACATTTTGATCGCGAGATTCTGAAAATTCAAGGGGTTGTGGCGATTAGATGACACATGATTCGATTTCCTTCACTATTTACAAACTGATGATGGAACCTTTAAAAAGAGTTTTTTTTTTGTATTAGTTTTTCAGATGTGTCCTTTCCTTACATATTTTTGTGAATGATCAAAACAGCTCTGCTCGTCTGTTGAGATATGAAAGATCAATTTCAACCGAATCGAATCATGTGGACGAGCCTCATAAATTGGAGGAAGCAGAAACTATAAGAACGCCACCTCCACCGTCAGAAAAGGTGACATTGCTTTGTTTTGTTTTGTTTTATTTTATTTGATTATGTCTGTAAACCTTTTTCTTGTTTCTCTTTTTGTTTATTCGAATTCCTATGCTTCTAATGGCAGTTACTTGTACTGGGTGGCAATGGTTTCATTGGTTCACATGTTTGCAAAGAGGCTTTGGATCAAGGGTTATCAGTTTCTAGTCTCAGCAGGTGCACACAGTCTCATTAATTTTGTAGCCTTGGCACCCTGGAAAGTTTGTCTATAATTGCACAATGCACTGTTGTGTTTCTACATCTGAATCTTATCGATAACGAAATCAGATGTCTGAGTTCATATAAAACTTTAGTTGTTATTTCTCAATTTCTTAGGAACCTTCCTTTTTTATCCACGCTTCTCAGTATATGAGTTTAATCTGTCTGATCACTAGCTTTTCTGGTTAGCAAATTAAATGGTGAGTTATTTAATCACTGTTTAATGCATCTGTAGTGGACCTGCTGTTTCTTTATAATCATATTATTGTCAACTCATGTTTGTTCGAAACTATTTGGTGTGAGATACATGGATTTTACCCCTCCATGGAATGATTGATGTATTCTGCTTGTAAAAGTATCATCGTCCAACAATCAATTCCTGTGAAATATTCTGAAATATGGCATTTCTCTATTAATTGGATACATAAATTTTGACTTTGAAGTATGAACGGATGAATACCTTTAGCTCATTCCATATCTTCTTTCCACTTGCACGTTGATTTTGATTGAACTTATCTAAAGGAAGAATGTGCTCAGGCTTGATGCTTTTTTTTATTACCCAGGTCTGGAAGATCATCAATACGTGAACAATGGGCTGATAAAGTTGAGTGGCGCCAAGGTTGAAAATTAAGAGAAGGCTCTTTCCCTGTCCAAAAAAACATATAGTTCAGCTTTCTGTGGCTAATCTTTCTATTTGGCAGGAAGCCTTCTTGTACCTGAAACTTGGAGGGATGCTTTGAATGATGTGACTGCTGTGGTACGCCTGTTTTTTAGTTTTAGACTGGAATTTAATTAGATTTTTGTTGATTAGCGATCCTTGAAAATTAAATTGTGGTATTGATATGATTCAATGATATAAGTTGATGCACTATTGTAATTTCAAGATAATTTTTTGCAGATATCTTGTGTTGGGGGTTTTGGATCTAATTCTCACATGTACAAGATCAATGGGACTGCAAACATCAATGCCATAAGAGCTGCTGCTGAAAAAGGTATTAATTGGTATTGCTTCTTCTTTTTGGTTTTATTCTTCAGTAACCAATATTTATTTCTCTTTTTTATTTAAATGAACATTTCTTTTTAAATGAAAGAATTGTATATAAGAAGAAATAGAATGAATCAATACAAGTTTTAAAAAGACACTTTTCTTGGCTTTCTAGTTTCATTGTAGGATGCTATTCTGAAGGTGTTGGACTGTTAGTTTTCCTTGTAAAAATATACTATATAAACTAGAACTTCTATTGGCTAATTGTTTTGTTCTTCTGAGCAGGTGTAAAAAGATTTGTATATGTTTCAGCTGCTGACTTTGGTCCAGTGAATTATCTTCTGAAAGGATATTATGAAGGGAAGGTATGATATCTGAGTCATCCTTTTTGTTGATTATGTTCGACTAAGATGACTTCTATAAAAAGGATTTTTGTTTTTTCAGTCGTGACATGTTGGCGGATCAATGCCATGCCTGTTTTATTGTTGTCTTAGTTTTATGTCAACCTAATTGATACGGGTATTTATCATCTTGGCAGATCTGTCATGTTATTTGGTTTTCTCTACTATATAAGTAGGAGTTTATAGTGCTAACCAATCTAAGACCCTTAAGGACTACTTTTGTGCTTGAACTTCTGTCTTCCTTCTGTAATATGATAAATTGAATTGACTTTTCCAATGGTTCAAGTAAAAGAAATGCATCTAAAAATACACTGCTCTAATATATTTTCCGAGTTTATCTTAAGAATATCAGCTGATCACGAATAACTTTGTTCTTATATAACATATTATTTGCGTGATTTTATGGTTCAGAGGGATGCTGAAGCAGAACTATTATCAAAGTTCTCCTTTGGAGGTCAGTCTTCCTATTGGAACATATAAATGTTAATAATTTTACACCTAGTTGGTCACTATCTATGCATCCACTGTCAATGCCTAGACTCATGCTCAACTCAAAATCAATCTGATCAATGCCATGTGTTCCTACAAAATTCTCCTTCAAAATTTGCTTGTGCAGGGGTAATTCTCAGGCCTGGTTTTGTGTATGGAACACGCCGAATTGGGAGAATGAAGATACCTCTAGGGCTAATTGGATCGCCATTGGAGATGGTACAACTCATTGTGTCATTCTGTTTCTCTCCATTTGTGATGGTCTGAGAATTTGAAACTTGATCTCACATAGTTCATGTTCTACCATGTAGGTTCTTCAGCACGCGAAGCCACTTAGTCGCATCCCGGTTGTTGGGCCTCTCTTCACACCTCCTGTTAAAGTCACCTCTGTCGCAAAAGTTGCGGTCAGAGCTGCTACCGATCCTGTGTTTCCTCCAGGCATAATTGACGCATATGGCAATCTTCGATATGGCAAACAGAAGTGATTTTTTTCCCATCCACTTATCCACGAGTGAGAACTCTAGTCTTGGAGTAACTTGGTTTTTTCTTCCTCATGAAAGAGTTAAATCTCCTGAACAAGTCATTAACAATGTAAGCCACTTCGTCTTCAGCGTGCTGAGGAGAATTGAACTGTGCAAACTAGCATTGGTTCATTCTAACGAAAGTTTGGAATACTCTTTCGATTCCATTTTGATAAGAACCTTGTTCCTTAAGCCAATTGTAGTGCAGCTCTGCGTGCCATGATCTCTTTTTCGTATCTTTTGAGCATGATATGTTGTTTGTCCGTGAGACCATGCGACTTATAGGCTTGTAAGAACAAGATGTACCCATGGTATAATATAGACGGTGGACACATGATATTTTTAACGTAACAATCAAGAGTTGAATTCTTACGAGAACTCATGATCTATCATTCACCTCACCATACATCTCTTACCTATGTATTGAATTTATTTTTCTTCATATTTAAATAGTGGATTTAATTTTTTTTTTTGTGAAATTGTGAAAGAATCAGAACTTCATACGTGGAAGAATTAGCTCATAAACCGTAAAAAAGCTTTAGTTTAACAGCTAAATAATGGGTTAAAACTGAAATCAAAATGTAACTTGCACATCAGAAACTAATATCATTGGAAATAAAAAAAATTTATTAGCATGAAGGAAGAAGAAAGCTGTAATGTTAAGACTTAATGTCCAATTCTTATGACTATTTAGGAAGGTTACAACATTGAATTAGTTTACAACGATCATAAGACACTGCATAAAGATCTCTTTGATTTGTTAATTTTATACATTTATACTTCGACAAGTTGGTTTTGCTTAGCTCCTATTGAAGCCCTCCTTCTCAGCTTGCACCAGAGGCCACTTTTTGTATGTATAGTTGCGCCGGTGATTAACTGTACTTCATCAGGTGACCCCCTCAGCTGGACATCGAACTTCTGAAGCAACAAAGCCAACGCCACAGTCGATTCCAATAGCGCAAACTGGTCGCCGACACACTTACGTGGCCCTCCACCGAATGGTATGAAGGCGAAATCAGAAGTTATCTATAAAGATGGTAGTAGAAAATTAAGCAGTAAAGCTTTATAAATCAAATCTATTTTATGAAGTAACAACTTAAGAACCTCGTTTGGGATACATCGCTCCAGGGCTGCGACTTGGATCGTAGCCTGCCCATCCGGCAATGCCTTCGTTTGCCTTTGGAGTTAAAAATCTCTCTGGCTCAAACTCATCTGGCTTGTCCCAGAAATATGGCGATCTGTGGAGATTGTATACCTGAATACGACAATTGCAGTTTTGTGAATATAAAACATCAGATAGATCACTAAACCCTACAGCATAGACATGTATTACTTCTTGGTGACAGATTTTAGCATACAAAATCCTAAATTCAGATTGTAGATAAGATTGGAATTTGAATAGGTTACTCCTGAAGACCAAAGACATCATAAAAGACAAGTGGGCATTTGGACAATGAGATTTGCGATCACAAGCAATCCTTTATTTCTCTTTAATTGAACTATTTCTGGTTGATTAGATGAATCCATTATCCATTAAGGCCTCCTAAACAACAATTGGGTGCTCTACTAATTGTTGCTAGCTAGTAGAATTCTGAAGCAGTACTTGTGCATTTAATGCCAACTATATGTCTTGGATTAACTCACAGAAATGAAAATATCCGTCCCTGCAGGAATTACATATCCATCTTCATTACCCATATAACCTCCTGAAAGTAAAGAGTAAATGCATCAAATGGAAGTTTGAAGATAAGGAATCATATTGGAAAATTTAATGCAAGTTGTAACTTGAAAGAAAAGGCAATCAAGATAGATGGCTCAACAGGAACATGGATTAATCTCTAACGTCTGAAATTATGTTGGTCCAATTTATAGATTTAACAAAAAAGAACATATGAAACACATGATATCAAAAGTTCATTCAAGGAGATCATGTAACTTAATTGTAGCAAAAGGTGGAATTCACTACCAAGCGGTCCCACACGACCAGCCGCACAGCTATCTGTGAGGAGGTAAATCTAGAAGCTACAGTTGGCCACTGCGGGAGAGATCATATAACTTAAGATTCTAGTTAATATGGAAAGAGAAAAATACCAGGAAGTTTATCTTCTTTGAGAGCTCGTCTAATAAGCAATGGAGGTTGAGGATACAAACGAAGAGCTTCAACAATGATAAGACGCAAGTATCTGGAGATGTAACAGTTATTGAAGCAGTATAAGAAAACAACTGAGGGTGATGCCATTTAAAATAATGTTAACTGGACCTGAGCAAATACCCTATTGAAACAATCACAAAAAAAATGTATTAGTACAAAGCATTTTATGAACCGACAATCTGATTGTATGTCTGCTTACAATTCCTACAAGGGATCTAAATCTAAGCAATCTTGAATTGATAGAATATGCTCACTAATTTAGAAAATAAGAGTCCCTTTTGATGTGAAAGCCAAATTCTTATGGTCAAGTGAAGATATAAATTATTACTCTTTTACTAACACTTTAGGAAGAATTCATAAAATCACTGTCATTTTATGTTTCAATCAAAAAACGTGAACTTGTGCAATGTTTTCTAATCACATATAATTTTCTCCAGAATGTGTAACTATATAGAGAAAAGTATAAATTTATGCCCACAAACTAAGAAACCATCTCGTGAACAAAATTTGAACTAATAAGTAGAAGATTTGTCTCAAAAAGGAAAAAAAAACATTTTTTATCCAAGTATTATGCATGCCACACAACAAATTGCAAATTTGTTTAGACTGAAAATTTTAATTATAACTAGTAGTAGTACAACATACTCCATTTTTTTTAGACATTCAAGGGTTATTTTCTTTCCACCGAGAACAGAATCTACCTCCATCTGGGCCTTTTTCATCTTTGATGGGTTCTGCATTACAAGAAAATTTAATTATCTAAGACTTCTATGATTACCCGTTCAATTAACTCAGTGAAGAAATATCTTGACATTTGCAATAAATGTCACATTACCTGAGCAAGTAGAAACACTGACCATGTAAGAACAGCAGCAGTTGTTTCATGTCCCGCAATAAGCATTGTCATGAGATCATCCCTAAGCTACAGAATGAATTATTTCTTATATAAATAATCTATTAATATTAAGAATTTACAGTTAATAGCTCAAACAATTTTCGGGTTGGCTGTATGGTTTCTTTTATGTCATTAAACCCTTAAGGTACATTGCTATTAATACTCAGAGTCTCAGATCTTTAAGTCAAAAAGTTGGTTTGAACAAGTGAAATTTACCTGACGATCATCGACATCAACACCACGCATATCAACGAGAAAGCGCAGCAAACTGACATCCTACATGCTTTTTGGGTTAAGTTCAATAACAGGCCTCATGAGAATCTATTTTTGTTCTAAAATGAACAGAACTGACATCATGCTGTAAAGAGGGTATAAGATGAACAAACCTTGAGAGATGAGTAATCTCTTTGCTGAAGTTTCTCAACATCATCTTCCTAGAATGAATAATGATGAAATAAGATTAGAAACATTTTCATAATAATAAAAAATGAAATGCCAAACACAAGAACTTGAAAGCATTTTGCTAACTGCTCTGTCAATTGACAAATACTCAAAATCAGTACCAAGAATGATAAACCACTTCAAAACAAACAAAAAAAGAACATATGAGATTAACAAGAAATCAAGGATAGAGCTAATGAAACATCATCATATGGTGACAAATCTTGATGAGGTAAAACCGTAGAAGAGACAAATGAGATTCATGAGGCCAAATTACAAGATAATGTACATATCAAAGTGCTCCACAGACAAGAAGAATGGGACACTAGATGTTCAGGTAGGATACTTTAAATGATGCAAAACAACTTGATATGTTGGTTGGCTATAGCTAGTGATGTAAATTACTGGAAGGATTATTTTCCTTCTCTTATAAAAGCTGAAACAAATGGATATGTACACAAATGATTTTATTTTAACAGTCTGTAGTTTGCATTAAACAAGACTTACGTGAAGAGTTAACTATTAATAACAGGTGTAAACAAAAATGAACAGCTATATCAACATGGTGGACCAACAAACTAAATGTTATATCCCTGATAACTTAGAATACTACTGGTTAGAATACCAAGAATTGATTTAATATTCATGTTAGCGATGAGTAAAGGAAAAGGAACAAATTATGTTAAAATAATAATTAATACCTACCTGTCGTGTCTCCTTGGCATTTTTGATAAGCCCATCAAGGCAGTCATTTATAATCTTGAGGTCATTGTGGAACTTAAACTGACGAGGAACTATCCATCTCGCAAAAGGGAGATTCCAGTAAGGAATGTAGAAGGTCGATCGGTGTTCAGCCTCAAATAGAGTTCCGTAAACAGCCTGTTTGTTACAAGAAAATAAGTGAAGTCTCTTGTGTTGGTTGATAACATTCAACTCAAGAAGCTAATCTAAGGCATAAATATTTTAAATTTATCAGCAGTGATATAAGATACACAAATCCAGTGTTAAGTAGACATTTAACCAACATCAACTAAAAATCAGTTACAGAGGACCAGATACAACTAGCAGGATGATGCCACTAAAGGCAAGTAATTGTGAAAGAATTGATCTGGAAAAATTCTCCACATACAGAATGGGAATACCCAATATTATATACTGTTGTATAGAAGAGAAAGAGATATAACTCAAAGAATCTTATTTTCTGTGTAATGAGGAATACAATATATATAGATGTTTTGAGGACTTAGTCAATTGACCAATTCTAAATACCAATTCTAAAGACATATTAATTATGTCATATAGAAAAGTCTGCAAAACCCTAATGGAACAAGATAGAAAGAAAAGACCTAATTACCCCTGCACCTCACAACACTCCCCCTCAAGTTGAACATATATATCAAACATGTTTAACTTGCTAAGGGCAGAATTAAACACGGCTTGGGGTATAGCTTTTGTAAACATATCAGCAAGTTGATCTTCAGATTTGACATAGGGCAAGCATAACTCTCCAGAATCAAGTCTCTCCCGAATAAAGTGACGATCAATCTCGATGTGTTTGGTCCGATCATGTTGGACTGGATTATTTGCAATATTGATTACAGCTTTGTTGTCGCAGTACAGCCTGAGAGGTAATTCAGCCTTTAACCCCATGTCTTCTAATAAAAAACTCAACCATAACATTTCTGCAAGACCATGTGCCATGGCTCGATATTCTGCTTCCGCACTGGACCGTGCACAAACACTTTGTTTCTTACTTCTCCAAGTTACCAAGTTTCTTCCTACAAAGGTGCAATAGCCAGAAGTAGATCTTCTATCATCTCTGGAACCAGCCCAATCAGCATCAGAATAACATTCCACCTTCAGATTACCACCTCCCTTAAATAACAAGCCTTTTCCGGGACATGACTTCAAGTACCTCAAAATCCTGTCAACGGCCTTCATGTGGATAGTTTTAGGAGCATGCATGTACTGACTCACTACACTAACAGCGTAGGTAATGTCAGGCCTAGTCATAGACAAATAGAGTAATTTTCCAACCAACCTTTGATACGTTCCCTTTTCCAGATTTGTAAGATCTTCCCCATTAGAACTAGTAAGATCATGATTTACTTCTATAGGAGTCGATGCTGGTCGACAACCCAACTTCCCTGTCTCCTTGAGCAAATCCAACACATATTTTCTCTGACATATATATATTCCCTCCTGAGATTGAGCAACTTCAATACCAAGGAAGTACTTCAATAGTCCAAGGTCTTTAATTTCAAACTCTGATATTAACTTGGACTTAAGAGCCTGGATTTCAACCTCGTCATCACCTGTGATTATCATATCATCAACGTAAACCAAAAGAATGGTAGTTTTGTCCTCTTTCCTCTTCACAAAGAGTGTATGATCAGCATTCCCTTGTCTAAAGCCAAACAATGTCATGGCTTTGCAGAACCTATCAAACCATGCTCTGGGTGATTGTTTAAGTCCATACAAAGCTTTTATCAGTCGGCAAACCTTCCCTTTTGTTTCAATTCCAGGAGGTGGTAACATGTAGACCTCTTCGTGAAGGTTACCATTCAAAAAAGCATTTTTCACATCTAGCTGAAACAGCGGCCAACCATACTGAGAGGCAAGAGAAAGAATCACCCTGACTGATTTGAGTTTTGCAACTGGAGCGAAGGTCTCCAAGTAATCCACCCCATATGTTTGAGTAAATCCCTTGGCAACAAGTCTGGCTTTATATCTGACCACGTCACCCTCTGAGTTATACTTAATAGCATAGACCCATTTAGAGCCAACCAAGTTCTTCCCTTTTGGGAGATCTACTAATTCCCAAGTGTCATTCTTATTAAGAGCCTCCACTTCTTCATTCATTGCTTCCAGCCACCTTGAGTCCCTTACAGCTTCATAATAAGAAGAAGGTATAACATGATTTGATAGCTGTGAAACAAAGGCATGATATGAAGAAGACAAAC
The DNA here is from genome assembly GCA_024364735.1 of Boesenbergia rotunda. Lineage (NCBI taxonomy): Eukaryota > Viridiplantae > Streptophyta > Magnoliopsida > Zingiberales > Zingiberaceae > Boesenbergia > Boesenbergia rotunda. The sequence goes on from JAGFNQ010001029.1 coordinate 102,600, forward strand.
GAGAATAAGAAACATGGTTAGAGATAGGATGTTGAGTACATGACCTGACCCCTTTCCTAACGGCAATTAGAAGATTCAGCTCATTCATATTCAGGGGAGCGATTGGTTCAAGCAATGAGGATACAGGATCAGGAGCCAGAGCATCCGATTCAGCTAGCCGATTAGTAGTAGGTCCTTGCTTATGTCTTCGTCGCTTGTAAGTAATAATTTCTTGTGAAGCCTGCGAGCCCAGTAATGGAGCATCCAGTAGTGGAGCATCATCTTTTCTATTTTCCATGCCATCCAGTGAAATAGGAGAAGGAACCACTTGAGGTACAAGGGAAGAAGAGGTAAGATTCTCCCCCTAGGAACGAGTCTGGGAAGAATAATAGGACTCGGACTCAAAAAAGGTAACATCCTTCAAGACATACCTTGTCCTAGTAATAGGATCAAAGCACTTGTACCCTTTCTGGCAAGTGGAATACCCTAGAAAAACTCCCCGTATAGCTCGAGGATCAAGCTTAGAGGTCTTGGGACCAAGAACATGAATAAAACAAAGGGAGCCAAATACCCGAGGTGTAAGTGAGAACAACGTAGTGTCAGGACGAAGAATATTTAGAGGACACCGGTACCCTAGACCTTTTGATGGTAGACGATTAATGATATAAGCTGCTGCAAGGATAGCATCAGCCCAGAAATATTTGGGTAAGTGGCGCTGAAATAATAATGCACGGGCTGTTTCAAGGATATGACGATTTTTCCTTTCAGCCACTCCATTTTGCTGTGGTGTGTAGGGACAAGATGACTCATGAAAAATTTCTAAATCCTCTAGAAAGGTATTTAGAGACTGTGTAAAGTACTCCCGTGCATTATCAGATCGAAGAGTTTTCACTTTTGTGTGGAATTGAGTCTCAACCATTCTGCAATAATGTTGAATGAGTCGAGGAACTTCGTCTCTGCCTTTCATCAAATAAAGCCAGGTACAGTGAGTGTAATCATCAATAAAAGAGATAAAATATCGGTAGTCATCCAAAGAAGGCACAGGAGATGGACCCCACACATCTGAATGAACAAGGTCAAACGGAGACGAACTTTTATTCATGGACTCAGAATAATGAGTTCTACAATGTTTAGATAACTGACAAACTTCACATTGAAGAGACTCAAGAGAAACAGAGGAGAAGAGACTAGGAAATAGAACCTTCAAGGATCGAAAAGATAAATGTCCCAAACGAGAATGCCATAATAAGATTTCTTGATGCTTATTTTCTGAACACTGAGCTGTAGACTTCAGAGCAGATGTTGTTCCAAGATGATAGTAATAAAGACCTCCTACTTCACGGCCAGTCCCAATCGTTTGCTTGGTCTCGAGATCCTGAAAGACACAATGATCAGGGAAAATGTTACTGAGCAGTGTAGTTGTTTAGTAATACTACTAACAGAAAGTAAATTAAGAGAAATGGAAGGGACATGAAGTGCAGAGGATAGGATAAAGTGATCTGCCAGTTGTATGGAACCTTTACCAGCAACAGTGGCTTTGGTGCCATCAGCAATAGTCACTTTATCCTACCCAGAAGACAAAGAGTAAGAAATGAAGGAATTAGCAAGATTTGTCATATGATCTGTAGCTCCAGAGTCAATAACCCAGGGGCTATAAGATTTTGACCCAGCAATACTTAACTCCAGGTCACGAATACCTGTGTGCGCTTGAGACGAATTAGTAGAGACAGAGGATGAAGTCTGAAGCCGTGATAAAAGGTCCTGAAGATTAGCAATATCAGCAGATGACAGATTAATATTAGAAGGTACCGAAGAATCAGTAGTCTCCCCATCCACTAATTTCTGGACAGCAATATTTCCACGACTAGGCGCCTTCTTGTCACTGTATTTGAATTTTTCAGGTTTTTTTTTTGGATATTTCTCCCAACAAAAATCTGAATCATGATTAGTCCTCTTGCAGTGCCGACAAAATTTTCCACCTTTTCCTTTTGTTCCCCCAGACTTGAGCTTGTTGGAAGAATCGACAAAAGCAGATGTCTCTCCAATTGAAGTGTTTGCTGCAGAGATATTACCTTTGTTGTTCATGGTCCCTCTCCTGCCTTCCTCACTCAGAATTTTATAATAAACTTGTTCTAAGGAGGGAGTAGGATCAAGACTAAGAATTTGTCCTTTTAAATTTTCAAACTCTGCATGAAGCCCATCAAGAAACTTAATGATTCTGTCCTTCTCTAGAAGCTTCAGATATCTCTGATGATCATCAGTGGAAATCCAATTATCCATCCTGTAGTAGTCAAACTCATCCCATAGCCCTTTTAAAGCATCAAAATAATTTGTAACAGACATAGAACCTTGCTCAAGTTTAAAATTTGACTACTTATCTGATAAGTACGCAGCATATCATGCTTGCGTCCATACATCTGCTCCAGTGTCCTCCACATATCAAAAGCTGTTTTGTTATGAAGAATGACCTGTTTGATGCCAGAGCTAACAGAATTGAGTATCCAAGTCATTACCAGAATATTGTCACGCCTCCAAGTACGAAAGCTAGGATCTTTTTCATCTGGTTTCACTCTAGTACCATGAAGAACATCAAGTCTATCATGGCCCTCTACATAGAGTTCAACAGCAACTGCCCACGATGCATAATTTGTTTCGGTCAATTTTTCCGAGGTTATCTGAAGACTAGTTCCTCCCGTTCCTGTTATCGTGAAACTTGGTTGTACCTGTCCAGAAGAAGCCAAAGGATCTGTAGACATCCCAGAACTTTCCCCAAATGTGTCGGCCATAATAAACCACAAGAAGAGATGGGCCGTGTGCGTAGCTTTTCCACCGGCGAAGATAGAAAATCCAATAAGCAAAAAAAAATAAAAAAAAAGCCCAGGGAACAGCAGCAGCCGCCCAGGGAACAGCAGACAGCGCTTTTCCACCGGTGAAGATAGAAAAATCCAGCAAGCAGAAAATCCACCGGTGGTAAAGGATCTTCCTTAGAACAACAAGAAGAAGAAGACGATGGACGAGCTTGACTCGCGTGAAGAACAGCAACAGAGAAGAATGACGCCCAGGGAAGTCAGCAAGCTTGGTCGCGATAGGGAGCAGCGCGAGAAGAGGCAGCACGTCGCGCTGGAAGAGCAGAGGCAGCGTTCGCGCGGACGAGCAGAAGCCGTGCGTCGTGTTCGCGCGAGGAGCCGTGCATCGTGCTCGCGCGAGGAGAAGAGTGCGTCACGCTCGTGCGAGAAGAAGAGCGTGTCGCGAAAGAGGAAGCACTTCCGGCGAAGCTAGGGCTTCCCTGCGGCGAGTCGAGCGAGAAGAAGAGCTCGCGAATTGCGAACAGGACCAGCTCGCACGAATTTCCGGCGCTCGGGATCGAAGAGACGCGTGCTCGAAGAGGAAGCGGCGGCGCGCGTGTGCGAGAAGAGAAAGCTCCTTCAAAGTTGTCGATGGCGCCGTGCGAGAAAGCAGAGAGAGGAGGAGAAAGTGGCGGCGGAGAGAAAGAAAAAAAAAATTAGGGTTTTGATAAATTTGGCTCTGATACCATGTTGTATAGAAGAGAAAGAGATATAACTCAAAGAATCTTATTTTCTGTGTAATGAGGAATACAATATATATAGATGTTTTGAGGACTTAGTCAATTGACCAATTCTAAATACCAATTCTAAAGACATATTAATTATGTCATATAGAAAAGTCTGCAAAACCCTAATGGAACAAGATAGAAAGAAAAGACCTAATTACCCCTGCACCTCACAACATATACAACATTACAATAGAAGAGAGCATAGTTGTCAAAAGTGCAAGGTGCAAAAAAACACTCAAGGGTTTTGGGGCTTAAAGCGCAAAGCGAAGTGAACACTTTACGAAAATAAGCCTAATAAACAAAAGGACTATTATATCTATTAAAAGTCTTTGAAAATATCATTGAAAATACAAATAACCATGAACAAAATATAAACTGTAGATTATTCAAAAAAACTAAAAATAAAATCAAAAGTCTTTAAAAATGTGATAGAAGTTTTTAGATTTTTTTAGAATATAAATCTGATTTATATGAATTAATAAAATTCATTTAATTTTAAATATATTTTTATATATTTTATTGGGATAATTTAATTAGGATTTATGAAAGTCTATTCGAACTATCCCATTTAAGTTGGGAGTTGATTGAATTAATTAAATCCGCTCCTAAAGTTTTCGATTGTCACAAAAAAAAAACCACGGACATTGTGGTGCCTCGGGACGCCTGAAGCATCGCGGGACGTGTTAGTGGCGCCAAACGCATCTCGTGGCGCTTGTGGTGGCGTCGGAGGTGTCCCACGATGCCTTCGGGATGCCGAAAGTGTCGCAGGATGCATAAAAAAAAAGTTTCTATGCTTCTCATAAAAGTGAACGCTTGTGCTTTTGCACGAAGTTCAGTGCTTTTGCACAAAGTGTAGTGCAGCGTGCGCTTCAAAGATCTCATGCGCTTTCTAGGTCTATGAAGTGCAAGGCTTGTGCTTCATTGTGCTTCACACATAAGCGAGTGAATCACTCGCTTTTAACAACTATGGAAGAGAGAATAGGAAACTAATTATTCTTAACGATATCTTTCTAACTAAATCCATTAATCAAAGGGATTTCCTACTCTATGCTCACAGCTATTTATATGCTACCTACAAGGACAATCAATCTAACGCTTGTAATCATTCATAAATTATGAAGCCAAAATTTTTGGTAAACTGATTTAGGTCAATGAACCATGACAAACTGACCTCCACTTCCAGGATCATTGGGAGTGTGCCTATACACATAAGATATCTGAGATGCAATTAAGAGTAATTAAAGTATGTGCATGTTCAAATATTAAAAAAAATGTGAAATAGAGAAAATACATAACTAGAATATATAGCATTCAAATGACCACACCTTGATAACAGGAGATTCTTTAGTCACAGAACCAAAATCATAGTTGAATATCCCCAGCCCAATTATGTCAAGTGCTAAATTTGAAAATTCAGCCTCAAGATCCAACTCAATTTCTTCTATTTCAGAATTCTCACTTTCAAGGAGTTTCTCAAACTTCGATATGCTTCGCTCAGAACAATTGGTGAAAACTTTTACCATAGCTTCTAGGAATAAAGAATGAAATCCAGGTGCAATTACTGCAAATCACAAACATCAGTAGGATTGATGAGGATACCTTGATGAATAAAAGACAACTGCACAAAAGAATGCAAAAAATCATTTCTTGCTCCATCATGACTAATCATGATGACCCACCAGAATCCACCTAGATCAAACACCATTCACCTCAGCAAAATTCAACACAATTCCAACTTCATCCTGACTGAACTCCACCCACCTTAAACTCCTTTAGCCAACCACAAAAAATTAAGATCTGTGCTAGGCACAGCAACCTAGGAGACCCCACTGCTGCTATGATTTGACCTTAACAGGATATGAAGATATTTTTTCTAAGTGTTGTTGTCTAGTAACATTCAAAAGCACTTTTCACAAGAAGAAGCTCATCACCTATGTTTTTTTCTTTTGAACATTACCATCATGGTTATTAAAGAGAAACACATTCTAAACTCATTTTATGCAAAATGAAACAAACCAGATTTTTAAGGTTAAACAATATGTTTCGCACAAAAACCAACTACTATTTAAGACATACAAATTGTTGTGATCATCATTGTTGGCAGAAGAACATTTCTTAATCATGCTTCCATACTAAGCCAAGTTCAACTAAATTAGAGAGACCTGCGAGACATATCTACCAGGATGGTACTACTAGTCTAGACAATCAAGTCTCAGTTTTGAGTAAAACTGATATTTGCTATACTTACAAATTTACCAGCCATTATAGACTGTGAAACTGTTGCTAACAGAAGCAAATTCATTCCAAAATCAACTTGTGCTAGCTAACCGAGTTTACTGTACAAGTTAGGATCCAATAGAACGTTTGAAACTTAATCTATGTAAAAAATTAAAGATTGGAAGGACTTCTAACCTTTTCTCCTCTGTTTCCAAGTGCTAAGATCTGCAGGTATGAGCCCTTTTCCCATTATTGGTTCTAATATTTCAGCAAGAACTCCCTAGATTAACATTGGCTAATCACTTTTGGAAGAATTTATCTAAATAAGTGTAACATGAAAATTGATCGACAAAGGTTTAAGCTCAGTATGCACTGTTTTGAAGATGTTTTTGACAATAAATGGAAAATGGCATGGCAGGCTCAAACAATGCACATAATTAACATAGGTATACATGGATTTCAAATATCTAGGTGTTATAAGTGATTTTCTCTATAATCAATATACACACAAAGCACAAATGAACCTGGAAAAAGCCATATAAGATCAACAACCCAAACATTGCAATAAAATCGTAATGTAAATTGAAAATCATTCATACATTGTCAAATTATCATAGAAGTGGCGTATCCTTGCAAATATAATATCTTATATCTTCTTGATAGAAAATCGCACTAATAGAAAGTCTAATGAACCTATAGCAAATTCAATGCACCATAAGGAATGAAAATAGGATGATGTTACGAGTTACGACTGCATAAACTACCTTTAACTTCCCACAAAATAAATGGTGTAGAGATGTGTAAGAATAGGAGAGCATATAATTAAACTTCAGTTGCAGGGTGAATGAAATGGTAGATTAAATACCTTATCATAAGAAAATGCATTTTCCCGAAGGACATGTCTTGCCACAATGGGATCAGATACAACAACAAATGATTTAGGCCCAAAGGCTAACTTGTAAACTGAACCATGCTGTTTAAACAATAAGAATCTTGTTAGTACAGTGGCATAATATCACGACATACATCATCACTAACACAGGAAAGAAAGAGCATCCTGTAACCTATTAAAACACAGAAAAAGAATTAAGTTGTTGTTAGCTAGACAATATTACAATGTTTCTAAGAGTCAAATTGAACTTTTATGGTTCTCTGCATTTCTAACCAAACATATTTGAATTAGTGGAAAAACTTGAAATGACACCCAGACTTTAATTATAGTTTCTGTTGTATTTAACAGTTGTAGACATGGTTACTGAGTCAAATATATGTTCAATCATTCTAAAAAAGATTTCATTCTATTGTAATTTTTTATGCTTCAGCTTCATATGGAACTCTTCAGTAACTGAAAGCAGACCTACTTATCAGCTAGAACATATGAAGTCTACAACCTGCACCGAACAAGAAAAAGCAAAAAAGACAAAATATATATAAGATGGTAGAAGTACCTCGAGAAACCAATCATAGAGAGAGAAAAAAAGTGGGCGACCAAACAAATCCGAGACAGCACCTTCAGCAGTGGGCAACGATCCAAGGCGACCCCCACTTAGCAAATTAGTAAGAAGGTTGCTTGCATTGTCAAACAGATTTTTCTTTGACGTCTTTGATTTCTCCATACTACTTGATTGACATCTGCACAAGCTCGAAGCGAATAGGTCATGTTCATAGTTTAAATTTCCATGCATATTTGCTTTCCAGAAATGTATGAAGAAGAAGAAAATAATGTGGATTTGGGCAACATAGGTCCACTCTGCAATATCATGACAATTTGTGACTTCAGATTGCACGAGAAAAATCATTCAGACCATCACGAGAAGGTTCTAAGATGCTCCACGACAAATTAGTCTCACATAGGCAAAAGAAAGATCGAAAAGAAAAAAGGTACAGAGCAAATGAAGACGGAATATCAGCAGCCACAGTCACCAAAAAACCTATATTTTCAAATTGAGCAAACATGCCAATTCGTTTACCTCGAGAACCAATAATTATTCCGGTAATAGTAAGACGATCCAACTAGAGATTGGAACAGCAGAATTAATCAGCATGCACTGATAGAAAAATCGGCCAAAAAAGCAAAATCACAGGGGAGATTGGGAAGCCCACCGAATGCCAGAGGATGATTTGGCGAACCGGTAATTGAAGGTGGTAATGGAGTCGGGAGAATGGCTTGCGGAGAAGGGGAGAAGACGCTGGAATCCGCCATGGATTACAGTCGGGAGATGCCCGAGAGCCGTAGCGTCCATTTGAGTTTTCTGGAAAAGACACACAGAAATGGCAGACGATAAGGTCTTTAAAAGAGACCACTTCATTATTAAAAACTATATTTGTTATAATATAGTAATAATCAAATGGAGGAAAAAATAAATTAGAAATTATATATATATAAGAATTTTTAGAGATTAATTTGATAATTTTCTTCTAATTTTTTTTTAAAAAAAAAATATTTTAGTCAAACTCTCAGACCTCGATCCAATTTTTTAAATTAGAATTGATAAGATCTGTATTAGATGGATTGATAGCTAACGCTATCCAAATTAATAATTTTTTTAATATTAATTTTGAAATAAATTAACGAGATGTTAGAATCAACGAATCGTTTTTTAACATCTAAATTGAAATTGATAAGTCATTGACTCAAGCCAATTAGCCATTAGAGATACGTGATGCTAAAATGAAAGAATCACTATATGCCATCTAAATTGGAATTGACATGCCAATGACTCAACCTATTTAGCCATTAGAATGTTCTTTCAAATGAGGTGTGAATCTTGAAACGTTGAGTTTCTAGACCGTCCACTATAAATACTTCCCGATTTACCCTAGCGGCCGGTGGAACATTTCCGTGTGGCCGGACCGGTTACCCGAGGTTGATTGAAAAAATCTCATTAATCATTTTTTTTTATTTAGCCATTAGAGTGATTACATGCTACTTAAAAGATTTTTTCCCCTTAAATTAGGCACAATGAAGTTTTTCTGTTATTTTAATTATATCAAAAAAAATACAATAGAAAAATATAACTTTGGTTTTAAAAATGACAAAACTCCAAAAAAAAAAAAATCTTTATTTATTTTACTTTTTAGCCCACTCATCAACGCTCTGTAAAATGACAACCCCAAAGTAAGATGTTATAATTAGGCCCTATTAAAAATTTAAAGTTTGAAATTTAATTACGATTTATTATTGAATTTTTTTAATGATAGCAGACTTGATAATATTAATTATCAAAATGAATTTCTATATATACTTCTCTGATTTATCTCAACGGTTAGACCAGACCGTTTCAGATTTAAGTATTACCTAATTAATCATTTTTTTATAAAATGACACAACTATATTTTAGTATATAATTTGATATTATCATCTCCTTAACTACTCATTAAATTTTGAATGGATTGGACACATCATACTAGCTATAAAATTATAAAGTGAATGTTAAAGTACAAGTCTAAATTATAAGAATTACATTTTTAATAATACTCATTGAATTTTGAAACTATTGGACACATGATAGTAACTACAAAATTATAAAGTGAATGTTGAAGTACAAGTCTAAATTATAAGAATTACATTTTTAATATAAATTTAGATGAATAAGTCAAATATGTGTTGAAACAACTATAAAATCATAATTATTACAAATAAATTACATGTTCTATGTAAATATTAGATGAATAGATTAAATCTATATAGTAACCGTTATAAAATTATAATTGCTATATCATTTGTAATAGATACAAAATTATACAATTTATAAATTAAATTCATATTACATCAGCTCCGAAATTATATATAACTATAATATGATTATTTTTTTAACATATTAAATATATTGTAATAATTACGACATAACTATTATAAATTTTAATAATTATAAATTATAATTATCATAACGTGATTTAAAATTTGATACATTTGATAGAAAATAATAATATTCAATAATATATTTAGGGAGGAAAACTGTATTATTTTTTATAAGAGAGATAAGGTGTGTTTTTGTAAACCTCACTTGCTTGAGTGACAAAAAACGGGATCCTCTCTCCGGGATGGTAAATAAGTCATCCAATGGATCAATACTATAAAATATCATATTTAAATTAAATGATATTAAAATAAAAAATAGAAGATAAATAAATCATATAAATAAAATACAATTGTATGATGTACGACGGATCTGTTTATATGTTCACCACGTCCGTATTATCGCGAATAGATCATGTGGTTGGTTGCATGCACGTCCCTCAGAGCCATATGGGGGTTATATAGGGAAGAGATAACTCTCTGCTGGTCAGGGTGACAATCTCATTAGGAAGGTCAGTTGACAGATGTGATGGTGACAGCCGCATTAATACCATGAGACTGTCGTAGCGCTGACACCTGCTATATATCTCTTCTGTCCCTCCTTAATATCGACGGCTCTGCCAGCAATGATTATGGGGGTTATCTTCTTAATGTTTATAAGAAGCTCATATGATAGGAGAGGCTCGTAGCTTCCGACTATCCCGTATACCTGAGTATGCCTCAGACAATAGACTTGAGAGTCGACTTCGGACGACCACCTCGAGGTCCTGATCGGCGACCGACCTTGATTTGACCCGACGACCTCGAGGTCCGGACCTCGGCGACCGACTTGAGTTTGACCCGGAGACCGACTCGAGGTCCGACTGACGACCGACTTGAGGTCAGATCGGTGACTTTTGTCCTCTGTTCACTACCGTTGACAGTATACCGACCGGATTTCATCGTACCCCTAAAACATAATTTTATTCGACGACCGAAAATCGACAATCGATGGTCGATGAATGAAACAGAAAAATAGAGATCCTCCGTTGCACAGAAGATCCGGCCTCAGTGACAAGAAGACCAACCCGGCGCTGGTTGACTCGTGGTCTTCAGTGCTTGGCTAAAAGGGACAGCACAATAGAAAGAGACGACACTTGTCAGATAAGGATAATGCATAAAAGACGAGCATATTGTTAATGGGGCGGCTAAAGAAATAGCACACGGCAACATTCCATGTGATAATCAATCACCCACAACAAATATCAGATACCGACCAGCACTTTTAAAATATTCATTAAAACAGAAAAAAAACAAACAAAAAAATGGTAAAATAGGAATAATACACAAAATTGTCCATTGGTGCTAAAACACACAGTTGAGTGAATAAATATTATGAAGCACGCAACTCATATTATAGTATTCTGTGTATAGTGCACAAGTATCATGCCTAGTTGGTGATCTCACAAGGTGCGTGGAATGTCCTTCCACGGCATATGGCTTCGAGGTTCTCCCCGGCATAGGAGCAAAGTGGAGAGATTTCAACGCCTGCAAGAAAGATATGGTCGATGGCTTAGTGCAGCCTGATTCAGTTTCCACAATGGTCTACTACTGCAAGAAGAACCATGAATTATAGCGATGGGAAGATGATTACCAGTCAAGTACAGAGGCACGGAATGTGTTAGGAATCCTCCAGCAGCGACTACCCAGCGACTGTGGAGACGAAGAAGCATCAGTTTGGCACTGTCAGGAGTGTCATAGCTTGCCCCGTTTGCATTCTTAACTGGTGCAAATTCCTCCTCCCTCAAAATCTGTTTTCCAGTTCATAGGCGGCAATTCGAATTTCTAAGCCAGCAGCAAAAGAAGAGATCAAAATTATCCGAGAGTTTGAATTATGGTAACCAACCTCAAAAAGTGCCATTGATGGAGCATATGCAAATGCATCAAAGATGAAATGCTCTAGCTTAAACCCAACAGTGGATCCATGGATAGAGGGAATTTTCTTCTCAGCGAGGTGGTAACTGCATTTCAAATGTGACTTTTTTGAGATAGTTAACATAATGATTGACAATGCTACAGAATCAACCTAGTTTCAAAAGGAAGATTTAAAATATCAAATAGTTAGCAGCCTTCAGGAAAACCCTGAACAGCTAAATAGGAACCCCTATAACAGAACCTCATAGAATAGGCCTTTTGTTTTGTAGAATGAATGACTCCCCTTGCATACATCTGTCTTCCTCTTTGATACTTAACATTGCATCCGCCCATCCATACCCATGTTGGAGCCCAACACTTGGGTACCAACATTCTGAGCGTAAATGTGGTAGGTCTATTGATCAAGTGTAAAGAATTTTAAAAATTGTTGTGTTACATGCTTGGATGCACATCCGAGTTGGATACTTGAGCCCGAGCCTCAGTAATAATATAAATGTTTTTGTTCATAATTTAAAATTAACCAATTTTCCTTTGCAGACTTTACAGCCCTCTCCATTACCAACTGTTGTCCAAAAAAAGACAACCAAGACTGATGTAGTTGCACCAGAACAAATTGACTTACAATCCTTGAAATTCTTAGATCCCCGGAGCTTGAGTCTTAAGCTTATAGACACAATTTAAATTGAATACCTAACTACAGCCAGATATAACTAGGAAAAACAGAATCAGTAAATTGGCATTTATAAAATAGTCGAGTTAGTAAGAGCTTACATGCTGTCCCTTTCAAGGTTAATCGCCACTTGATTCAGGAAATCCAGAGTGAACATATGCAAGCATACCTAATAATGTCTCAAACACATCATTTAAGATATATTAGAAGCTACATTATCAGAACTCAAAAATCATATTGAATGTGATAAGTCCTAAAAGATGAAATGAAAAACAATACTCAAGATAACCAAGAATAAACTTCTTGAATAATAGGTGCACAACAAAAGAAAGAAAATGTATAGATAATAGATTCTAGGTAAAGGAGCATTATATTGAGATCCTAGATTTCATATCTCAATTTTCATTCTATTTTGACAAAACTTCCTTTATTTTTACCAAGCATAACCTGGAAGGCCATATTTCAGCAAGACTGAAATCATAAAACATTTAGGTGTTACAAAAAATACATTGACAGGTCTGCCATGTGTTTCTCCCAATAGTACTACAACATCGTTGGCGAATAGTATCCTTCACCTATAGGTCATCCAGATAATATTCTTTTAACCGTAATATGAAATCCTATATATTTATTTGGTTGTTAGACAATGTAGCATTTAGATTGCATTGCTCATAAATGTTGCACAAGCTATGCAACATAAACAACTAAGATAACCTCATATTTGATCTAGAATCCATAATTTGTGGCCAAGTGAAATAGGAAAAAAATGATTTCCTATACAAAGATGTTGTGGCTTAGAACATTGACATCTCTCTCCTTTTGCTTTTATAAAGGGTAATGGAGAAGGTCGCTTCTATCCCACATTCAGGCAAAGAAACGCTACTAATAGAGAATATAGCAAGATAATAACAAAGGGAATAACAATTTACATTACTCCAACAATAGCGAAGGCGCCCAGTGGTCTGGTTGATCTCAGTAGTCATTGATGCATCCATCTCACTGTATTCAACCACCCTGAGAGGCCCACCTCTGCCTTGTTGAACAAAGACCCCAACTTTCTCTTGTGGATAAGCCTGATGAAAAAAATCACATAAACAAATTTAGTTACAGAAAGAATTCAAGCTGGCAGTATTATGCCCACTTAATGGTATCTAAAAACATGTTAAACGTAGATTGCACAGCACATGTACGAGAGCATGAACATATAGTACATATGAACCAAATGGCAGAATTCTTTATTATATTTACAGCAAGAAACCTGATGAGTTAAACGTGCAGTCTCACATATTTCTATACAGTCATGATGAAAAATTAAAAAGCCACCAAATCTTGACCAGAAACCCTAAGCTATTTTAAAGAGTGCAAGGAAAATTTGTTTCAATCAGATGCTTCATGGCATGGAGAAAATGATTTAAGTGTAATTGTTATCATCCAACTGCCAATGACAACCAAAAGGAAAGAGTCTTTATAAATGATCAAAAAAGTTCTATACTCAAATGTCAAACTGCTGCTATGCTAAAGTCGAACTCCTAATGAAGCGTCTAATGACAAGCTATGATGCATATTATGTTTCCTATCAAGCAGGTTTCAAGAGCAATGAGTGTTGAGATAATGTCATAAAGATTCTTTTTAAACCAGGATAATTCTAGCTACAAAGTAGAAATTCCATAAATATATAATGTATTATCAGAAATAAGATATGCAACCTTCCTGTTTTCTTGTTCCAATTCAGCAAACGAGGCATCAATTCTCTTACCTTGCGAACAACCTTTGCTGCTGCTGCAGCACCTTTATCAATAAAATATCCTAAGAATGTTGGATCAGCAACGCGAACCTGTTCTGAGGATGCTGAGTTAGAAAAATCTAGCAGAGAAATTATTTTTTTTCAACAAAGCAATTGTCTCACCAGTGCATTATCAACCCCATAACAATCAACATATTTGACCCCTCTCGAGGACATATCTTCTAGTAATTTTGTAGATTTAAGAGCTGTCAAAAGATGACCCATATTTCAACAACAAATTTAAATGATAAGGAAATTACTAGAAACCCATTGGTAATTGTTTTTTTTTTAAATACCAGAGTACAAGCCTCCATTTCCATCAGGAGCCTTCGCCACCTGAGTTTAAAAAACATTACCATTACAACTACTGCAGAAGGAATGTGGAAGAGGAAATATGTAAACCAAGTCAAAAGTTTCTAATTTTTTTACTATAATAAGACACATATAGTACAAATCAAGATTTAGTAACAGCTTGAAGCCTTGTTTAAGCTCAAAAACCAAACTGCATCAATTAACAGCTATGAATTAATTATTTATGATTGTAGAATGGCTACTCAATTCCGAAGCAACAAAAGCCCACTTAGGACGCTAACAAGATAAGAAAAAAAATTGATGGGCATAACTAATATGAATGTAGTACCTTATACGGCGTCTCCAAGATAAATCTGCCATCCGTGGATACACAAGGAAGAGTACCTTGTTGGAAAAATTTCACCTGGAAGGAAATTAGCATATATGTACGGATGGCATTCTGGTAGTGAAGTTTATAAACAATCCTTGCAGCAATTGAAAATCTTACCTGATCAGCTTCCAAGCCAAAATATTTATGACTTTCAAAGAATTTACGAGTAGCATCATCGGTAAATGGACTGGTCATTATGTACCATTGAATTGGCATAATACCAACTATTTCAAGTAACAGAATAAGGTCAAAGTTAAAAGGTTTGTTCTGTTTAGCACACTAAAAACAAGATTGAAAGATCCACAGTTACCATCATTTGCCTGAGCTGCAAGTTTTTGAACACACAAAATTCTCTCAGCTTGAAGTTGAAAAAGTGGCTTTCCTGATGGAAGTCCAATATCTACAGCAAGAGATAATGAATTTCTACGCGTCCAATATTGTTAAATGATTGACGCTCTGAATGAATCCTAACATCAAACTAGAAAGTAATTAACAAATGTAAATTTTTCAAAAGATAGAGAAAAAACTAGGAGCAGCTCAAACAGAAGTTGGGACGTATCATAATTTCCATAACAAAGTTCTAACGCACACAATGTTCACAATTCCTAAATTCATGGCAACCATGCAAAAATCAAGTGGTAGTTTTGTTCATATAGACCTCCCTAAGAAAGAGGTTACATTGTTATATAGATATCAAGATTACAAAACCAGACCATGGAACTTACAATCTTTGATCCAAGCAGACCGAATCAATCCAAATTCCAAGTAGCATTTGAATCCGGCCTTGATCTTAAAATCCTATAATCCATCCTTCTTACCATTCAAAGGTAGAAACTCAATTCCAACAACTTTGATTTAGTAAAATATTATTACATTCAATTGGACATTTTAAAAATTGGCATATACTATAGGGATAATTTTTTAGATCATCTAATTTGAGAAAATTTTCAGTCATTATTTTTAACTCCTAGGTAGATGAATATTGTCATTATCATTCATCTTATAGAAATTTATATAAAGAATTGAATACTTTTAAGATTTTAAGAATGATTTTGTGTTTTTCATATATTTATTATATTAATAATTTTAATTATACTTGAGGATATTAGAATGATATCATTTTAAGTGTTCTACTAACACTATGAATTGAATGTTAATATATATGATAAATTATAAACGTCAAATATAGTACCAAAAAATTTTAATATACAGTTGGATCTCATGATCATGCACTCTAATTTTACAATCTGAACCTATGAGCCTCTTCTCATTCCTATGTAGGAACCTTGCTCTTGAATATTTGATACAGTTATCTTTCCTCTAATGGAAACTTACTAAAAAAACAAAGCATTAGATAATCAAAGCCATTTAGTTTTCCACCCTTAGAATGACATACGAACTATTAGCATCCCCAGCTTCAATTTCTTTTTCTCTCTAAAAAAGTGGATTGTTAATAAAACATTGAGTGCATTTGATATGTGAAAGGTCAATATGTATCTTACTGAAACATCCCTTGGGATCTGAACTTCCAAGTCGGGTACCCTGCAACAGAAGAGTGCAAGAACAGCTTCGAGTGTAAGATTCCTTGTAGTAATATGTACATCAACAAAATTTGAGACTATGAATAACAATGTCAAACAAAG
Source organism: Boesenbergia rotunda (assembly GCA_024364735.1). Classification (NCBI taxonomy): domain Eukaryota; kingdom Viridiplantae; phylum Streptophyta; class Magnoliopsida; order Zingiberales; family Zingiberaceae; genus Boesenbergia; species Boesenbergia rotunda. The sequence continues at coordinate 118,861 of JAGFNQ010001029.1, forward strand.
AAGGGTAATAATCAAATCTATCAAAGAAAAATAGCTATCAAAGCCAAAGCCTGTAAGGATTGTAACAACGAAGTAGCTTAGGAATAGAAAATGAGCTCCACATAAGTTCATCCCTGCCAAATTACCTGTCCGCCAGAGAGAAGTACGACAGCTAACTTTCCTTCTGAAATGGCCTTCAAACCTCGCTTCCACCACCTTTCCTTTTCCTCTGCAGATCTCATTTCCACAGTTGAGACGCTAGTCTCTGGCACTGGTTCAATGGCAGGCAATGACTGCCCTGATTATTTGACAGTTAATAACAACGGTGAGACATGATCTTCATTGTGCCCAAAGATAACAGATCTCGTAAAAGAACATTAAAGAAGCATTCACCCTGAGAACCAAGCGAACATCTAATGATCCGATCAAGCCTTGGAAGGTCCATGCTCTGATATACAAAACGCATTACCAAGAGATGTAAATGGAACTGATAATTCTCAAATCAAGGATTAAACAACAAGAACCAAATACTGACCACAAGTTCACATTTTCGATGCGGAACATAAGGTAGAAATGAGAAAAAAACTTGCTTTTATCCTTGTTAGTGAAGTAGCCTAAAGAAATCTAGAATTCGAATAAAGTAATAAACTTCGAGCCAGATATCGATTAAGTTCAGCGCAACTTTGCAAGAATGCGGAAAAAACGGATATCCTGAGATTAGCTCTAGTACTAGACAAGAGAAGCATGACAAACACGTCACGCGATCAGATCTGAGTACGATCAATGACCCGAGAGCGATGAGCAACCTCAATGTCCTTGACGAGGATGTCGCGCTCATCCGGATGAAGTTCGTCCCAGAAGGCGAAAGCGTCCTCTTGGCCGTAGTCCTTGAGCCGCTCCAGAAGTTCCTGCGGCGGCGGTGGAGGCGGTGACGGCGTTCCCCGCCGCCCCATCTCGGATCCAACCACCATTCCGCTCATCTCTTCCGAGAAAAAGAGGGCAGAACGGACGAATTTGAAGCATCGCATCGAAGGCGACGGCAAGGCCACGTGATATTACGCCGCATCCAGTTCCCCACCACGGAGGGGACGCCCTTCGGTGCAACTCTCCCGACAGCAAGCCTTTAATCTAGCCAATGGCTATCCGCAAGCGCTCAAGTCCAATGGGATCAAGCGCCGGCCACAGGATTATGTCGAATGTAATTAATTGATGACCCAATAATACTAAATCATGAGTTATTTGATAACACTCATCTCAACGATGAAATATCATTAGGACGATAATTAAACGAAACCCTATTAGAGACCCTAGGTTATTTTTAGATAAAAGATGATTAAATAAAAAAATATGATTTTATATGTATATATATAATAAATTTTTAATATTTTGAGTCCTAATTCAGGATCATTCTAATCATTATATATTTAAAAAAATAATTTATTATTAAATTTAATAGGTAATCTAAATAATATGGAGACTATTAAAATAGGGAGACCCTAACCAGCTGTCTATACTATCTCCCCCTGAAAACAGCTCTGAACAAATGTTCATGAAATTTATTTATATTCATTCAATATACAAGATTAATTAAAATAAATAAATTTAACAACTAATTAAACTAAACAAATAAATTTAGCACATATATATTCAACTTGTTAATATTCGTAAAGTCAAATTTGATAACATCTAAATAAATCAAGCTCAAGCTTAAGCTTAAGTCAAGTTTAAATTATGAGCTCGATAACATTTAAGTTCATGCTCATAAAAAATAAACCAAGTCAAAATTGAATAATTATTTCAAAAGCTTAGCTATTTTAAGCTTAATTTGGATTGGCTTGGTTACCTTATCAAAGAAGTTTAAATATCTCAAAATTTAAATTGGCTTAACTTGTTTATAACCTTAAATATTGTTACTATGCTGGCTAAATATAAATATGTAAATTACAGGAGATATTTTACCTTGATATAGTAGTCATTTGCATAAAAAATCAAGTATTCAAAGAGATATTTTATATCTATTAAAAATTAATCAAGATAGATTAGAGTAATCACCCATATAATATATACTGTGGGACAATGAGTTGTCAAAGGTGGATTGTCGACGTATGGCTTTCAGTTTTGTGGTTGCGTTGGTTAATTAGTTTAATCGAGGATTAATCGATCATAGGATATGGCTTTTATCAGCTACCGTCCAACACAAGTAACCTAAAGTCATCGTACATCACGAGTCCGGATCCAGAGACCCTTGCAGTTGAAGGGATCAAGACAAAGACGTAACTTTCTGATGTAAAGGACCAACCGCCAATTATTCTACCAATAAATTTCATGAATCAGTGAGCTGTCTGAGTTAGGCACCAGGCATCGTCAAGATACATAGAATTAATGATGTTGATCTCCCGGGGAATAATGTTAATTTCTTAAACATTTAAACATTGAATCCCAACTTTAACAAATATTTCTGCTTACAGCCCATTTTAACTCTAGTTCACCAAAACTGTCATCTATCAGTTTTAAAAACCAACACTGTCATAGTATTGATTTTTTGCCGATCAATGAGCCGCCTGAGTTGGAGACGAGGCGTCGTGAAGATCTACAACTAATGATGTAGATATTTTGGTTTGTTGCAATTCTGATATCCTTTTTTCTTCGAAATTGTGTGTCATGAACAAATGGAAAGTACAAAGTTACACTTGAGAATGAAACTATGAGAAATCAACGCTCGAATCTAATTGTTCCATTACATAAAAGCGTTGTGATTATTAGTTTAACAGGTAGCAAAATACATTCTTCGGCATCACGGCGTCATTCCTGCCTGCCAAACAAAAAAGAGGTCAAAACAAAGACATGAACACAGCAAAATAAATTTAATTGTTTTGACAAGGCAATAATTAGACATTTACTCCAATAAACAATACGAGGTTGACAATAAGAACAAAAAGACAAACATGCGTTGAAGAAGAAAAGGGCACGCCCAAACAGTAAGATAAAATATTTACTTGTACAAGCTCTTAAACGTCCCCTCGAGTTGTTGCTTATCAGCACCGACAACTTCAGTAGCCTTTTTGCCATTATGGAAAAAATGAAAAGTTGGCTGCATTAATGAGCAATGTATGCGTGTTAACAGAAAGGCAAACAGCATAACATCAAGTTAGAAACGTAATGTTAATTAAGAAAATATTCAATGCACAGACTACATGCAACAAAACCACCTCTTCTAAGAGAAACCAGAGGGAAATGTCTAATTGCTGAGAACAAACGATACCTTAAAAACGAAAAAGGGGGAAAAAAAAAAGTGAAGCATTTATTTGCATAGAGCTTTATGCTAAAATTAGTGCAATGACAACATGCAGAATTAGGTCATATGTTTCTATCATGTGGAACCGGTCCCATGCCGAAGGGGGAGATTTAACATGAGCACAGGTGTTAAGCGCGTGATGGGAAACGTTCAGGCAATGAAATCCTAGGAATTGAACCCTGCTCGATTTGGACACAATACCATGTGTTTACCATATGTGTCAAGCCCTAGGGGCGGTCATGCTTCTATTATGGATTTGACTAGAGGTAGCTCCATCTAGGCATCTATATTACATAATGGCTGGGTTTACTTGAGTGGAAAGCCATAAGCAAGTAAAAAATCTGTGCATAAAGTTCATACATTGTAACATATGCAAGCAAAAGAATAAATATTTATAAGATCTTTGACAGAATATTGACATGATATGCATATATAATTGCTCAATCTCTGACTGTCACATAATCAAAGAAACATGCTCTCTAATTAGCATTGTAATCAAGAAAGGGAAAAAAAGGAGCAAGCATGTGTAAGATGTAAGAGTTGTTAGAAAAATATAATATAGATTAGCTTAATATAGGCATGCCATGTTAAAAAGACTTGTTAGAATCAAATTTGTAATGATAACTAAGCACAAGAAAATGATGCCAAATTAGGAATTGTTACAAGCACAAAACTGATGGTTGGATAACAGAAAACTAGATATGTACTTCTTGGGAGCAACATAAGCAGGTCACATCAACATCTGAAGGAATTTTTTAACATAAATTGGAGAAATAGCTAGCTATGATACACTACAAAATTTGTCTTCATTAAATTCATTAGGCCTACTTTGGCTCTAGGCACAGATTCAACAATTACCTCTTCTGGACAATCAGCTGAAATTGCCAACAAAGACACCATGTCTAATCCTAAAATGCCAATTTCAACAGCATTTGATAACATGAGGGATTGGCATTTCAGAGAGCACAAAGCTAGTTTTTATATGCGTTACAGACCAATGACTTCACAGCAAAGTACATTATGGACTTCTAACTCATCTGGAAGTTCCATCTATAGATAAAATGCTAAGTTTGCATAAAACAAAGAGCTTTTAATTTCTGTGCCCCTAACTTTATTCTTTCTCCTCTCCTAATGCATATTTCAAAATAATTAAATACACGGATTCATGAAGAAGAAATATCTGCCAAAATTGTCATGACAAAATATAACAATATACGGAAAAGAAGAATTTTGACTTGATACATGTTTCTTATTTTTCGATGGTTTTCTGTATCACACATACCACAGAGTGAATCTGCAAACTGCTCAGTATACTTCCAAGGCCTTCCTACAAGCCAAGTGAGTTGCCCAACGGTAAGATTATTATTAAAAAAAAAAGGGCAACTTGGTGCATAACGGTAAGATTATTATGAAATAACAAAATTTGTACAGCAGTGAAATCTCAAAAACCAAGTTACATATATTTTAAATTGCGAAACTAACAAAAACAAAAAGACTAAGTATTGTTCCCAAATCTAAAAGTTTTCATACAATTTTTGTATACACAGAAAATCATTTGCCCATAAAGAAGAGAGAGAGAGAGAGAGAGAGATGGCAAGAATGGTTAATATCTTGTCAATTTTTCAGTAGATAAATGTCTTTGTGAAAAAAAATTCTGCAAAAAATCAAAGTGAACAAAGATATGAACATTTGCCAATCAGACATAATATATCCATGGAATGCAAGATTATAGATGGTCTTTTGATATTCAGGCAAGCCTAACTATGGTACCCGACTAGCTTTGTTTTGTAAGAGGTTGTATCTTTACATGTCTCCCTAATAATGGCATAGGAAAACAACAGTAAGAATTAACACCAGAATGAGCATTTCAATTAAAATTTATTCGCCCATGGGTTTGTCATACTTCTGAATGTTGTTACAATTTTATTCCTGGTTAGTACAGATAAAAACAAGTTGTTAACTAAGTGGAAGCTAATCATAAAATCTGAAAAAATCAGTTATTCCCAAAGTAATAAAAATTTGACATATGCCAAGAAGTTCATACAAATAAAATTTATAATTTTATGTGCATTCTGTTTAACTGATATGACAGCAATAAGCAAAGGGTACTTAAATCAGAAAAAAGGACATTATATTAAATTATTAATTGAACTTGAAGAGGAACCAAAATTTCTTTGTTACTTCACACGAAAAAGAAAGTGTATCTCCTACAAATACAATCGTTTGGGCATTAGAACAAGGAAGACTAGATAAGCTGCCATGCAGATATAGCAAACATTGTTCAAGAGAGGAGATTTTCATCATTGAATGACAGCTTTACCTAATACTCATAATTAGAGATTTTATTAAAGGGCTAATCTAGAGCAATCTGAAATAATCAACTACATAGTAGACTATGATGGATAATGATAAACCTCAACTATTTTAGTATAGGCCACCTTCATAACTTAAAAAAGAACTAAATTAGAAATTCAAGTTAATTACCTGATCAATGTCAACCTTGTACGTTGTGACATGTGAAAATTTGTGGCTCATTTCCTCAATAAATGGGCCTATAGCTCTGCCTGAACATGATTTTTTTTTTAAAAAAAAGATCAACTTTAAATAATAACATATGCCACATTTTTCATTAAGATATCCACATAAGTAGCAGTTGTCGAGATATCTAGGTGGAAAACTTTATGCACCACTATGGTCTTTGAGCAGAATTAAGTATACCAATCTATGAGATTAAAGTACTAATCATATTTTAAGTAATTACAATGTACCTCAAAGAATATTTGATTAAGTAAAACAAATATTCCTGTTCTCAAGTAATCACACCAATATTTTCATCTAAGAAATGGGCATCAAACTGCAGGAGGTTCCAACTAGTGCAGCATCAAAGAAGAGTCAATGTGCCATTTTGCCTTGAATATTAAAGAGGTTGTTCCCCAATGTTCCATCTCTCAAAATAATGATCTTATACCCACAATGGGTAAGAATGCTCAACTAATAAAGGAATATTTTGTAAACCAAAGTCACTTTGAAGTGTTAATATAATAGAAACGTGCACTTGCTCAGACGACACATTGAAATGACAGTTTTCTTTCACTATCAGTAACACCCATGATCAGTCCCCCCAAAAAAAACTGAGGCAAGTTATTCCAAGATATTAAGTATCCACATTCTATATACACTCACATGGATTTAGAAATCTAACAAGATACTCCACATCCACAAAGCAAGAACGTCATGCAAAAATGTTGATTGATGTACAAGTGAAAGATCATGTCAAAGTTATACTAACCTGACAGTTGGTAACTATTTGTTATAGTGGTACTTATACACCAAAAGTAAAACAACATGCAACCAGCATCAAGAGAGAATCTTACAAGGTCCGCACCACACAGCCGTGAAGTAAAAGATAGCTGGCACTTTATCATCTGCAACCACACAGAATATAGATTCTCGACAGCAATTTCACACGGGTCTGACAATGAGCAAATAAAACACTAGCCTAAGAACCAACTAACCCTGCGCCTTCTTCAGCGCGTCAGTGAGCTGATCCTCAGACTGAATAAGAACAATGTTTGGCGGACCTGTTCGCATTCACGAACTAAATAACAAAAACCAGCATATCACAAAAAAAGAAGGGGGGCGGGAGGCATTAGAGAGATCACCTGAAGCGGAGGAGAACAGTCGGGAGGAGAAGAAAGGGTTCGGGGGCGAGAGGCCGAGGTGAGCAGAAGAAGGCGAGTCAGCGGTCGCCGACGGGAGCGGGAGCAACAAGAACGGAAGAGGACTTTGAGAGGGGACAGGCGTGGGGTGCCGCGACGCAGAGCTGATGATGGCGAAACGGCAGAGGAGGCTCGCATTCCTTCTCGACGCCATCGCGCTCGGGTTCGAGAGATGAGCGGCGGTGTGGCGGCGGCGGCTCGATGATTGGTCTGGAGCCAGGAATAGGTTTCGCGATTTTTATTATAATAAATTATTAATTATTATTAATTTTATAATTTGGTTAGAAAAAAAGGAAAATAAAATAAATTACCCTAAAGAAATTTAATTGAACGAAAATAAAACAAATAAATTAAGGCAACTAATTTTCGTAAACAAATGAATAATAATAATTTCAATGACAATGAAATAATTATGATTTTTTTACTTAAATTTAATCTATACAAGCTCATCCATAAAATAGAGAAGAAAAGTCTCTGTATTTGTTATTTGAAATGGTGGTAGAGTTCGAAAGGTTTCCCTGTAGGACCAGCATCCACATGAACATCTTTTTTGAGCATGATATGAGATTATGAAAACAAAATGAAACGACAGAACAAAAAAAAAAACCAAAGTCATGAAATTCCTTTCAAACTTCGGTATTGTTAGAAGTTAAAACATGTGCGTTAGAATGCAATTATAAACTTGCAAGAGACTAAAGCCAGTTCTGACTGCAAAAAGTTTATGTTAGTTCAGGAATTGATGCTGTGTGCGTAACAATTGATAATGTAGTATACGATACATACAAACCAGAGTTTCATATCATCTAAATCCTTCTCTTGTTTTTCGATTACTATGACTGCTAGACATATACTAATACTTGCATCAAAGAACTTAAGTTGCCGATGAAATAATCAAGGGGCATTTGAATGATGATTGATCCTATCCACGATCGGTGAAGTGTGACGGGGCGAGATTGATGACCCTGATTGGACTGACACTATCGTCTTCCAAGCCTAAAAAGTAAACACTAAGAGGATGATCGTTAGTAGCAAACCTAGGAGGGTCTCTGGTGCGTGCACTCTGACGTTCAAGTCAGTTTCTCACCACAGAATTAGAGAACTAGAATTTGAATGAAGCAAAGATGTAGAAAACTCATACTTGCACCGTAGAGGAAGGACCCCTATTTATATGCAACACTCCTTGGTGATCCTTCATCGTTAGGGTGTCACATCAGTTGTAATAGGGTTGTCATGTCAGTAGATTTCTGGTAAGAAATATGTGAAAAGCAAATAAACCAATGGGTTATTGAGCACGCCAGTATTTACGCTCATGGATCTTTGAGCAAGTCGGTGATAGATTATTGGGTAACATAGCAGCTCAACCTGTCAGTGGAGTAGGTAAAGTTTCAATGAAGTAACAACGTAAGGGCGCCACTGGTCCAGTATGATAATGAATGTAAGTGTGAAACGGCTAATGGGTCTATGTGTAAGTGGAGGCCCAATAAAAAAGGGAGCTTCGGCTTGTGGGTCCCATAATATGGAACCCGACCCATAAGACATGTGGAGGCCTAACCTATTGGCTAAGCCGGCTAATGGGTCACGAGTATTTATGTGAATTGGTCAAACTAGCTAAATAGTCAAAGGGATGTCTGAGTGTCAACAGATCGGTTGTAATAGTTTTAGGAGTGAGCTGAGTGTCGTAGGCAGGTTGGCTGATCAATCATTGTCTGGGCTTAGCTCCCAGGGAGTCCATTATAAGTGTGTTGTTTGATCGGTCGCAGTGGGTACCTTGACTATTCATAGTCATTTTTTATTATATCCTCTCGTTGGATTTACCTGGCTGGTGTAGTGTCTTGAATCAGGTAGGTTATGTAGAGTACGCGACCCGTCCATCAGTTGGAGAACCCGACATGAGTCGACCGACCGCCTATTGTTTATCTCCCTTAATCAAACCTAGGCCGTATCTTATGAGGCACTAGTTAGGGTCTGGAAGACCGGGTTATAGATTATGGATCAAGGTCGTCCGATCGGCCTACCTTGTCGACTAAGGTGTTCTTCTCAGCCCGGCCAGTTTGCCTGTCCAATCGGCCCGCCTCCTTTGATCTTGGTCCTAATGTACTGCAACTCTAGCCACGTCAGCTATCTGAGTTTGACTTTATCTTATGTGGACTATGGGGCTCAAAATTCCCCCATATGACAAGGCTCCCCTGCAAGTCTAGTCAAAAGAAGTGTTCAGTCTGACTGATTAGATCAATGTTCTGGTGTAAGTCTGGCGTAGGTCAAAATTAACGTGGTACTTTCAGTACAAGGGTGCTTGCCTGCTATAGGCATCATTAATGTGAAATGACACCTGCGCGTGGAGTCATTAATACCCAATGTTTTGATATCCTGTATCATACATGCGACACTCGCTCCCCTCCATGTGTCATCTTGGAGCTGGCTAAGGCGGCTTCCAATGTGATTAACACCATGATTTAGCATGAGTTTCGTCAGAATGGAAGTTGAAGAGTCAATGGTCGGTTAAACGTCGACGGTGAGGGTCTTGTCCCGCCCTTTTCTTGAGCATCATCCAACAGTTCGAAAAGGGGGGGGGGGGGAGTATATGAGCCATTAGTCAAGATCTTGGGTAGCATTCTTGCACTGTTTCATTTCTCCTGCTCTAATCCTTTTCAATGATTCTTTGTCCATTCCCTCTGGCGATCTTTTCCTCCCCTTTTTTGTCCATGTATAAGTTCTAACCCTTCCTTTCTTCCTCGTCATTCTTTCTATATCTACTTTGCTTCCCCTTTCTCGGTTAGCCATGGTTGAAAAGCTCTCCACGAGTTCCGGGCTTATGGTATACGACCACAGCCTTAGACGTGAATGGGGATGGTTTTTATGCTATTAGGGTTGGATTCGAGATCCCTAAGGATCATCGGATACTCATCCCTAGTCAAATAGATCGCTCACCTCTCCTAGGTTTTTTCACAGTTTTTACGGATCAGATGCTCGACGGCTTTATTTTCCGCTTCACTAATTATTTGGTGATATCTGTAGATACTTCCAGATTCCACTATCCCAATTAGCCCCAACATTTTACGGATAAGAAAATTGTCCATTGCAAGGACCTGCTCATAAAGATGGAGGAGGAGGCTCAGCTCCATGTCGCAACCATGGCAGAGAAAGACACAAAGTTGGTTACCAAGGACTCCGTTCTACAGGATTTGGAGCGGCAATTGGCTGCTCAGATAGAGGAGATAATGATAGCCAATGCCTCCTTGGCCACTCCACAGACTGCCCACAAGGAGTATCAGAGAATGGAGCACGAATAGCTGGAAGCACATCGTGTCTAATACCCACGCTTAGATGAATTTGCTAATCTCTTCGTCGATCACACTCGCCATATGATCAAGTATGGAGTGCAAGGGGCGATCGAACAATTTAAGGAGGTCAAGCTGTTGGGTCCGGGTGCATGTTGACATGGATGCGGGTTCGTAATTTTAAAATTAATTACGTGCAGTGGAAGGTTTAGCATAAATAATTTCTCAAATTATTTAACCACACATCTAAGCATGCAACTTTATCTTGTGTAGACATGATCATATATTTAAAATTTTGCAGAAACGTAAACTAATTTATGTATTACCTCGAGTAACTCGAAGGAAGGGACGAGATCCAACTGTAAGCGTCCCTCGGAAGCTCCGCCTCTATTCGCGTCCACGCCGAGTATCTTCGAGATGACTTCACAAAGCCACGAGTTTCGTGTTCTCGAGAACTACTAGATTCTCCGAGAACGTGACAAGAAAATCAAGAGAGAAGTAATCACATCGGAAAAATTCACCACCAAAGTTGGCCGGAATCACAATTTCGGCGAGAATGAGGAAGATGACTTGCGCCCAATCCCAAGGTGATGATGGCTGATAAACACCATTTTATTGATTATTTTAATTGCTAAAATCCATGTTTGACCCATGTTTTTATTGCTTAATTATGATTTTACCCTAGGTTTTGGAACTTTATCTTATTTTGGACTTAATTGCAAAATTACATAATTTTTGGATTATTTGGCTACTAATTTTCTGACATATTTTTGTAGGCATTAAAGGATCCTGGACCTAGGGCATACTGGGTCAAACTTGAGTCGGATGTGAACCGGATCGAATTATCAAGCCTACGATTAATCCGGGCCGTCCGATTCAAGAGCGGCTAGATCTGAGCCATCCGGGACGATCTGAAGCAATCCGAGCTAGGATTAGGGTTGATCAAGCTCCATGATCAAGATCTGAAGGTTTCATTCCAATCAGAGCTCAATCAACCGTTGGATCAAGCAAGGAGGGCTCTAGAGCGTCCATTCACTGATAGAGTTGATCTGGACCATCCGTTGCATATCTGGAGGATCCGAGCTACCACAAGGCAGATCCTGACCCCAGATCATCATCATAAAAGTTTGGCTCAAATCAGATCAAGATCTACCGTTGGATCTCCTCCGATTAATCTGGGCCGTCCGTTGATTACTATTTAATCAAATTTTCTGCGCAGTCTTCCCTATCGCGTCTCCGCCGCTACAGTAGGATCTTCTTCAGTTTCACCGTGTTCTTAGCTAGTTCTTCATCCAAGAGGCGCGATCCCTCAAACCCATCATCAAAGCAAGGGCTAGGTTAGTATGGAGAGTCTCAGTGAGGTTTCCGATTGAAGTTTTGCTCAATAGAGAAGCTGCGCGAGGTCTCGGCAGTTCTCTATCCGATTTCAGCGAACTCAGCTGTGCTCCACTTCCATTGCATCCGAGCTGACCAGAGGGGTTCCCTGGAAGGTCTCGGTCACTCCCCAATCCAAATCGCAAGCCACCACAGCAAGTTTGATGAATTCGGAAGCTAAATGCAGTTTGGGCAGTGATTTGATCAGATTCAGTAGCTGAGACATTTCCCACTGATTTGTTGAGCTTGCGGGTCCGAAGCTCACTCTTGATTGACGACCAAGGAGCTTTTGAGTTGAAGAAGGGTTGAGGAGTAGTTTAAATCTTTAATTTCAATGTTTCATAGTTGTAATTTGATTTCTGTCCTGTTTTCTATTTTTGCAGTTCGTATCAGCTGCTTAGATTTAGTTTATTTTAATTGTTTAGCTATAATTTAGTTTCAATCTTCAAGTTGAGTAGTTAAGGAACTTATCTAGTGGATAGTTGTGTTTATTTACAGTTAATTGTAGTTAAATTCCTTGCGTGCCATTTCCAGTTGTTGCGTATCAGCCCCTGCCCTGCAAATTTCAGCTTTAGTTCTAATTTCTTCAATTCAGTTTCAATTCGATTATTGTTTAACTTTATTCCTTGCAATCGGAGATCACAATTAGTGTGTTAATGTGTTAGATTCGAGTTCATTCTTCAGTCGGTTTTATTTCTGAATTTAAGTTCAGTGTGTGGAGTATCAATCCCAATTCTGCACTTCCCCAATTTATTTCTGAACTTTCTGCTTCAACTCATCAAGAGGTTTCCTGTCTAATGGTCCATTGTATCAGATCTCGACTTGAACCATTGGTTTCTGCATTAGTTGTTGATGAGTTTCGCAACAATTTCTGCATCAGTTTCCTCACGCATTGAGTGGGTTTCCAATTTCTGCTCTTAATTTTGCAAAATTCTGCACTACAGCTTAATCTTCAAGCTGCACTCATTCTTGTAATTTCTGAGTACCAGAATTCGCTTGGCATTCCATATCAGATCCAGCACATCAGTTTCATCCATTTGGGTGGCAAGTTTTACCTCAATTTCTGCACAACTTCAATTACAGTTTCTGCACATCAAATTTCTGCATCCATCTGTGCTTAAATTTTGCATCGATACATTTGCTTTACAGCAAGTGTTTTGTACAAGTTGTAGATTTGCATTCAGCTCAGTTTTTGGCACATAGATTTGCAATTGAATTGAACTGAGTTTCTGCGTATCATTTCTGCAAATAGCTGTAGGAATTCTGCATTTGACTCTTTTGTTAAATCATTTCTGAATTGGTTATTCTTATTTCTGCAAACCTAAATTGAGCATTCTTGAAGACAGTTTCGAGCATTAGATTTAAATTGCTTTGCGTGACTTGATATCAAGTGTGTTGCAGCATTATATCTCGGAAAAGTTTGAACTTCATTTCTGAAATTCTGCAATTCAACTCGGCATGAAAATAATTCTGAATTGAGCAGTGCTTGTGGAAATGCTGCATTTGTTTCCTTATTTCTGTGAATCATGTCATCTGATAGCTTGTCTCCTAACTAATTCGATCAATCCATCTCTGAATTATCAGTTCATTGTTGCTGCAAGTTGATAATTTTCATGGCACAGCAGTTCTATAGCTTGTGAGTTTGTATCAAGTAAGACATGTTAAGATATTTGGTGTACAGCTTGCGTGCAACTTAGTTTGTCTCAAATTCCACTCAGTTGTTTCTGAATTTCAGATTTCACTACTACCTTAGATTTATAAGTCTTGAACTCCATATCAGATTTTATTATTGGCACATAAGTTTGCATGATTTAGTATCAAGCTTGGTTGCATGCATTTTGTATCAAAGGGAGGTCTCGGTTTGAATGTTGTAAATCTTGAAGCATCCATCTAATTTGCAATGGCATTTTGCAATTGAAATCAGATTTGTTTGTTTCCAAAATTGCTTTAGTGCCTTGATTTAGTTTTCCATTGATTGAGTTAACCATTGTTACCACTTGTTGAGTTTCATAGTAAGCTATCCTTTTGGTTGATCCTTTGCATCATGTTTTATATTTCGAATAGCAACCCAAGAACCCAAATTTCATTCGAAACCCAAAATTCATAAACGACACATAAATACGAGCACGAATCAAACTATATCAACTAGTCCCCGAGAAAAATACGACCTGTGGCCCCTATATTACATTTTCATACTTTTGATTGTAAAAGGGTTTCCAGCATTTCATTCATTTATAAATTTTAAATTTGATGAGCCCATACATTTCGTGACAACTTTAATTAGTATATTTTGGGCCCGTCAAATTTTTGGCGCCGTTGCCGGGGAAGCAACTAGTTGATTTGTTTGATTTTTGCTTGTATGCTTTTTGACATATCATTGGGTTCTATTTTATTGTGTTTTATTTTTGTATACGGGTACTGCCATTTTTCTTGATTGTTTTGTGACAGGGCTGCAGGTTCAAAATGTTTTCATCCACTTATCAGCAGCCGTGTCCACAATTTCAGCAGAACCAACCATTCAATCAGTCAACAAATCAGTTTTTTCAGCCTTTCCAAAATTTTCAGCAAAATCAACCAAATTTCCAGCCACAAATTCAGAGTGGGCAGCCACAATTCCAGGGTTTTGAGCAACCATTTCAGCAATCACATTCGAATTTTCAGCAACCCAATCAACTTTTTCAGCCTCCATTACAACAATTTCAGCAAGATTTTCAATCGAGTCAAAATTTTCAACAAGAGTTCCAACCATTTCAGACTTTCCAGAATCAAAATCAGAGTGGATTTCAACCTACACAGCAAAATTTTCCACCAAATGATCAGAATTTCCAGGGCTTCAATTTTCAGCCATCTCCACCAACTTTTGAGCCAAGTTTTCAGCAGTTAAATCAGTCATTTCATCCATTTGAGCAGCCCTATTTTCCATTTCAAGACCAACAGGGGTTCCACACTAACCAAGGAGGCTTTGATGATCCTGATTGGGATGAGGCTCTACACCAAAGGATGATGGAGATGTTGCAACAAGTTCTACAACAACAGCAAAATTTTCAACTGTTTCTACAGCAAAATTTTCAACAACAACAACAACAACAACAATGGGTTCAAAACATACAAGATCGATTGAATCAGATAAAAGCCCAAGTATTAGAACAATCAGATGATTCTATAGGTGTAGGGGATTGCACAGAGCCCCAGGGACCACCTACTGTGATTGATACATCAGAAAATTCAGAGGATAGGATTGAGAGTGTAGGGGACTGCACTGAGCCCCAAGAATCACCCATTCCTATTTCACAGGACCATTCTCGATTTTTATTTTGTGATGATAGTGTTATTAGTGGTCCTAATTTTTCTAATACTGTTGTTGCAGATATTACAGAAGAAGCATGCAGAGGAGATGATTCCACAGGTGTAGGGGACTGCACTAAGCCCCAGGGACCACCACAACTTCCAGAAAGTGTAGGGACTTGCATGGTGAAAGCAAGCACCCAAGGATCACCAGTTGATTTTCCACTAGAGCCTGAGGCTGAAGAGGAGAGATTACTTGACCAGGAGGAGAACACAGATACATCTACTTTTGTAGAATCTCCAGGTACTTTTCAGCACGATCAGGTAAATTCTTCTCCTAACTTTTCTGAAATTTGCATAGAGGTACCTAGTGTTGAATTGGTTGAAAATGAAGCATGTTGTGATACATTGGATGTAAATGCTGAGTGTGAAATTTTTTTAGAAGTGCCTAGTGTTGTTAATTGTTGTGATGAGTCTTTTGACATATCTTATGTTGAAAATAATTTTGAAAAATTCTTTGAGGCACCTGAGATTGATTTCATAGGCTGTGATACTTTGCTTGATCCATCTGTGTTGAAAAATAATTACGAAATTTTTATTGAAGTGCCAAAAATTGATTTCATTATTTGTGATGGATTTCAGGATGCAAATTTTGTAGGAAATAACTGTGAAAAATTTATTGAGACACCAAGCATTGATTTAATTGAACATGATGCAGTTTTGAATACATCTCATGCAGAGACTGATATCATTTTATTTCTTTTTGACCCTGCACGCTTGAGAAAGGTATTACATTGTTTTGCAGGGTCCAGAAGACTTCAGGAGTGGGTACTCCAACTGAACAGACTTCAGCCTCCTGGAAGGACTTCTGAAGGGCATCAAGAAGGAGGAGATGATCTGACTTTCATTAAAAGCACTCCATCCCTTGAATGGCTCTTGAACCTGAATCGCCTTAGGCCACCAGAGAAATTTTTTGCGAAGTTCAAGTGTGGGGGAGTCCTGATTCTCCCAGCCACCCAGACACCTCCACTACCACGATGGAGGCTACTTCTGGATCGACTCCGTCCACCAGAATAAAGGGGAGTTTGATTTTTCTTGTATTTACTTTTAATTCATTTTTCATTTCCATGCTTCCTAGAATTAGAATTTTCCTTTGAACTGAGTCCTTGTAAATAAATGCATGTTATTCCTTTTGTCACTTTTTCTTGCATGAGTAGAAATAAAAGTGTCCCTCTAGGTTATCTCATTAGCATTTTAGAGTCTTTTGAAAATAAATTAAATTTGTTTGTCAAAACTTAGGGTTTGAGCTAATGGATGAATTCTTGGATGCTTGAGTACGATTTTGCTTTAAACTCTTAATTGAGGATTTGAGATGGATTATTTTTACCTAGTGAGATTTAGCCTTATTTTGTGATACACATATGTTATTGAACTCTAGAACTTGCTTAGGTTCTTTCAAAATCATACTTCAATGGTTGGATCACATCTATAGGGACAAATCATTTTATTCACCTTTCTACATCAATTTGCCTATTCTATTCCATTTGTCTTCCTTATTCCTAATTCTAACCCCAATTTTTCTATGGATTTGTTTGCTTGGGATATTTCCTTTTGATGCTATTTTGCCCGAGACGGTCAACAATTTAAGTGTGGGGGAGTGATTAGTGATTTGGAGACAATTTCTATCAAGGATGCATTTCAACTCGAAAAAAAATTTTCATGTGCCAAGTGAGGGATGTTTGGTACCAAGAATGAGCTAGAGAGATGGAGGCAATTGAAGATGGAGCTTCCTTATCATATTTTGAAGATTTAAGTGGCAAGCAATGGAAAAATCCATGCCATTTCAGAAGAAAGTTCTGAGACAAAAATTGAGAAGAAGTGGTCAAGAGATTGAATCCAAAAGCAAGGAATTCAAAGAAGAAGAGATTGTTTCGGTATCACTTGATTTCAATGGGCATAGAAGCAGTTAGTATCCATCTAAATCTGAATGTTTGGGTGTTGAAAAATCAGTGATGCAGTGCCAAATTAAGTGAAGCAGTTTTGAAGAAGAAATCTTCAATGAAAAGCAAAAATGGCACACAAGCAAAAGCAAAGTTGTGCCATAGGAAAAATCAGTAAAGCTTTGGACTTTGCAGCCGTACCTTGCATTGAAAACCAGTAAACTTGGTATTAATATTGAACTGCAGCTGTACCTTGCACTTAGCTACTTTGAAGACTGACCAAATCCGAAACAATGCAGAAAATTTGTGCTAAAAGAACTTCACTAGCAAGCAGCTGAATTTGCAGCTAATAGAGGATGATTCGGCCACTTTGCTAGAAGCTTAAATGCAGTTGTCTTTGCTGGAGAAAGCTGAACAAATCAACTTTGAGCTGCTGTGAATCATTGAAGGACTATTTGTGAAGCTGAGTAGAAGTGAAAACAGCTGGAAAAATCTGAAACTTGAGTAAATATGTGCAGGAATTCAAGTGCAGGAATTGTTTACCATATCAAAGTGTTTCCATACAAGCTGTAAGCAGATCCTCTAGAAGTCCTTTGCTGTAGAAATCAGAACACTTTGTTATAGACTGAGTTGAAGCTGGTGGAGAGCAGAAAAATAGAGATCGTGAGCTGGAATTGCAGCAGAAAAGAAGAAAACAGATTGGTAGTGCAGTTTTTGAGCAAAATTTGTGTCAACTTGAGGCTGAAATTATATTTTCCTGAGCTTTGAATCAGGGAACAAAGTAGGAAATGCATCAAAGAGTATTGAAAACACTCAATGCTGATCAAATCTGGAAGAAATTCGGTTGATAGAAGTTGCTGATCAGAAACAGAATTTGAAAGGTTGACCAAATGCTGAAAAGAAAGCTAAAAAAACTGCATTGTTGGGAATCTGCCGAGTGATACATCTGGGAGCTATTGGATACTTAGATTCTTTACTACATTGTGAAGATCAAAGTGGCATGCAATGAAAAGAAAAATCTGCAATGCAAAGAAAAAAAATCAGGGTCAAAAGGGTTGAGAATGCAGTTTGTATCAACCTAGGGTATGAAATTGAAGCACATGGCAAGGGTTGAGTTGAAGCTGATATCTGATAGGAAATTAGAGCTTAATTGAGGCTGATCAGAAGCTGAACATAGCTGGAAAAATTTGATCTAATGCAGGAAAAATTCTGTGCCGAAAATAGTTTGTGCAGTTTGAGTCAAAGTGGAAGCCGAAATTTGAGTTTTTGAAGCTATGAATCAAGATATTCAGTGTAAAATGTATCTGAAGTTGAAGGTGCACATTCAATTTCGGATCTAAGAAGAAACAACATGCTAGAAGCTGCTGATCAGAAAAGAAGAAAAAGGGGAAAACAGTTTGAAAAAAAAAAAAAAGAGACACAAAGTTGGTACAAAAATTGGAATTTTAGCTCCATGAGATCATTGAAGTTCTTCCATCCGAATCAAACGCTTTATGTCATGTCATTTCTGACCTTGCTAGAAGATAAAAGAAGAAGAGAAATATCAGAAAAGAGAAGGAAGAAACAAAA
The DNA here is from genome assembly GCA_024364735.1 of Boesenbergia rotunda. Classification (NCBI taxonomy): domain Eukaryota; kingdom Viridiplantae; phylum Streptophyta; class Magnoliopsida; order Zingiberales; family Zingiberaceae; genus Boesenbergia; species Boesenbergia rotunda. Next base: position 137,300 of record JAGFNQ010001029.1, read on the forward strand.
GTTGGCACACAAGAGCAAACTTGGCACATTGAGATCAAATGAAGTTTTCTTCATCCAAATCAAAAGAATTATTTAAATTGGACTCCATCAAACTTTGGAATTTACTAGGGGACTGATAAGAGGGCAAAGTTCATTGGAAACATCATTGAGCACTCAAGTCTTCCACTTTATCTATTTTCCACTTTTCTTGGCTCTTATTCCATTTATTATCATTTCTATGTTTTTCAACTGTTTTTATAGATGTTGATCCTATTCATGATTAATGGTGGAGAGTAGATAATAAGCAAGCCTATGGTAGTACAAGAAGCATGTGTGTTTGAGTGAGCTCCACTTCCATCATCAACTTAGAATCTAAGGAGAGAGCCACCAATATTTTCCTTGAAAGGCTAGTGATTTAGATTCATCTCAATGACTCATGATAGATGAAAAGGCCAAGTTGTTGATTTAAGGACAAGATACTAATCCATAGAGCTTAGATTTATGAGAATTGACAACCTTAGGTAATTTCTTTTTAATTGCTTCTAATTATGCTTTAGAAAACCTAAGGGATACATATTTAGTTGTTTCGCGAGACGCTCAAGGTTAAGTGTGGGGGAGTTGATAAACACCATTTTATTGATTATTTTAATTGCTAAAATCCATGTTTGACCCATGTTTTTATTGCTTAATTATGATTTTACCCTAGGTTTTGGAACTTTATCTTATTTTGGACTTAATTGCAAAATTACATAATTTTTGAATTATTTGGCTACTAATTTTCTGACATATTTTTGTAGGCATTAAAGGATCCTGGACCTAGGGCATACTGGGTCAAACTTGAGTCGGATGTGAACCGGATCGAATTATCAAGCCTACGATTAATCCGGGCCGTCCGATTCAAGAGCGGCTAGATCTGAGCCATCCGGGACGATCTGAAGCAATCCGAGCTAGGATTAGGGTTGATCAAGCTCCATGATCAAGATCTGAAGGTTTCATTCCAATCAGAGCTCAATCAACCGTTGGATCAAGCAAGGAGGGCTCTAGAGCGTCCATTCACTGATAGAGTTGATCTGGACCATCCGTTGCATATCTGGAGGATCCGAGCTACCACAAGGCAGATCCTGACCCCAGATCATCATCATAAAAGTTTGGCTCAAATCAGATCAAGATCTACCGTTGGATCTCCTCCGATTAATCTGGGCCGTCCGTTGATTACTATTTAATCAAATTTTCTGCGCAGTCTTCCCTATCGCGTCTCCGCCGCTACAGTAGGATCTTCTTCAGTTTCACCGTGTTCTTAGCTAGTTCTTCATCCAAGAGGCGCGATCCCTCAAACCCATCATCAAAGCAAGGGCTAGGTTAGTATGGAGAGTCTCAGTGAGGTTTCCGATTGAAGTTTTGCTCAATAGAGAAGCTGCGCGAGGTCTCGGCAGTTCTCTATCCGATTTCAGCGAACTCAGCTGTGCTCCACTTCCATTGCATCCGAGCTGACCAGAGGGGTTCCCTGGAAGGTCTCGGTCACTCCCCAATCCAAATCGCAAGCCACCACAGCAAGTTTGATGAATTCGGAAGCTAAATGCAGTTTGGGCAGTGATTTGATCAGATTCAGTAGCTGAGACATTTCCCACTGATTTGTTGAGCTTGCGGGTCCGAAGCTCACTCTTGATTGACGACCAAGGAGCTTTTGAGTTGAAGAAGGGTTGAGGAGTAGTTTAAATCTTTAATTTCAATGTTTCATAGTTGTAATTTGATTTCTGTCCTGTTTTCTGTTTTTGCAGTTCGTATCAGCTGCTTAGATTTAGTTTTTTTTAATTGTTTAGCTATAATTTAGTTTCAATCTTCAAGTTGAGTAGTTAAGGAACTTATCTAGTGGATAGTTGTGTTTATTTACAGTTAATTGTAGTTAAATTCCTTGCGTGCCATTTCCAGTTGTTGCGTATCAGCCCCTGCCCTGCAAATTTCAGCTTTAGTTCTAATTTCTTCAATTCAGTTTCAATTCGATTATTGTTTAACTTTATTCCTTGCAATCGGAGATCACAATTAGTGTGTTAATGTGTTAGATTCGAGTTCATTCTTCAGTCGGTTTTATTTCTGAATTTAAGTTCAGTGTGTGGAGTATCAATCCCAATTCTGCACTTCCCCAATTTATTTCTGAACTTTCTGCTTCAACTCATCAAGAGGTTTCCTGTCTAATGGTCCATTGTATCAGATCTCGACTTGAACCATTGGTTTCTGCATTAGTTGTTGATGAGTTTCGCAACAATTTCTGCATCAGTTTCCTCACGCATTGAGTGGGTTTCCAATTTCTGCTCTTAATTTTGCAAAATTCTGCACTACAGCTTAATCTTCAAGCTGCACTCATTCTTGTAATTTCTGAGTACCAGAATTCGCTTGGCATTCCATATCAGATCCAGCACATCAGTTTCATCCATTTGGGTGGCAAGTTTTACCTCAATTTCTGCACAACTTCAATTACAGTTTCTGCACATCAAATTTCTGCATCCATCTGTGCTTAAATTTTGCATCGATACATTTGCTTTACAGCAAGTGTTTTGTACAAGTTGTAGATTTGCATTCAGCTCAGTTTTTGGCACATAGATTTGCAATTGAATTGAACTGAGTTTCTGCGTATCATTTCTGCAAATAGCTGTAGGAATTCTGCATTTGACTCTTTTGTTAAATCATTTCTGAATTGGTTATTCTTATTTCTGCAAACCTAAATTGAGCATTCTTGAAGACAGTTTCGAGCATTAGATTTAAATTGCTTTGCGTGACTTGATATCAAGTGTGTTGCAGCATTATATCTCGGAAAAGTTTGAACTTCATTTCTGAAATTCTGCAATTCAACTCGGCATGAAAATAATTCTGAATTGAGCAGTGCTTGTGGAAATGCTGCATTTGTTTCCTTATTTCTGTGAATCATGTCATCTGATAGCTTGTCTCCTAACTAATTCGATCAATCCATCTCTGAATTATCAGTTCATTGTTGCTGCAAGTTGATAATTTTCATGGCACAGCAGTTCTATAGCTTGTGAGTTTGTATCAAGTAAGACATGTTAAGATATTTGGTGTACAGCTTGCGTGCAACTTAGTTTGTCTCAAATTCCACTCAGTTGTTTCTGAATTTCAGATTTCACTACTACCTTAGATTTATAAGTCTTGAACTCCATATCAGATTTTATTATTGGCACATAAGTTTGCATGATTTAGTATCAAGCTTGGTTGCATGCATTTTGTATCAAAGGGAGGTCTCGGTTTGAATGTTGTAAATCTTGAAGCATCCATCTAATTTGCAATGGCATTTTGCAATTGAAATCAGATTTGTTTGTTTCCAAAATTGCTTTAGTGCCTTGATTTAGTTTTCCATTGATTGAGTTAACCATTGTTACCACTTGTTGAGTTTCATAGTAAGCTATCCTTTTGGTTGATCCTTTGCATCATGTTTTATATTTCGAATAGCAACCCAAGAACCCAAATTTCATTCGAAACCCAAAATTCATAAACGACACATAAATACGAGCACGAATCAAACTATATCAACTAGTCCCCGAGAAAAATACGACCTGTGGCCCCTATATTACATTTTCATACTTTTGATTGTAAAAGGGTTTCCAGCATTTCATTCATTTATAAATTTTAAATTTGATGAGCCCATACATTTCGTGACAACTTTAATTAGTATATTTTGGGTCCGTCAATGGCCGGAGAGGAAGATCATCCCAACGGAAGAACTTCGTCACCTCGGGGCTTCTCCTTGTGCTCACGGCAAGAAGAAGGGGGGAAGAGGCTTGTGGCCGGCCAAGAGGAAGAAGGGAGGAGAGGGAGAGAGCCCGGGCAAGAATACTTCGATTGATTTCCAAGCCTTGCCTTGAGTCCTTTATATAGTGGCCTCTCAACCGCCAAGTCTCTTTTTTCTTATGGAATAAATTTTCATAAGAAATTTATCATATAAATTTTCTATGACTTATTCCATCATGCCAAGTTTTATCATATTTTAATTCATGATAAAAATCAACCAAGTCTTTTTTTTCTTATGGAATAAATTTTCATAAGAAATTTATCATTTAAATTTTCTTATCATGGAAAATCAATCCATGATTGATTTTATAAAATAAAATAAACCAATCCATGGTTCATTTTAATTTCCATGAAAAATAAATTTCTTTATATAAATTTCTTTATCATGGTAAATCAATCCATGATTGATTTTATAAAATAAAATAAACCAATCCATGGTTCATTTTAATTTTCATGAAAAAATAAACCAAACCATAGTTTATTATATAAAAATTTATATCATCCATAATTTTATAAAACAAACCACACTTGGTTTATTTTATAAATTAAACCAAAAACTTGGTTCTCTCCCTTTGTTGTGGCCGACCAAGCAGACCCTCTTTGGCCGGCCCATCCAAGCCACGCCCCAATGAATTAAACTCATTTTATTCATCTATTAAGTCTTCAAAAGACTTAACCATTTTACGCTTCCGATGCGTCTCTGAAAAATTCAGATTCGACTTATCGTTTGGCTTAACCAAACATAATCTCTCTTGATTGGAAAAATCCAATTTTCAACTCGTTTTAAATTCCTCGGATTACTCGTAGTGCGTGTAACTAAATAGGCTTTCGATTTATGTTGGTCGTCTATAATTAACCAATTATAGAACGATCATGAGTGTCACCTAGTAGTACATCATGATCCCCAATTAATCGAAAGATCAACGGTTGACCTCAGAAATTATTCTGAAACCCTTCAGCAGCTTTAATGAATCGTGCCTCATTTCCTTCACCATCTTATACCCACTTGGTTCAGGACATGGTCTATGTGTGTCAGTCCCCACTAGGCTGACTACGTCACACCTAGCTCAAGTAACATTTTCTCGTCCTACGGATTCTAATTACTCTCATGTATCTAAGAGATTCATACTTTGAACATGTCATACTCTGGCCAGAGGCTTCGAGTAACAATCCGACGATAGACCTTGGGTATACATCTCCTCGCAAGGAGTGGTGAATCCTTTGTAGGCTGTTCAAACATCTTCGGGCACTTCGGCTTATACCCAATCATCCTGGGTCCACACCTCCTTGGAGATGCTTGCTTAGGATGTCAAAGTATAAGTCTCCATGACCAAGATGACTTGAACACCGCAAGTCAAAGGAACATCGCACTTAAGCTGCAGTAAGAACTTCATTGACATATCTATATGTAGACTACCATATGAAGTTTTACAGCCAGTCACTCTAATGAACTAGTTCCCTTAACTAGCATTCATGTTTATCTCCGGACATTTCAATGTCACCAGCCAGTGAGAATCAGCTGATTAGAGAATAACTCATGCTAGTCTCAATAGAATTGATAGTGTCTGTATTTATCAATGCATCGAAATAGGGATAATTTCAATACTTCACAATTGCACATGTAGAGATAATCACTAGTTGTGAATTCATCACAAATTCTCCCATGCTGTGAATTGTATTGCGGACATTCAGTAAATAAGTTTAAGATCTCAATCAAATACATAAACATGTATACTCAAATAGTGAATATTCATTTATTAAAATAAATGATTACAATCATAAGGCAATTGCCTTAGGTTATTTTTCTCATATCACTAACACAAGCACCTACCCGCCAATCTGTCACCTACTGTTGTCAAACTGAGGTGTATCTTGGAGGTCATCCCTAAAGATGTTTTTCTAATTCTACTTAAGTTGTAAAACCTTTTTTGATGGTAGCCCGTCTGTGGGCTTTGAAATATGACTTTACTGGCATTGCAATGCATTTTGTTTCGTTAAGCTATTTCTTTGGCCTTCTTCTTAGTTGTCATGTTTTTTTTTGTTTTGTGCATTAGGTATGTGTGTTGCCAAGCATAGGCCTTGTTGATCCTTAGGCCATTGCGCATAACATATCTAACAAAGTGTAAATCGTGTAAGTAAAATAACCTCAGGTAAAAGGTAAAAAATAGCTTGCTTGTGACATGATACAAGCATTCAACGGCTAGATAGAAAATCATCTTCGAGCAATCACTGGGTGCTCACAATTAGCTCTACCACCTTAATGAGCAAAATCTTAGCATGGGTGTATGCAAACTTTTTCTTTACTTGTCTATGAAGACCAGCATTTAACACACCAATCGAGCGATCGTATTGAGCATGGGTATGCCACATCCAATCGACCGTGATCATTAGTCATGTGGGCATGCATACTTATAACTTGTCTAAGAACACAAGAGTTTGGATAATCGATCAGGCGATCGTGTTCGATCTTGGGTATGTCATGTCCGATCGGCTACAATCCTTAGTTGTGTGGGCACACACACTTATAACTTGTCTAAGGAGACAAGAGTCTGGTTCACCAATCGATCGATCGTGTTGGAGCGTGGGTATGTCATGTTCGATCATCCGTGATCATTAGTCGTGTGAGTACAGAGTATACACACTTATAACTTGTCTAAAGAGATAAGAATTTGGATCACTGATCCTGCAATCATGTTGGAGCGTGGGTATGCCACGTTCAATCGGCCATGATCGTTAGTCATGTGGGCATGTACACTTATAACTTGTCTAAGGAGATAAGAGTTTGGATCATCGATTGGGTGATCGTGTTGGAGTGTGGATATGCCACGTCCGATCGGCCGCGATCGTTGTGTGAGCATGCACACTTATAACTTGTCTAAGGAGACAAGAGTCTGGATCACTGATTGGGCGATCATGTTGGAGCGTGGCTATGCCACGTCCTATTCGTGTAGTTTGCACTAACGATAAAACTCATATTTTGATGAATGACAAATAGGTTAAAGTTAGGTTTGTTGTTTTCTAAACTTGTTACCAAGTGCGCAGGATTGAAAAAGTTAGGACCTAACACCAGGCTGAAGTCTAGGATGGTTGAGTCCTAGTAGAAAGTTTAGTTGGGTCGTGAGGCTTAACAACTGGCTGAAGTCCAAATTGGTGGAGACTTGGCATAAAATCTAGCTGGGACCGCGGGACCTGATAGTTGGCTGAAGACCTGGTGGGTGAAGGAGCTAAGTAAATTTGCACAAGATAAGTGACGTAAGTCAATTAAGGAGTGAATTCCAATGAGGACGAGTCTCAAGTAGGGGCTTGAGGTGTGATCCATCTTAGAACCATTTCGAAGCTCTAAATTGAGCCCTTAACTAGATCCTGATCTTGGAAAGACATTGTCTATTTAATATTGAACTTGTTTAGTTCATTTTTTTATACTTGTACTAACCTTATTTTGTAGGGAATATCTTATTTTGGACTAACACATTTTGTAGGTTCGAACTACAAAATTTAGCCTTGGATGAAAAGTATCTGAGGCACCTCAGGTGAGACCTGACGTGCCTCCGTTAGGACCCGAGGTGCATTCAAATAGCTAAAGGAGCCTCCGCAAAGCTACCGCTGAAGTAAAGGTTCGGTGGTCCGAAGCACTTCAATTGGAAATTGAGGTACCTAACTTTAAATCGGATGCACCTTCTAGAGGATACGTAGCGATGTCGTAGGCTTCGGATTAAATAGATTTTTCTGGTTCTGAGGCGCCTCAGTTGGAAATTGAGACACCTCAGATGTCCTAAGGACTTCGAATTCGGCTCTTCTACAACAATTTCTATTATTCAACACTTAAGCTCTTGTGATCGTTCTGCTTCTTCGTCTGGTTGTTGTGGCCCTGCTTCGACTCCACTACGTTCGACCATTACCGAAAGACCGAAACCAATACACAAGCCAGATCAAGATTCTTCTAAAAAATGTTGAGTAATGAAAGTTTTTAATTTTATTCATTCTATATACTTGTGTTAAGACAGTGTAGAGTGTTACACTGATCCTATTTCTTGTACTCGACTATTCTATGTACTATGGGTTTCTAGTAGAGAGATTAGTCGATTGCCCGTCGGAAAGGTCCAAAGGGCCTGGGTCTTTGAGTAGGACTCGCCGAAGACTCCAAACCAAGTAAAACTTTTGATGTTCATGTGCTTGTTTTTTCTATCGCTTTAATTTTTGTTGTGCATTGGTTTTCGAAAAAGTGTTTATTTTTAAGAGTCACGCGATTCAACCCCTGCCCCCTTCCTCACATGCAACAATCCTACATGTTCGATCGGTCGTGATCATTAGTCATGTGGGCAACACACTTATAACTTGTCTAAGGAGACAAGAGTCTGGATTACCGATTGGGCAATCGTGTTGGAGCGTGGGTATACCATATTGGATTGGCTGCGATAGTTAGTCATGTGGGCATGCACACTTATAACTTGTCTAAGGAGATAAGAATCTGGATCATCGATCCGACGATCATGATGGAGCGTAGGTATGCTGCAACCGATCACATCCACTTTGATGTTCTCGGAAATGCATTCGAGACATATCTTAATAAACCTTGGTTTGTTACTAATTCTTCAAGATTTGTGAGTCCAAAGTTGGAGGGGGTTAAATGCATTAAAGCCCTAGAAATAGAGTAGAGGTTAGAAAACATATAATTTCAAACCAAACGAAGCGCAACATGTGTGCTTTCATAGGTGTGATACGACCTATGATATCATAAAATGACTCCTAAAATATGACTAAGTTCGATTAGCCCATTTTTATAGTTTTACTAAGCCAAAATTATTTTTTAAATAAAGAGTCAACCCACCTTATTATTAAAAGAATATAAAAATTTTAAAAATAAACTTTTAAAAATAATAATTTTTTAAAAAAATTATTAAGATAGGAGATGACGAATTGCCTAAAATTGAGAGCTCAGTATTTAGGATCATTTTTGTAAAATGATATTGGAGCGATTGAGAAAGATATCTTAACTAGAATATAAGCAGGATGGTTGAAATGAGGGTTAGTGTCAGGTGTTTTATGTGATCATAAAATACCTCTAAAACTTAAAGGGAAATTCTACAAAATGGCAGTTAAACCTGCTTTGTTATATGACGTTGAATGTTGAGTTTGTTGGTGCAATCTTGGTTAGGTCAGGGTTGACCTAGTTTGACTAAGCTTGGTAAGCTTAAGGTTAGATGTTTCGATGTTTGATAATATGTTTGAATATCGCATGATGGTTGAATGTTGTATGATGTCAAGTGGTCAAGGTTGACTGGAGACTTGACTAGGTGAAGTACAGGTGAATCGGGGAGATCGTATGCTGGCATGGAAAAGTGAAGTCCAGGTGGATCGGGGAGATCGCACGCTGGCACGGGAAAGACCTAATGGGACTAGGCACACCTAGTGGGACTAGGTGAAGTCCAGGTGGATCGGGGAGATCGCACGCTGGCACGGGAAAGACCTAGTGGGACTAGGCACACCTAGTGGGACTAGGTGAAGTCCAGGTGGATCGGGGAGATCGCATGCTGGCACGGGAAAGACCTAGTGGGACTAGGCATACCTAGTGGGACTAGGTGAAGTTCAGGTGGATCGGGGAGATCACACGCTGGCACGGGAAAGACCTAGTGGGACTAGGACCTAGTGGGACTAGGTGAAGTCCAGGTGGATCGGGGAGATCACACGTTGACAAGGTGGAAGTCTACCGAGAAACTAGACCTAACTGGAGGGTTAGGCAAACCTGGTTGGGTAGGTGAAATCCAGGTTGGTCAAAGGGGTTGACCGGACACTTGGTAGGGAACCCTAAACTTGTGGATACGAGTTAGGGTGGACCCAATCGAGTAGGTTTAGTTTCTCACGACTAGAAGCTTCCTTGATCGATTTGGTAATCAATTGAGGAAGGCTGGAATTGATTGACTAATCGATTAAGAGAGTTTTGTTGCGAGAACAGAAGGTGACTGAATCGATTGGGTAATCGATTCAGCCTTCCCTTAATTGATTGGTCAATCGATTAAGGGGTCCTTTGATCGATCAGGGTGATCGATCACTGAAGGTTGCGCGAGAGAACAGAGAGGTCCTGAATCGATTGGGAAATCGATTCAGGACACTCGTAATCGATTGGCTAATCGATTACGGTTCGAAAACTAGCCGTTGAATGGCTAAAACTGACGTGGTAATCGATTGAGTAATTGATTCAGAAACCCTAGGCGTCGAGTATAAAGGTTTTCACACAGGTTTGAAGCGCATCTCTTCTTCCTCCTTCCACGCCATCTCAAGAGAAGCTTTGGGGCTTAGTGTTGCTGCACTTCCAAAGTTCGAGAGGCAATCACAAGCTTGAAGATAGCAAGGAAAGCAAAGCTTGAGCTTATCATTGTAAATCTTGTAAGATTTCATTTTGTATTTGCTTAGATTCTTGTTGTATCTTGTTGTAAGCTTGTAAGAGGTTTCTCCACCTCAAGCAGGAGATCTTTCATAGTGTATGAGAGAGTGGACCGTTGGATTAGTCACCTCAAGGAGGTGGATACCAAGTAAAATCCAAAGTGTTAGCATTGATTGAAGTCTTCCGCGGCGACAAATCATCTACAAGCAAATCGGAGCTAATCACCCCCCTCTAGCTCGTCTACCGGTCCCTACAGAGTTATGACTCGGGCCCATGAGCAAAAGATAAAAGTTGCAAATATAAGGATATTAAAGTGGATGTGTGAACATACGAGGATGGACAGAATAAAAAATAAGAGTATTAGAGAGAAAGTTGGAGTTATATATATTGAGGAAACTTCAAGAGATACGTTTAAGATGACACGAATAGGTACTTAGACGACTAATAAATATCTTTATTAAGCAATGTGAAACTATGATAAATACCAACGTTCTGAAAATCAGACAAGATCGGTCGGTCGGACCGGTTGAACCAGGAACTGACTAGATTTCCAGTCCGAGTTGACTTTGAAAATCGGTCGCTCAAGAACCGGGTGCAAACCGTTCTGAACCAGTCGGGAAACGATGAACCGGGCAAACCGGCTTGGTTTATTTTATTTTTGATTTTTTAATTTTTTTCCCCCTTTTGTAGTTTTGCTTTCTCGCTGAAAAATAAATGTCAAAATCCTAATTTGCTTTCACCTAAAATCTCAAACGAATAAACTTATTATTTTCTTGAACCTAATAGTTTTAAACTTGAATTTTTCTTTAAAACTAACTTTTTTTTTCAAGAATATCGTGCTGAGTTTCTGACAAAAACATATCACATGCTCTACCTAGTTGATCCAATCTTGAAGAAAATAGTTGGGCAAGTTGTTAGTTTCATATATTTATATAAATACATATTCTTATATATGTGTTATATCCCGGTTGGACCCCCGATTAAATCGGTTGAACCTCTGAACTCCGATTTAATATCTGATCCGATTTTCAGAACCTTGATAAATACGCATAAGTAGTCAAAAAAGATTTGGTTTGTAATAATAAGACAAAATAAATTTTATTTAAATGTATATGATGATATAATAAGGGAAGAGCCCAATAATATAGAAGAATTTGTATAGTCGACCTCATCTTAGTCGGATAAAGCTTAATTAATTATTGTTGTTGTAACAATTTAAAAAAAAAATTGAAAGGGGATTGTAGCTTGCAATATATATATATATATATATATATATATATATATATATATATATATATATATATATATATATATATATATATATATATATATATATATATATATATATATAAAAGTTTACAATAATAGTAATACTTCAAAGTTTATGTTACTCTATATTTATGACATGGAAAAAAATATTAGTTAAATTGTATTACTTTCAAAAACTACTTAGAAGAATATATATATATATATATATATATATGAGTTTTATTAAGATTCAAGTAGTTAGTAATATTATTTATAAAAAGTATTTAAATCATTAATTTTTATAATTAAATTTGTTTTTATAAAAATATTTATTTTTAAAAAATCTATTTAGTTTTTATTAAAATAATTACAATTTTATTAAAAATATCTAATATTTTATTTTAAAAAATCATATCGTCAAACTACATCAACAATTATGCAATTTTACCATTCCACATCTGGCACCGGTAAGTAGATCTTTTCAAATATTTTTTTACATTTGATAAACTTGTTAATATTTTTCCATCTAATGAATTTTGCAATTAAATGAAATAGCATAAGAAAGATAAAAATATTTTTTTAAAATAATTTTAATTATTATGATTTGATTTTTCAACATTTAATTTTTTTAAATAAAATAGTTTATTGTATCGACTCTTTTTTTGTTGCTGCCAATAAATTAATTAGTTTTTAATCTATTAAAATAATGTTAAATATATTAATATTATTTTTTAATTGATAAGAATTAATATTTACTTTAAAAAATTTAATTGAAGATACCATGGATAAGAATGAAATAAAAAAATAGCCAACTACAAGATAATATTGACTTAGTAATCGTCCAATGGATAAAAATATTTTACGAATTAACTGTTTACGAAAACTAATTTAAAGAAAATTATATTAATAGGTGAAATCTTGTTTTCTACTCTTCATTCTCATCGCTTTGACAAAATCAAGGGAAAGGTTGATCGCCGCAACCGTCGTTCCACAACGACAGTTCCGACGAACCATGTCTACGGAGGCCGAGTTAATTCCAGGGTTGCCGGACTGCCTCGCTCTTGAATGCCTCCTCCGCCTCCCTTTCCTTGCCATCTCCGACGCTCGCACCGTTTGCAAGCGGTGGAAGCACGAACTCGACTCGCCGTCCTTCTACGACATCCGCAGGGCCGCTGGCTTCAACAATCCCGTCGTCACGATACTCCTTCGGGGCAACCTTCTTCACACTGTCAACAAGTTGCACGTAGTACTATACGAGCCTGACACGGGCGTCTTCATGATGCGGCAGCTGGCCCCCAACCGGCCCGACAATACGTTGGGCTACAGCAAAGCCATCGTCGTCGGGCGAGAGCTGGTGGTATTCGGCGGATGGAACGTGTTAAGAAACCGCCCTACTGGCGAGGTCAACATATATGACATATTCTCCGGAGACTGGCGCCCAGGCGCCCCAAACCCGGCCCCACATCGGCCTCACCGCAAGTACCGCGTGAATCGAGGGAAGAAGTTTATCATGTTCGGCGGGAGGGACGCGAATGGCCAAACGTTGCGATCGGCGCTCGTCTACGACCTCGCTGCCGACGCGTGGCTTGAGATTTCAGATTTGGGGCCGGACGCGTCTCAAGGAACTTCAATTAATGATAAGTTTTGGAAAAGTAGGGAGGAATACAACAATACAATTGAATACTGTAGGAAGTCGTTGTTCTCGGATGACTTGAGTATCCGGACCACCGAGGTCGAGAAAAAGATAGTCGTATCCATTCTGGAAGAGAAATCAGAGGGGAAGATAGAGGAGATTACATTGAACGAGGAAGTCGTACGGACGCTGAGGCTGCGTCTGGGAATACTACCAAATGAAATAGTCTTATATGTTGATTCCTTTTTTAGCACCCGTTTGTGAAATAATATCAAATTAAGGTAACTTATCCATAAGGTACTAGATAAAGGCTAGGATCACATTATATATATATATATATATATATATATATATATATATATATATATATATATATTCTTTCAATTTTTTTTTGTTAAACATTGAAATCTTTTCGTTTATTACTTTTAATTTGTGTTTTTATTGGATTTGCATACATAGGGTATAAAATATTCTTTTAATAAATAAATTAGTACAAAAATATTAAAAGAGTGATTTTTTAATTGTCATATAAACTTTTTAAATATACATATTATTATCTCATATATTACACCTTAAATTCTAAATCGATCAATTAATTATACCATTGGATAAATGTAATAATTATGAAATTATAATTATCACAAATGTTAGTAAATTGATTTTGTAATTAAATTATAGTAGTTATTAAATAATAACTATTATAAAATGAATGTTATATTGAATCAAATCCACCTTATCGATTTAGAAGTTTAATTTAAAATCGTTCGATAAAAAATTAAAACAGGTTGGACGTTAAATTAGTAGATTATTTAAAGATAAAAAAATTATCAATTTATAGTAAAAATTTTGATAGGTCATTAATTATGTTATGTGTTTAAATTGATAGATATGGTAGAGGTGGTAATTTAAGCTATTGAGTCGGTTATAATTTTAAAGTTCAGATATCAAGAATATTTAAGTATGTTTTTAAAAAATTTCTCAAATAATATTAATTATCTTACGCCCGGGGCTAGGGCCGGAGCATATAAGTTATATGTCCACTAATTGGGTTCTGTATTTTGGTGTAATCTTTTTTAAGTTAAGGTAGACTAGTTTGATTAAGCTTAATTGAGCTTAAATTTCGATGTTTGACAATGACGTTTGAACATTGTGTGAAACAAGTCAAGTGGGTCAAGTTGACTGAAGACTTGACTAGTTTAGACCTAATTATGCAAGGCAAAGTCTTAGTGGGACTAGGTAGACCTAGTTAAGAACTAGGTGAAGTCCAAGTGGATTTGGAAGATTGCACGCTGACAAAGTGGAAGTCTACTGAGAGACTAGACCTAACTGCGGTTAGGCAAGTTGAAGTCCTAGTTGGACTAGGCAAACCTAGTTGGAAACTAGGTAAAGTATAAGGTGGGTTAGCTAGGAGCTAAACAATTGGCACAAGAGAAATCCAAGTTGGGAACTAAGCAACGGAAAGTTCTAACAGGTCACAGTTGACCAAAGGTTGTACAAAGGGAACCCTAGACTTGGTTTAAGCAAGTTAGAGCATGAGCAATCGATTAGGTAATTGATTATCTCAATCCAATCGATCTGATTGGAGCACTGTTTCTCGTAAGAAACAAAATGACCCGTAATCGATTCGGTGATCGATTAAGGGCAACACCAATCGATCAGGTGATCTATTGGTGGGCTTATATTGCGAGAATATATATAGGCTTAATCGATCAAGTGATCGATTAATGATGCTCTTAATCGATTGGGCGATCGATTAAGGCAATATCGTGAATAGCACAATAAAGGCTTATTAAGGCTGTGTTGTGCAAGAGCACATAAATATGTTGAATCAATTAAGCAATCGATTAAGATCTTCTTAATGAATTGACTAATCGATTAAGCGTCAAAAATTAATCGTTAAATGGCTAGATCTAACGTGGTAATCGATTGGGTAAATTAATTAAGGAACCTTAGGTCGTGGATCTATAAGGTTTTCATGCAGGTTGAAGCAGGAGCTCTTCTCCTCCTTCGATGCTAGTTCTTGAGCAAGTGTTACGATACTTCAAGAGGCATTTCTAATCAAAAAGAAGAAGAAAGAAAGACAAGCAATGATATAAATATGTAAATCTTGTAAGATTTATTTCATGTTTGCATGACTTCTTATTGTATCTTCTTGTGAGCTTATACGAGGTTTCTCCACTTCCATGAATGAGTCTTTCATAGTAGATGAGAGAGTGAGGAAGAGTGAATCCTTGGATTAGTCACCTCAACGTTGTGGATACCAAGTAAAATCCATGAGCGTTAACATTGCTCAAGTCGTCTACGACGACAAATCATTAATGAGCCAGAGAAGTTAATCACCCCTCCTCTAGCTCGCCTACCAGTCCTAATATGTACTTGTCGTACCCATAATTTTCTCAATCTCCATCTCCAACTTTTTACTATTGTCAATGTCATATCCGTACTTCCTATGAAATGAACTAGAATTAGACGTTCGAGGAAGGCACAACCCTTGCTCAGACCTTATGACCTCTTTAGCACCAAGAACTCCTCACGAACTTGCATAACTTGTTCCTTGTTTAACCGTAGGGGAGTAACATATGGTTGACGTCGGTACTAAGTGGCCAATACGTGCAATATCGATGTTGCACGCTGTTAGAGTTATAATTATAAAAATAAATTCTATTATAATTATTTTAATAATTCTATTCTTTATTAGTAGATCGGTTGATCAAATACTTCTATATATTATATATATTGTATTGCTCTTAAAAATAAAGATCAATGAATAAGATTTATTATTATTCATTCACACCATTCTAATATGGTATAAGAGCCTTGTCTTCGTCATTTTGATCGTTCGATTGAAGAATTGTTAATTTGATTCTGAGTTTTCTTCCTCATGTTTTTTGGTTCGATTGAAGGACTATTAATTCTATCCACAATTTTCACAAAATTAACCTCATGATCTTTTCATCTCCCAACTGCCATTCTCGAGAAACATGAGGAAGAAAAGAAAGAAAGAGGTAAGCTTCTATTGAGATCACGGGATGATAACCCATTTATACGTTTGCTCTTGCTCCATCCTATAGCTCATCTCTGTCTGTATAATTTAAAATAGTATACATAGAACCTTTATTACTTGCTACTATCGAGGTTGATTATGTGGTTGGTAGAAAATATTGGATTTCTTTGGGTAAGGGAGGCACTTGTTGCCCTTTCATACAATTCTTGATGACCCAGATTCATAATCAAAATAAGTCGATTTCAAAGGTTTGTACAGATGATTGTGCTTATTGCAAAAACAAGGAACACTGAAAGTCTCAATATCCATTAACGTTTAACAAAGGCAAACTACTGGAGCAATAATATTAGTAGGAATAACATGATCCATACATGTTTGAGTAGTTTCAATAGTTCTTTGCTTCATAGTGTTGGGACCGGGTGCATGTTGATATGGATGCGGGTCCGTAATTTTAAAAAGTAATTACGTGCAGCGGAAGGTTTAGCATAAATAATTTCTCAAATTATTTAACCACACATCTAAGCATGCAATTTTATCATGTGTAGACATGATCATATATTTAAAATTTTGCAGAAACATAAACTAATTTACGTATTACCTCGCGTAACTCGAAGGAAGGGACGAGATCCAACCGTAAGCGTCCCTTGGAAGCTCCGCCTCTATTCGCGTCTACGCCGAGTATCTTCGGGATGACTTCGCAAAGCCACGAGTTTTGTGTTCTCGAGAACTACTAGATTCTCCGAGAACGTGACGAGAAAAACCAAGAGAGAAGTCGAAAGACTAACCACAAAAGGATGGCCGGAGCTTCCTTCTCCGGTAGCAGGTGGTGGTCGGCAAAAGATCCTACTTGGGGCTGGTTGGCGCACGGCAAGAAGGGGAGAAGAGAAGGAGAGAAAGAGAGGGAGAGAGCCTATACCTTCATCACTTCGATTATTTTCCAAACCTTGCCTTGGGTCCTTTATATAGTGGCCTCTCAACCATCAAGCCTCTCAAATATGGAATAACTTATTCCATCATGCCAAGTTTGATTTTATATCATGGTTAAAATCATATTTTAATTAATGATAAAAATCAATCAAGTCTCTTTTCTCTTATGGAATAAATTTTCTTATCATGGTAAATCAATGATTGATTTTATAAAATAAACCAATCCATGGTTCATTTTAATTTCCATGAAAAATAAACCAAACCTTGGTTTATTATATAAAAAATTTATATCATTCATAATTTTATAAAACAAACCACACTTGGTTTATTTTATAAATTGAACCAAAAACTTAGATCTCTCCCTTTGTTGTGGCCGGCTAAGCAAAGAGGATGGAGGCCCTCTTTAGCCGGCCCATCCAAGCCATGCCCCAATGAATTAAATTTATTTAATTCATCTATTAAGCCTTCAAAAGACTTAGCCATTTTACGCTTCCGATGCGTCTCTGAAAAATTCAGATTCGACTTATCGTTTGGCTCAACCAAACTTAATCTCTCTTGATTGAAAAATCTAATTTTCAACTCGTTTTAAATCCCTTGGATTACTCGTAGTGCGTGTGACTAAATAGGCTTTCGATTTATGTTGGTCGTCTATAATTAATCAATTATAGAACGATCATGAGTGACACCTAGTAGTACATCATGATCCCCAATTAATCGAAAGATCAACGGTTGACCTCAGAAACAATTCTGAAACCCTTCAGCAGCTATAATGAATCGTGCCCCATTCCCTTCACCATCTTATACTCACTTGGTTCAGGACATGGTCTATGTGTGTCAGTCCCCACTAGGCTGACTACGTCACACCAAGCCCAAGTAACGTTTTCTCGTCCTACGGATTCTAATTACTCTCATGTATTTAAGAGATTTATACTCTGAACATGTCATGCTCTGGCCAGAGGCTTCGAGTAACAATCCGACGATAGGCCTCGGGTATACATCTCCTCGCAAGGAGTGGTGAATCCTTTGTAGGTTGTTCAAACATCTTCGGACACTTCAGCTTATACCCAATCATCCTGGGTCCACACCTCCTTAGAGATGCTTGCTTAAGATGTCAAAGTATAAGTCTCCATGACCAAGATGACTTGAACACCGCAAGTCAAAGGAACATCGCTCTTAAGCTGCAGTAAGAACTTCACTGACATATCTATATGTAGACTACCATATGAAGTTTTACAGCCAGTCACTCCAATGAACTAGTTCCCGTAACTAGCATTCATGTTTATATCCGGACATCTCAATGTCACCAGCCAGTGAGAATCAGTTGATCAGAGAATAACCAATGCTAATCTCAACAAAATTGATGTGTCCATATTTATCAATTCATCGACTAGGGATAATTTTAATACTTCACAATTGCACATGTAGAGATAATCACTAGTTGTGAATTCATCACAAATTCTCTCATGCTGTAAATTGTATTGCGGACATTCAGTAAATGAGTTTAAGATCTCAATCAAATACACAAACATGTATACTCAAATAGTGAATATTCATTTATTAAAATAAATGATTACAATCATAAGGCAATTGCCTTAGGACACTTCTCTCATATCACTAACAAACTCTCACTTTGCCTAATGCCAATCGCTACGGTACCCAATACCACAGGCTCTAACATGACCCTCAAACTTGCTTTGAGGCAATGCCTTAGTTAAAGGATCCGTTAAATTCCTTTCAGTGGGAATTTTCTCAATTTGTATATTATTCCTACTTATAATCTCTCTGATCAGATGATAGCGGCGAAGCACATGTTTGGATCGCTGACGAGACCTTGGTTCCTTTGCTTGTGCAATAGCTCCATTGTTGTCGCAGTAAACCAGTATTGCTTCATCAATGGTTGGAACCACACCAAGTTCTGAGACAAACTTCTTGATCCAGACTGCTTCCTTTACTGCTTCCGAAGCTGCAATATATTCCGCTTCCATGGTACAATCCGCTACGGTATTTTGCTTGGAACTCTTCCAACTTATTGCGCCTCTATTCAAAATAAATACTTATCCGGACTGAGATTTGGAGTCATCCTTATCTGTCTGGAAACTGGCATCTGTATACCCACGTATTACCATATCACTTTCTCCATATATTAGGAATACTTCCTTAGTTCTTCTTAAGTACTTGAGGATTGTCTTGACAGCCGCCCAATGATCCATTCCTGGATCAGACTGGCATCTGCTTATGACGCTCAGAGTATACGATACATCGGGCCTAGTACATAACATAGCATACATGATAGATCCTATAGCGGATGCATAAGGAATCTTATTCAAGCAAATCCTCTCATCTTCTGTGCGCGGACACATAGACTCCGAAAGGTTGATCCCATGCCTGATGGGAAGGTAACCTTTCTTGGATTTCGACATGCTAAACCTTTCTAGCACTCGGTCTATATATGTAGACTGCGAAAGACCAAGCAATCGTTTTGATCTATCTCTATAGATTTTAATTCCAAGGATATAGGTTGCTTCTCTCAGGTCTTTCATGGAGAAAGTTTTGGACAACCAAATTTTAACTGACTGTAAGACTGATATATCGTTTCCTATAAGTAATATATCATCGACATATAACACTAGGAATACGACTACACTCCCACTAACCTTCTTGTATACACAAGGTTCGTCAGGATTTTGTGAGAAATCAAACTCTTTGATTGTCTCATCAAAACGGATGTTCCAGCTCCTGGATGCTTGCTTTAGTCCATATATGGATCGTCGAAGCTTGCATACTTTGGTTTTATTAACCGATGTGAAACCTTCAGGTTGTATCATGTATACATCCTTAAGCAGGTTTCCATTAAGAAAAGTTGTTTTCACATCCATTTGTCATATCTCATAATCATAATGAGCTGCTATGGCCAGGAGCATCCGAATGGATTTAAGCATAGCTACTGGCGAATAGGTTTCGTCATAATCAATTCCTTGTTTCTGACGATATCCTTTTGCCACTAATCTAGCCTTAAAAGTAACAACATTACCTTCCATGTCGGTTTTCTTCTTGAAAACCCACTTGCACCCTATGGGCTTAATCCCTTCAGGTGGGTTAACCAAGTCCCATATTTGATTTTTGTACATGGAATCCATTTTCGACTTCATGGCTTCAAGTCATTTATCCCTTTCTGAATTTTTCAGAACATCTTCATAATTGATAGGTTCGTCATCATTAATGAGTAACACGTCATTCGATTCACTTATGAGAAATCCGTATCTCTCTGGAATATTGCGTGTCCTATCAGACCTACGAAGAAGTGGTGTTATTTTAGGTTCAACTGATAGCTCATCATTATGAGTTATTGGTTGTGGGTCTATACTAGGTGTCTCTGTAATGTCTATTGGAGTTTCTTGAACTTCTTCAAGTTCAATGCTACTCCCACTGTTTTCTTGTAAAAGAAATTCTTTTTCTAGAAATACAGCATGCCTTGAAACAAACACCTTTTGTTCCAAGGGATGATAGAATTGGTAACCTTTCGTTTCCTCAGGATATCCAATAAATAGACATTTATCAGACTTAGCATCCAATTTGTCTGATACAATCCGCTTTACATAAGCAGGACAACCCCATATCTTTAGGTGAGATAAATGAGGTTTCTTACTATTCCACGTCTCATATGGAGTAGTAGAGACTACCTTGGTCGGGACTCTGTTTAGTAAGTAAACAGCTGGCTTATGCGCATAGCCCCAAAAGGATTTTGGAAGAGTTGCATGATTCATCATAGATCTAACCATGTCCATCAAGGTTCGGTTACGCCTCTCAGATACACCATTATGCTGTGGTGTATATGGCGGAGTCCATTGAGACAATATCCCATTGTCCCTAAGATAATCTTGAAACTCTTGACTTAAGTATTCACCACCCCGATCGGATCGAAGTATCTTAATACTTTTGCCAAGCTGTTTCTCTACTTCACTTCTGAACTCTTTGAATTTCTCAAAAGCTTCAGATTTGTGTTTCATTAAGAACACATACCCGAATCGTGAGTGATCATCGATAAAGGTAATGAAGTAGCTATAGCCTCCTTGTGCAAGAGTTGACATTGGTCCACATACATCAGTATGTATTAGACCAAGCAATTCTCCCACTGGTTTACCTTTTTCAAAAAAGGGTAATTTGATCATCTTGCCTTTTAAGCATGATTCACATGTATCAAATGAACCAGGTTCAAATGATTCTAGAATTCCACATCGGTGTAATTTGGTCATGCGTTTCTTGCTTACATGGCCAAGACGATAATGCCACGTATAGGAGTCTATTTGATTATCTATTCTAGCACGTTTGTTGCTAACTTTAATATTGAAAACGTCACCGGATAAATCTAACGTGTAGATGCTATTGCATAAAGTTCCAATCCCATAAAGAACACCATTTAAAATTATGTAACAGCAATTGTTACTAAAAGTTAAATGATAACCCTTTTCATTCAAGCGTGAAATAGATACAATGTTCTTTATTAACGAAGGAACAAAATAACAATTATCCAATTCTAAGACAAGTCCAGTAGGGAGCTTTAGCAAATATGTTCCGATGGCAACAACAGCAATCTTTGCTCCATTTCCAACTCGCAAATTTGTTTCTCCCTTGACGAGTCTTCTTCTATTCCTTAGCCCCTGTATGTCATTACATATATTTGAGCTACACCTAGTATCAAGTATCCAAGTGTACGAGGAAATAAAGTGACATTCAATAACGAAGATACCTGAAGAGGATGGGGCATCGGATGCCTTCTTCTTCAAGGACTTAAGATAAACCTTGCAGTTTCTTCGCCAGTAGCCCTCCTTGACGCAGTGATGACAAGTGCCTTTTGGTGTCTTTTCAATCTTTTTGGCTCTTTTCTTCCTTCCCTTATTTTATTCTTTGGGCTTCCTCTTAGAGCCTTTCTTTGAGGAACCAACTAACAGTACCGTCTTTTGATCTTGCTTTACAGAAGGCTCTACAGTCTTCAGCAGGTTAAGCAACTCAGGAATGGTAGTTTCTAGTTTGTTCATCCGATAGTTCATCACAAACTGTGAGTAACTCTTGGGCAAACAATGCAGAATTAAGTCAATACTTAATTTGTGATCCATTGTAAATCCGAGTGTGCCTAGTCGCTCAATGTACCCCAACATCTTCAACATAAACTGTGAAACAGAAGTGTCTTCCTGCATCTTAGAGGTGAAGAGGAGTCTGGAGACCTCAAACCTTTCGGATCTCGTCTGCTCGTCAAACAGCTCATGAAGATGGAAGACGATGGTATGAGCATCCATATGCTCATGCTGCTTTTGTAGCTCAGGTACCATAGCGGCCAGCATGATGCAACTCGCAAGTTCAGAATCGGCCACATGTTTCTGATAGGCCACTAACTGGTCTGGAGTTGCATCTTCAGGAGGATGGTTGGGAAGTTGTTCTTCAAGGACATAAGCAAGCTTTTCTGCCTTGAGGACTATCCTCAGGTTTCGAAGCCAGTCCATGAAGTTTGGCCCAGTCAGCTTATTGGTGTCCAAAATGGAACGCAAATTCAGAGAAGACATGATCAGGTGATTATCCTAGAAATACAAATTGAGGTTATGTGATGAGAATGATAAAGAATGCATCAATATACATTAATTAAATCCTATTTATTTTTCGAATTGAATAACCCTTTTTATCAATTTGGGAGATCGTAGGAACATCTCCAAATAGGTNTCCCGGGCGCCCCAAGGGCCATACAAAATAGGTAAAGCAAAAGAGGGTTCGAATACATGCTGGGTCGGGCGCCCCGGTGCTTCCGGGCGCCCCCGCTGCTCCCGGGCGCCCCCTGCTCTGCGGGCGCCCCCATGCGCATACCTCAAACCGAACCCCTCGAAGCCAAGGAGATAGGACTTTGACCCGGTCAATGCGGGCGCCTCGAGCGCTCTGGGTGCCCCGATCAAAGCGGATCCAGAGGATCAGACGCGACCGAGAGCTCTGCAGATCAGAGGCCACGTGGGGGGCGGCCCCGACGTCCCGGGCGCCCCCAGGCCCTATATAAAGGGCCTTCGACCCCATACTCCGAATAACAATTCTTCCAACACCTCAAAGTTCTTCTACGCTCGCGCCTTGCTCCGGAAACGCTTCACCTTGAGCCGACGACGTCCTGCTACCCCGAAAGAGTCGACCTACTCCGGACGTCGGTAAAAAGAAGAGCGTAATTTTTTAATACTTTATTGCATTTAATTACTTGAAAGTGTGGGGTTGTCACACTTTCAATTTTTTTGTACTCGCCTACTCTATCGGGGTTTACCGGTAGAGAGTTTTAGTGGATTGCCCAACGGAAAGGTCCGAGGGACCTGGGCCTTCGAGTAGGAGTCGCCGAAGGCTCTGAACGAAGTAAAACTACCTGTGTCGTTTGTATTAGTTTTTCGTTCGTGTTTTAATTTTTTCCGCTGTGCACGCTTTTTAAAGCGCTCTGATTTTTTAAAAAAGTCACGTGATTCACCCCCCCCTCTCACGTGCATCGACCCTACACTAGTCAATCTAGGCATCGAAACCTTAAGACCTAGCGAAGGGTTGCTAAGCACCTAGCGAAGGGATGCTAGGTATCAAATCCCCAAGACCTAGCGAAGGGCTGCTAGGCACCTAGCGAAGGGTTGCTAGGCATAGAAGACCTGGCGAAGGGCTGCTGGGCACCTAGTGAAGGGCTGTTAGGCATAGAAGGCCTAGCGAAGGGATGCTAGGCACCTAGCGAAGGGATGCTAGTCACCTGGCGAAGGACTGCTAGGGAATGAAGACCTGGCGAAGGACTGCTAGGCACCTGGCGAAGGGCTGCTAGGGAATCAAGTCTTGGTCCAAGGGACTGAGCAACTTAGCTGAGCGATGACTAAAGACAGGAGTAGAGACGGGTCAGGGTTTGGGCGTCTCGAGGTCCGGAAGTATCGGAAGCTAAGCAAAAGTCCACCCGAAGGACTGGGTGGCAACCGTCTCCTGAAAGAAGTAGGTGAAGGGCGAGTTCTCAGGGATGGGAACTCGTGCCGGTTCGACCTAGGGTTTCGTGGAAATTCGAAGTCCGAACCAAGTCCTTAAGCCTAATATTGTATGTATATGTGCTTTGTATTTGTGTATCTTGCAGGTATCAAGAACCGGAGACAAAGCAGGTAACCAGGCAAAAAACTGTGCTGCCAGCCTTGAAGCAGGGCGCCCCCAGCAGTGGGGGAGTCCCCATGCAACCAGGGCGCCCCCAACAGTGGGGGCGCCCCCGACAAAGCTAAAAAATGCAGTTAACTGAAGCAGGCAGAACAGGTGTCAAGCAGGGCGCCCGGAACGTCCGGGGCGCTCAGGTTCAAACCTATTTTGGCGGTTTCGAGTCCGAAACAAAGATAAACCTTCATGGGGGCGCCCGGAGTGTCCGGGGTGCCCTGGTCAAAGGTTTTATTAGCTGCGGCGAGGTCGACGCAGGGATAAAGTTTGACCGGGTTTATCGTGACGCCCCCAGCGTCCACGGCGCCCCCAGGAGGCCTATATAAGGGGCTTCGACCCCTCTGCTTCATTATCAACTGAAAAATACCATTCTGATCATTCTGACCTACGACAACGCGCTGAAAATGAGGCTCTACGACCGGGAGGCTGCAGGAGGAAGTGCGCGACACTTCGGAGGTCCAGATCGGCCGAGTTTCAGATTTTTGTTCGGTTCACTTTTATTTATTCCGCACTTAACTTTCATATTATTGCTTGTAATTGTAAACTGTAAGACGGATTTTCTCCGCCTCCGGAAATTCTGGAAAGGAGACCAATAGTGGACTCACACCGAGTACATAGCCTTGGACGTACTGACCCAGGGGGTCGGGAACCAAGTAAATAAATCTCGCGTGTCCTCTGCTTTGTTTTTCTTCGTTCTATTTATTTTCCGCTGTGCTAACACTCTAAGTCTAGAACGACAATCAAAAGTCTTATGAAGTTTTCTACGAAGTTTCCGCAAGAAATTTTGACGGTCGATATTCACCCCCCCCCCTCTATCGACGGCACCGGTCCTACACTATTGTTGTTTGATTATCACAGTTCACTGAAATAGGAGGTATTGGCTTCACAATCAAGGGAATCTTAGTAAGAAGACCCTTAAGCCAATCAGCTTTAGTTACTGTGGTATCCAAAGCACACAATTCTGCCTCAGCTGTAGAACGGGATATGATCGTCTGTTTAACAGACCTCCAAGCAACTGCACCGCCTCCAAGTGTAAAAACATAGCCAGTAACGCCTTTACACTCAGCAGTGTCAGCTATCCAACTGGCATCACTATATCCTTCCAGGACTGCAGGGAACCTCCCATAGCGCAAGCCCAAGGATATAGTACCCTTTAGGTATCTGAGTACTCTGTCTAATAAATCCCAATGTGTTCTGTCCGGACAGCTGATAAACCTGCTCAATTTAGTTATAGCAAACGAAATATCATGTCTAGAACAATTTGCCAAATACATTAGACTACCAATTATTTGGGAATATCTTAATTGAGACACAGCCACGCCACTCTTATTCTTGTGGAGAGTCTTTGAAGGATCATAGGGTGTGACTACAGATTTTATGTGGCTATAACCATATTTCTCTAACACTTTCTCAACATAGTGTGCCTGAGAAATTGCTATTCCTTCAGTTGAGCGAGTCAACTTCAGCCCTAAAATCACATCAGCACAACCCATATCCTTCATATCAAACTTACCACTTAAGAGAGCCTTGGTCTCGTTAATAATTGAAAGGTTAGATCCAAAAAGTAAAATATCATCTACATATAAACATAAAATGATACATTTATCACCTTTCATTTTAGTATATACGCATTTATCAGAGTCATTAATTTCAAAGCCAAATGATAGCATAGCTCTATCAAAATTTTTGTGCCATTGCATTGGGGCTTGCTTCAAACCATAAAGAGATTTTACTAACTTACAGACTTTATTCTCACTTCCAGAAATAACATATCCCTCTAGCTGATCCATATATATTTCTTCTTCAAGATCTCCATTAAGAAATGTCGTTTTGACATCCATCTGATGGACCTCAAGATGATATATGGATGCTAGTGCTATCAATACTCGGTTGTAGTAATTCTAGTAACAGGGGAATAAGTGTCAAAATAGTCAATCCCTTCCTTCTGTTTGAATCTCTTAGCAACCAGGCGGGCTTTGAACTTATCTACTGACCCATCAGGTTTTAACTTCCTCTTAAATACCCATTTACATCCAATGGTGGTGCAATCAGGAGGCAAATCTACTAACTCCCAAGTGACATTAGAGATAATAGAGTTCATTTCATTTTTAATGGCTTCTTTCCAGTGTTTAGCTTCAGGAGAAGCTATAGCATCTCTATATGTCACAGGGTCACCTTCTATATTATAGGTGATAAAATCTTTGCCTAAATCCTTAGACACACGTTGCCTCTTGCTCTTTCTCAATTTTGTACACTCACTAGATTCATCTAATCTAGAGTGACTTGAGGAAGGTACACCCACTAAGGATAATGGGACCTCTATGGAGGCAGAGTCATCTCTAGTAGGAGTACTAGAAATAGACTGAGGTGTTCTAGTCTTCATAGGAAATATATCCTCAAAGAATGTAGCATCACGAAGCTCAACAATAGTGTTTGCATCTATTCCAGAAATTTCTGATTTAATAATCAGAAACCTATATGCAGAACTATTCTGAGCATAACCCAAGAAGACACCATCTACAGTCTTCGGATCAAGTTTTTTCCTTTTATGTTCAGGTACTAGTACTTTTGCAAGGCACCCCCACACTTTAAGGTATTTCAAACTTGTCCTTCGACCTTTCCAAAGTTCATATGGGCTTTTATCCCTTGACTTCATAGGTACTCTATTTAACACATGACAAACAGTGTATAGAGCCTCCCCGCACAAGAAGTTGGGTAACCCAGAACTGCCTAACATGGAATTAATCATATCTTCAAGGGTTCGGTTTTTGCGTTCTACTACACCATTAGATTGAGGACTATATGGAGCAGTGACCTCATGAATTATACCTGAATCTTGACAGAATTTTTGAAACAGGTTTGAGGTGAACTCTCCACCCCTATCAGACCTTATCCTTTTAATGGTTTGGTTTGTTTGATTTTCAGCTTCAGATTTGAAGATCATAAATTTATCTAAAGCTTCATCTTTAGTTTTCAGCAAATAAACATAGCAATAACGAGAGTAATCATCAATGAAGGTAATGAAATACCTTTTATGGTCTCTCATTATTAAACCGTTAAACTCACAACAGTCAGTATGAATTAATTCTAAAATATTAGAATTTCTATCAACTGATTTGAAGGGTTTACGGGGCTGTTTATATTGCACACAAACTTCACATTTTTTCTTATCATTTATGACATGCTTAGGAATCATGTCAAGATTCATCATCCTTTTTATAGTTTGAAAATTAACATGTCCTAATCTATCATGTCACACATCATAAGACTCAATGTTATAAGAACAACCAACATCACTAATTTTATTAATAATCGTATTTTCAACATTGAGTTTAAATAAACCTTCATTAAGGTAACTCTTTCCAATAAAGGTTCCTAAATGTAACAATACAACTTTATTACATTTAAAGTTTAGCTCATAACTAGCACGAACTAATTTTGACCCACTAATCAAATTCCGTCGGACCGCTGGAACATGATGCACCTCATGCAGTGACAGGACCTTCCTTGAGGTAAATCTCAAGTCAACTCGTCCAATCCCTAACACTCTGGCTGCAGAATGATTCCCCATGGTTACGGAAGTGCCTTCAATTACCTGATAAGTAAGGAAGGCAGAGCGATCAGCACAACAGTGCACATTAGCACCTGTATCAACTAACCACTCATTGGGTTGATAAATCAAATTTAGTTCGGGGTTAATGGAAACGAACCCATTGCTGGTGCTAGTCACAACATTGACCTGCGCCTTGGTGTGGGGCACATTGCCTTGATTCTTCTTCTTGTCCTTCCGTTCAGGACAGAATTTGGCAAAATGCCCAACTTGTCCACAAGCCCAGCACGGTCTAGTCTCATGCTTCTTCTGAACCTTTGGTTTAGGTTTCATTTTGTTTTTCATTTTTTGGTTTTTAAACTTGTTCTTGTCAGAAGAGACCACCACATTTGCCTTTGGAGCAAAATCCATAGGCATCCCTTTATCATCATCCTTATGTTGCTTCCGATGTTCTTCCTCGATATTTAAGGCAATCATTAAATCTTCAAGAGAGATTTTACCTCTCCTGTGTTTAAGTGTCATGCCAAAATCTTTCCAACTCGGAGGCAACTTTTCGATGATAGACAAGACTTGAAGTTTCTCGGGTATCGACATTTCTCCATCGACAAGACCGTGAATCAAAATTTGAAATTCATGGGTCTGCTCAATGATAGATCTACCCTCAACCATTTTGAAGTTTAAGAACTTCCCCACGGTGTATTTCTCTAAACTAGAGTCCTCGGAGTTATATTTTTTATCCAAAGATTTCCATAACTCTTTGGCCGAGGTTGTAGAGCAGTACACATCAAATAGTGCGTCTGAGAGGGCGGACAGGATTCTCCTATGGCAGAGATAATCCCTCTGTTTAAACCTCTCAGTGGATGCACTACGGGCAGGTTCTTCTTCATCAGGTGAAGGAAGATCCGATTCTATAACGGAGAAAAGCCCCAGCGTAGTAAGCCAAAATTTCATTCGTTGTTGTCAACGTTTGAAATTTTGCCCGGAAAACCTCTCGGGTTTGGCACTAGCCTCATCAGACCCCGACATTCTAACATTTAACATGTCTACTTAGGTACGTTCAATTCTCTAAGATTGTAAAAATAATATAAAGCAGGCACTTAAGTAGACAATAAATATAGATATGCAGGAATCTGATAAGAAAAAGAGCCGAGTTAGAAATAGTTATCCAGTTGAAGCGCCGGCGTGCCGACTGTCCTTAGAGAATTGATTGCCGCCCTACGGTGCAAAGGCTCCTGACAAAATTCTCCCAAGATCCGACAACCACGTGGCGTTCGTAGGTGCACTCCAAGACGAACGCTGCCTTCGGAGACAACCTCAGATCGCACTAGGCGAAGCCTCAAGACCCAAAACTGACCGAAGAAAGCGAAATGCGAAAGGAGTAAAGCGCCAATCGCTTAGAGGGAGAAGGAGAGAAGAAAGCAGTGAATGAGATACTCTGCGTGCTTGAGGGATCGCGGCCGCGCCTCGCGCCGTGCGCGACGCTAAGGAAGGTCGCGATTTCTCAAAAAAAAGAATAAAAAATAAAATAAAATAAAAGGATTGACCAAATTGGGTTAGGAATCAAACCGAATCGAAATCTAAACCGGGCCGCCCGCAAGCGCGAGGCTCACGGGCTGCGGATTTGCACCCCCCTGCGCGCGATAATCGCGTGCGTCGCGCCCGGTTTATGGATTTCCGGCCCAGACCCCCTGAAACCACCTGGTTTGGGCTCATCCCGCGCATGCGTGTAGGTCCCCCTAAGCCATCTAAGCATGGTTGGAATGACTTCATATATAAGGCATTCCAACTCCGATAGCTTAGCAATGTGGAACTAAACTTCCTTCAATAAATTTGAAATTCCAAACAAAATTCAACATGTTCCACTCGAGAGTACTCGGATTCTACTCGACATCCACACCAAGAGCACTTAGAGTCCACTCGGAAATACTCTTCCAAACTCGGCTTCTGCTCGGGATCACTCAGGATTGAGTAGTTTGATGGAAAATTTTTACTCGGACTTAGACACCTCGATTCATACCACTGGAAGCATAGTCGAATCAACTTTGTTAACAATTTGTGATTATTTGTTCAGATCATGTTGAAAGATAAATTAAAATTAATTTTATGTAATTTTAATTCAATTAAAATTCTTTCGACATCTCTGTTAATCCAGATAATCAGACCGAGATAAACATGATTTAACTCTTTCATAATAATGAATCATTATTTCTCTTCTAGGTGAGAGTTTTGTAAGTGAATTTGAAATCAACTCGATTCAAAAAATGATTAACGAGATTTTTTCAATCTCAGGCGACTGACCCGATCTCATGGAAATTTTCCATCGGCCGTCAGGGTAAATCAAGAAACGCTCGCAGTAGACGGTCTAGAAGTCCAGCGTCCCAGAGTTCACGCCTCATTTTTAGAAAAAATTTCTACAAATACGTCATAGTTGGAGATCAAACCGTGAATATCTAGAATAACAACTAATCGTTCTACCGCTATACCATAGCTCCGGAGGCGAAATTAACTCGATCGAGTTCCATCGATCGATAAAGTTGATGAGGAGAATCATAAGATAAGAATGACTCGGTGATTCAAGAAAAAAAAATGTGACTGAAGTAAAAAAAAAAAGAAACGTTTATACGATCCTTATAATTTCAATAATTTCTTATCTTGAATTTTACATCCAACCTTAGAAAATTAAAATGCATAAAATAAAATTAAAAAATATATATTTTTTTTAATTTTGTAAAAAAAAAATTATGATGTGCCTTTTGTTGTAATGCTTCATTCCGCACGTATCTCCGCAATCGTAATCCCTTCCCTAACGCACCGCCTAACCGGACACCGTCGGCGTCTCCGTCGATTTCCACCGGGAAATCGAATTGCTCCGGCGTATCCTGTCGCTATCCTTCGTTAAGCTAGGCGAAGGCGTTAGGAAGCTCCAGCCGCTCCGACTTTCCCTTTGTTGAGGCGAGGAGCGGAGATGTCGTTGCGAATAAAGGCGGTGGTGGATAAGTTCGTGAAGGAGCTCAAGGAGGCGTTGGATGCGGACATCCAGGACCGGATAATGAAGGAGAGGGAGATGCAGAGCTACATCGAGGAGCGCGAGCGCGAGGTCGCCGAGAGGGAGGCCGCCTGGAAAGCAGAACTATCCCGGCGAGAGGTAACACACGTTTTTCTCCTCCCAAATAATATGAAACTTTCCTTTTTCCTTTTTCTCTCTCTCTCCATCCACCTCGGAGCCAAAAAGGGATGATGAACTCGATCATCTTGGTTTCTGATTAGAATTCAGTTTTTTGGATTGTTATGCTTGTTTTGGGATCGGATTCATTTTTCTGGTTAATACGTGACTAGAATTGCATATTTTGTTAATTCGAAGAACACAAATCCATAGTTTATCCCCTGAAAGAAATTAGATGTTGATATAGCAAGTCACCAGATGGATCCAAGTAGATTAAATTATGAGACTGCTCTAAACAACTTTTACATTATGAACATATCTTTTTGCTAACATTTTTATAAAACTTCGTATAGATTACAAGGTCTCTAAAACTTCATCACATTGTTCCCAAATTATGATGAAAGTTTTGTCTTGTTTTATATCGATTGAGTTTAATATCAACTGGCTACAAAATATAAGGAGAATTTATGGTTCAAAGTAACCACTTAATACGAGCCCTTTGTTTCTTTGTAGAATTCCTGTTGAGCTATTATGCTTTGATGATGGAAATATCGACACAGTAGCTAAAGCTTTTTAGCAAATTTATAGTTGTTAAACAATGGCACTTTTGTGACGTTTGAGTTTAAGATTCAAGCTTATTTTCTATCTGTTTTAGATAGTTTTATGATTTGTTCAATCAAGGAAGATGCCTTTGACCTTGTGAAGCAGTCAGTGTGTTGAAATTCATAGATCCAAAAACAAAACTTTTTTTTGAATATTCTCTTTTTTGTTTTTTTTTCCTGTGGGATAGCAAAATGGCTGGATCTTCTCTCTTTTCCTTTCTTTTTCAGTGTCAGCATTCACCTTTGTTTCTTGTGCCACCTTTCATGCTTACTCCTTGATGAAGCTTCTTCTCCACCGTGAGTGTTCCATCAGTTTCTTGGTGCAGCAAGGAAACAACCAAAACTTGTCTTCAAGCTGGAAACTTTTGGCACATCATCAAAGTAGATCTTCTTTTTTTTTTTTTGTGTTTATTTAGAGGCGTCGAGCTGTTGTTTATGTCATTATGCAATTCGAGAAACTAATGTGCCAACTAATTGACAGATTTTCTCATAACGCAATCTTATCAGCTATTTTGTCCTCAGAACTTTGTCGTTGTAACTGCCGCAACCCGATTTCGGAAACTCCATTTTGCAGGCTGAGATTGCCCGGCAAGAGGCTAGGCTAAAGATGGAGAGGGAGAACCTAGAGAAGGAGAAGAGTGTCCTCATGGGCACGGCCTCCAATCAAGACAACCTAGACGGTGCTCTGGAGATCACCGTCAGCGGGGAGAAGTACCGATGTCTTCGGTTCTCGAAAGCAAAGAAATGACATCGAACAAAAAGAAATCGTAAGTTCTTCTTACTAAGCTGGAAAAGTTGTTCTAACCTGGAAAAGTTGAACAAGGACTCTAATTCTTTGTATATATATATATTCTTCATGTTCTAAATAGTTAGGATCCATGAGATGATAAAATTAGTGAAAATTTTTCAGTATTGGGAAAAGAAATAGGATCTGTCATAAGTTAATGCAACAGTAGAAACTGAGCATACTTTAAAATCAAGCAATTTGTGAACACTGAAAGAACCTATCAGTTTTCTTGAATTCTACAAGAATGAAAACAAAATTACATCTGCATTACATTATGAAGACATAATTACAAAAGCATCTAAAGAATCACAAGTAATAGGTAAGCCTCTTGCAGACTTAAAACCATACGAAACACGAGTGAAACAACAAACCCTAAACCCACATTCGATTACAGTGTAAAGCATTGCTTTTAGTTAACCTGTGAATGCTACTACCATCATGAGTTCACATAGCCATCAAATGTTTCCTTTTGTTGGGTGGCCTTGAGAAAAAGCATAACTGAGTCCAACTCATCTTGGATTTCACTGGTTGCACTCTGATATCTCTTTTCGCGACTAATTCCGCCATGTATTGCACCACAGCCTTCATGATGAAAGCATTATCAAACAATCTATCAAGTGAAGTTTATGTAAACATTGCGATAAATTTGTTAAAAAGGGAAAAATGCTTACTTGCGCACCAAGCTCAGCTATGTGTCTCGGTGGCACCTCGAGGGGGTTCTCTTCCGCGTGAAGCACACGAAGCTGAGATAGCAACCCGAAGGAATCAGGTAGAACCCTGATCTGGTTGTTGCTTATATCTAACTCCTCGAGCAACTCCAGATTGCCAATGGAACGGGGGAGGGATTGCAAATCGGCAAAGTTATTCCCCACATTCAGCTTGATAAGCGAAGTCGCGAGGCACAAGCTCTCGGGTATTGATTCGAGCTCGTTGAAACTCACATCAAGCTCCTTTAACTTCGACAAAGATGCCATCGTCGTTGGAAGGCCTTTGATATTGTTGTAGCGGACAGAGAGGACCTCCAAAGACTCTAGTCTCCCAATTGCTTCAGGAAGGCATTTCAGGCGATTGTAGTCTGCTCGAATCTCAACAAGAGCAACACAATGACCAATCATGTGGGGAAGTTCCTCGATATCATTTGTTTCCACATTTAGTTTCTTCAGCCCTGTGAGGCAACCAAAAGCATCCGGCAGCGAGGAAATCTGGTTCGAGCTCAAGTCGAGTTCCTCGAGATGAACTAGTTTGCAAAATGTAGACGGCAACGATGTTAATTGATTCCCCCTCATGTCGAGGAAAACAAGGCCACCGAGATCTCCAATAGAGTCGGGAAGTTGAGCAATCCTATTTGAGTGAAGATCCAATCTCGTTAGAGAAGAAAGACCGCCAATTGTATCCGGTAGGGCGAGAAGGCGATTCTCGGATACATCAAGAGTGACCAGATCAGAGAGCTTCCCGATCGAGTCCGGTAGCCAATCTATTTGATCCATCAACTTATTATGGAGATCAAGTTCGCGAGCATGTTTCCTTGAGTAAACCTCGATCAAGCTAGCTAGTTTATTGAGGTTCAGTTTCCCGCTTGCTTCCCCTGCAAATGAAGCTAGAGTCATTATGTACTCTATTTGATATTGCAAACTCTTTGTCAAAGGTGAAAAGATACAGAACTCTATCACTTACCATAACCAACTTCTTCCTGCCCACTCACCAAATTCAATACCGATCCTCTAGACATCTGCAAGTTGTTACCAATTGCATCGGCGTGCGATTTCGGCTTCCTCAAGAAACTGTCATCTTTCGAAACACGGTGGCCGCTGCCGGTTCCGACCACCTCTTTCTCGGAGTAGAAGACAGATGAAACACTGGTCGAACAGTTTGTTGGAGCTTTAGAATTGGCCGTGCTGACTGCAACTGAACTCTTAGAGATTGATGTAGCATAAGTGCTAGTGCTAGTGCTAGTGCTAGAGCTAGAGCTCGAAGGAACGCAGCTAGATGCTCTCTGGATCAATTCGTCGAACAGGACGTGGATGTTTTCCAGATCAAGAAGTTTAAGAGCTTCCCTCTTCTGCTCTTTGCTCTGATAGCTCACTGCATTCTTCTGCATCTCCTGCAGCACAAAGAAGAGCTCTTCGGGGACTTCGAATCCCTTGTTCTGCCTTCCGATGGCTTCGATCCGGGCTTGCTCTTCCTTTTCGACGTTGCAGACCAGAGCCATTGCGGCCTCAACTTCGTCTACGCCTGGCCGCGGTGGAAGAGATCGGTGAAGCTTCATGATCTCTTCCACGACGCTATCAATGGAATGCCAAGAAGAAGCCATTTTTTTCCCAGCGAAAGGGGCGAGATCATATAACCAGATCGGGAGGAAAATGCCCAAAGATTAGATAAGCTGAAAAGTGATCGCCCACGGGTTTGCAAATAGAAATCCACATCAGAAAGAGCCTCCTGACCAAAATCTCACGAGCTCGCCCCCTTTTTGCGGCAAAAATCTCCGGATAAGAAGAGAGAAAAAGGAGACGAACGGATCACCTTCTCCACATAAATTCGGAGAAGATCCGAGCTTTAGATTGGGTATTCATCGCGAGGTGCGAGTTCGTCCTTGGCAAAATCGATCAGCAACGAGTGAAACCCTGGAAAATTCGCTGGCAGATCCAGAACACCACAAAACCGCACCAAGATTCACGAGAGCGTACCGGGAATCTCGAGCGGAAACCTCACGAGCGCATCCTCCACACAAATCGAGAGAACCAAGAACCAATCTCGTGCGTCAATTGCCCACCAACTCGCCCATTCGTGGCAGCGTCGCATCGAATCAAGCGAGAAACGCGTCAGCCGCGAAGACGAGGCTTATCCGATGGGCTCCTTCGGAAAGAGCGACGAGACGACAACGCAGGGCACGGAGGAGCGAAGAAAGCTTCCATCTTTGACAACAATGGCGGATAATTTCTCGTCCTACCGCTCCAATCGCCTGGATTTCGCTTCGAAACAGGGGCGGTTGCTCTGCGCACTGCTCCGAGTACAGTACTAGTAGTGGAAGAAGGGGTTAAAGGGCAAAGGCTGTAGTAAATAAAAGCAAATCTACAGCTAATTTTACGCATATTTTTCATTTCCCCCCTACAATTTATATTCCTGTCAATATAAAACTTCGACGACATGAGAAAGTTTCCGTACTACTATTCGACGCACTCAACTGTCACACAAACACATCACATTTCCATTATACCACTCCTGTCTTTCCCTATTAAAATTTTTTTCCTACTTCTTCGAAAATATATTGTTCTCCATTTAGACAGTCAAATTCAAATAGGAGTATAGATACATCAAAAAAAAAATATATAAAATATAATAATTTTAATTTGAACTAAATCATAATTCTCTAAATTCATCTGTCGATTCATACGAAATTAACTAATGCACCTGAAAAATTCTAAATTACTTTAAATCAAACTAATATACTATTGAAAAACATTTTAATGTATTTATGTTATCTGAATTTGAAAGTGTAAATTGAAAATAATAAATTTTTTAACTTATAAAAATTTGATAAAATTTATTGTGAATTTATTTCAAAACTTAAGACAATGATACTCACTTATCAATACCACCAATAGATTATTATAACTCATCTGATTTGAAAAATATTACATTTTAAAATTTTCTAATGGTGTAAGTTCATTAGTCAATTTCATCGAAAACTAACTGATCTGATCGATTTTAGGTGACCTCCATGATGATAAGGATGGTCAAAGTTGAGGGTTGAAATAGAGGTCAAAACCAAAGTCTATCAAATGGGAAGGTCGATCGGGTCAACTACATTAGGAAGGAAGTTTGGTGAGACTTACCTCCAGAAAAGGAGGTCTGATCAGACGTGACCTCATAGGTAAAGTCTATCCGAATCTTGCCCAAGAGAGGGTTCTTTGGAGGGGAACAAGGGTGATGTCGATCGGACAATTCTTAGACCCAGGCCAAATCAATCAGCCGCGTCGGTCGGCCGATTTCCTCAAGTCAAGTGAATAATCTATATAAGATTTGACCCTCAACCGAACCTACCTCAAGTTAGTAAGGCATACTTGATTGAACCCTAGAGTAGAATCGGTCCGATCAAACTTCTTACTCTTTGGGATTCATCAACGCGAGCTCAGGTATCTTGACTAGATGAAATAGGGCTTGACATGCTAATTATGATGTTTAAGCCTATCAAAGTCCTTAGGATAGTCGGGCTGTTAGGCCAGGCCCTTATAAGAGACCATTCTAAAAGATACAATCCAAAATGTCAACATCACCAATAAATAGGGATCAATCCCTAATGGATACGCATTAAAAACCTAAGAATCATTATACTGTATTGATATGATTGTTGTCATACAGAAGATATAACGATAAGACAACCTCATTTATGATAACATAACATCTCCTAGGATGGGGTCATAAGAGATATTATATATAGGATCCCTTCTCCAGCACAGATCTCTAAATCTTCCTCTTTTGCTTTTCATTTCGTGTTTCATTTACATTTGTGTTAGCTATTGACTTGAGTATTAGAACACCTGCGTCGGGGACTATCTGGCCTGTCTTTAACGTTTTTCTCTGAGTATTCTTGCAGTTGATGAAAGCCTTCTTGAGATCAACTCATTCGCCATCTTGACATTTCCATCAAATTATTCTTCGACTGGATCACTGACTAATTAATTTTAAAAATTCATA
Source organism: Boesenbergia rotunda (assembly GCA_024364735.1). NCBI lineage: Eukaryota > Viridiplantae > Streptophyta > Magnoliopsida > Zingiberales > Zingiberaceae > Boesenbergia > Boesenbergia rotunda. The sequence goes on from JAGFNQ010001029.1 coordinate 174,250, forward strand.
ATAATTTCAAATAAAAAATAATATACTTTTACCAACTTTTTAATATATTAATGTAATCATATCTCAATTCAAATTGAAAATAATAAATTTTTGAATAGCTAGAGAAAATTTTAAACATGATAAGAAAAAAAAATCGAACATGGAAAAATTAAGGGATATAACAAAATGTGATACTACTTTTGAAATTATGAAAATTATTATGTGAAATGAATAATATTCAAACTTTCTCAAACGATCGCGCAAAATGCCTAATAAAACTTCTACAACTTTAAAATTACCAAAACACCTCTTAATTCTTTTTTATTTGTGAGAAAAAAAGGGCTAACCATAAAATTGACAAAAATAAAAGTACCAAAATAGAAATAGCGAGAGGATTAGGGCATGGAGTGTGAGGAGGCCCCACCACTGTCATGGATCCACCAACATGCCTTGTGGCAAGCATGAAACATAATTTCATTTAACTTTTTTTTTAAGAATAATTTTATTTTTAAAAATAAATAAAGAATTTGGTAGATGTCATTTTATCCTTTCAATTCCTTACACCTGTGGGTGCCAAATAAGTTTAGGGCACACCTCATCCGACCTTGCATGAGTATGTGCTAACCCTTGAGTTATTGCTAGGGTTGGACATTTTTATTTTCCACATTAAACGTTCACCTAATTCCATTAAATATAAAGAATCAATTAACTTGGGATAGAAAATCGATCTACTAAATAGGTTGATTGAGTTAAGTTTGTCAAAAAATGTGATTGAATTAGTCAAATTGAGTGAGTTAGATAGACTAGTACTAGTGAGTTCAGTAGGTCGAACATACCAAACCAGTCGGACGAGTCGATCAAACAAGTTAGGTAAAACGAATCACACTATAAAAAAAATTGAACATACCAAACCGGTTGGACGAGTCGATCAAACAAGTTAAGTAAAACGAATCACACTGTAAAAAAAAAATTAAACAATATAATCGGATAATTAAAAACGATTGATGAAATGGTTGTATTAGACGAATCAATTGTAGTGATTGTTACAAACCGTTCTTACAAACGCTTCAATTCGTATAACGTTTTTGACGGTTATTAACCATTGCTATTAGATAACTTTAGAATACGCATTGTTGTAAGAAATCTATATAAGCAGTTTTTTAATCGCTTTAAAAAGCATCTATAGAAGTGGATCCTATGACTGCTTCTATATATTTCATTTAGAAATAATTACGATAACTCCTAAAACTCCTAAAGGTCGAATATAATATTTAAAATAAAAAAGGGGATAAATTAATGTATTGTATTCTGTTAATATACAATATATTTTTATGATTGGGATTTCGTCCTAGTATTGACACTTTCGTTTTATAAATCGCCAAAGATTTTATTTGTGGAGGAAATTCTTGGTTTAGTTTTTTTAGTTCCAAAGGTTTTTTTTTTCGGTGAACTTAAATCTAGTGAAAATAAAATAAAACAACAGAAGATTGTATTTCATAGTAAATTATCCGATCCTAAAGGTTGAATACGAGATTTAAAATAAAACAATAAAGCAAATTAGGTATTATATTTAGTTCATATATAATATTTCTATGATTGGAAATTTCATCTCAGTAATAATGTTTTGACACTTATGTTATATAAATTGCTAAAAATTTATTATCCTCTGATTCTATATTATTAGAATATACCGTTGATATTTTAATTAATATTTTTTAAAAAATATTATTATAAATATTTTATATAGACATTAACTAAAAATTATGTATTTTAAAATAAAAAATCATATTAAATTATTTATCATCAGAAAATTAATAAATATTATTATTATTTATAGAATAATAATATAACAAACAAAACTATTGATTACTTATCAAATAATTGATTAACATTTAAAAATATTAATAATTATAGTCTAATTGGTTAAGATATTGGTTGAAATTTAGGAGACCTAGTTCGAGTCCCGGTATCAAGAAGTTTCTAATCTATGAAAATAAAAAATAAAAAATAAAAACTTAAACCGATTGTTGGTTAATTTGAATCAGAATCGGGTAGGTGGATACCCAACTCGGTTACAAGCCTAAGGTTGGGTTTGAATTGGACCCGACTTAGGGTCGTGTCCTGGTACCCGAATATCAGGCCTAAACTATATCCAGCTTAATTGGGAGGTCTATTTTAGTAGAACCATCGGTTCAACTGATTTTTTATTTTAGTTTTTTTATTTTTAATGATGATTTTAGTAATAAAATATATTTTAAAAATGGTATCATATGATTTTAAACCAAGGTCTCTTTGGTAAGAGTCCAAAGTCTTATCTACTTAAACTATAACATATTAGCCTTTATATTTGTTAGTTGATTATTTAATACCTAATTAATAGTTTTATTTTCTATATAAAATATTATATAAAATGAAGAATTTGAGAGTAAATAATAATAATTTATAAAATATTAGTTAATTAAAAGGGTTGTTTAGTTAATTTATAATTTTAAAAAAAATATCAATAATCTAACTGTGTTGAACCATAACAAATCATAAATCAGTGATTCAGAACCATAAATTGTAACTGTCTTAAACGATTAAAGTTAAGAGTTGATCCTCCAGGAACCGTCGAATCGATGATTCCAAACCATTGAACTATCAATTTCGAATCGGAATCAGGTCTATGTTGGCAGCAAATGACAGCGTTTGTGAAGCGAATGAAATTAAGCAAGAAACCTTTACCTCAATCAAAGGGTGTGTTTTCTATGGAGCGTTGGCGATGTGACAACATTGCCCAAGCGCTGACTGCGGCACTGGCGGCAAACGATGGCGACGCTGGTAGCAATTGATGTGCGATGATAGCAACGTAGGCGACATCGGTAGTGGCGTGCAGTGGAAGATTTTGAAGACAAAATTAGACTTAAGGAAAGAATAAGAAAAGGATTAGAGAAAGAAGAAAAACAGAAAGAGGGAGGGAAAATCAGGATTAGAGAAGTTAAAAAAACGGATAGAGGAAAAAATAAATTTAACTCGGGAAAGGAGAAAAAATGAATTTGACTGATGTTTTAATTGTATTTTTTTTTTAAATTCAAAATGTTTCAAAATTCATAATTATATCCTTTTTAATTTTTTTCTTCAACCTTAATAATATTTTTCATGAATTCTAGAGGCGACGGTCACACCCCGTCAGTCCTATATAGCAACACCATTGTTGGCGGCCCATATTAATTCTACTATATGGTGAAATATGTTATCTTAACGGCATCTTCATAACTATTTCATAAGAGTAAATCAAGTACCAAATAGGCCCCAGGTGGAAGAATAGTTCCACGATTTTTGTTGAAATTCAACTCTTGGTCTATTCTGCTACTTGCTTAGTGCTTAGCTATGACCTGGGAGGCCTGTCAATGATATTAAAAGTATCTTATAATGCAGTTTGAGATCAGGGGATGGGTGGATTTCTTGATGAATCAAGGATCGAGCTATTTTGAGAGGTCGAATGTGCGTTAAGTCAGCTTCAATAATCTCTTATTAGGTTGGCTACTATCAGGTTAGCTTATATCAAGTCGACCTCTATCAGATTGACTTCTATCTAGGGTTGTTGTTGTGTAGAGCAACGAAAGGACTCAACGAAGATCTTTCGGCAACAACCATTGAAAAGATTGGGAAAACGGATAGAATGGAAATCAAAGCAAACTTTATTGTTTTCCTCCAACGCACAAGTCAAATCTTTAAAAAAAATTAAAGAAAGAAATAACAAAGGTTTCATTCACAGAAGCAAATTTATTTATGTTTCCACCTAAAGGTTTCATTCACACGTAAAGGGTAATTGATTAATTAATTATTTAGCTTTATGAACAAGATTTTGACTTCAAAAGCAACCCATCGACCTTCACTTAATAATAATAGAAAAATGATATGTGGTAAGAATTTGTAATATGAAATTCAACATGAATGACGTGATATTCTAATTATAGCGATCCCCGACGGGTTCACTATGCCCCCCAGGTTATAGAATAGTTCGGGACGACGGTCGGAGGCCGCCGTTGGTGTCTAAGTGACAATCGAATACGTATATAAAAAGTGTCACGTCATTCATATTGAGTTTCATACTACAAATTCTTGTTACGTATCATTACTAATAATAATAATAATAATAATAATAATAATAATAATAGTATATTTTCAACTACCATTTTGTTAAAAATATTTATCTTTTGCAACAATAATAGAATAAATAACCTTTTTCATTTTTTGCAAATTTAAATTATTTTAAAAACAAAAAAGAGAATCAAATGAGGCCCATTGATTGATGCATGGACAAAGTTTTTTATAATTATATTGTATTAAATTAATGAATACAAAAGTAGTTATTAGCCAAAATTCTTCACAAATTACAATCTTTTATATTAACAAATAATATAATTTTCTTTTGCCCCGGGTAATGATACAGTGGTTAGATTTTTTAAAAGATTAATCAAGCATCTAAGAATCGAATCCTAACTATGAATTATTATAGGATTTTTCTCCAATATGATAACAAACTCTAAAAACGTTAAACGCTTAGATAAGTATTCTCCAATAATAAATTTTTATGAGATCTAATTAATCATCTTTAAAATTAATTAATAATAATAATAATAATAAACTCTTTCTTAATGTAAAAGCTCCTTGATTGATGCCCATATCTCACCAACTTTTTTTTAGATAAGTACTCACAAACCACTACACAAAGAATCCTAATAAACATAATTTTATTTAGTTTTTTTACATTCTTAATACATTATTTAGGTAGGTTTAGTTCAATATAAAATTATTTAATTAGTAAATTATTTAACTACTATAATAATATTGATGTGATTTTAATTAAATTATAATATTTTTAATAAATTTAACTACTTTTAAACTAACTTAATAAATTATTTTGATGTAATATAAGTCCATATATAATATTTTGATGAAAAATAAGATGAAATGTGATTTTAATATTATTTTTAAATGGAAACGTTTTATTTTTTTTATTAATATACCTTCTTTTTTATTTTTTAACTAAACTAATTCAGATTTTAATATTTTAAGAAATAAATATATATTTTGCAAGCTGTAATTAATGTGGACAGAGTGTAGGTGAATTAATTGATGTGCATGTCTTCAATGCATGCATCATTAATATGTTTCCGATGGGGAATGCGAAATAGTAAGGTTTTTTTTTAATTTTTATTTTCCATTAAATATAATTTTCTAAAAAATATATTTGAATTGTATTTTTCATATTTATTTCCAAAAAAATATAATATTTTCTGAAAAATTAGAAAATGAAATAAAAATATTTTTTAAAAAAAAGAAAATAAGATTTTTTAAAAATAAAAATATAAAATGGAGCAAATAAATGCTCCCTAATTTTTTAATTAGGATGGTAAAAGAAAATTTATTCGTCTCAAATATATTGTTAATTCTTTCAAAATTATTAAAAAATAAATTATGGTGATTATTCAGATAATGACTTACATACAAGAAGAATATATTGACAATTAACTTCATCAGAATTTAACTTCAGATCTTATAAGAACAATAAAAAAAATACCTCATGTAATAATCATCAATTTATCACATAGAAATTTATAACTTTTTAAACACAATATTATCCTTCGGAGTTACTTCAATTTTATTAAAAATTTCAATTAATTTTTTCATTAATCTAATTTTTAAAAACGATCGCAATCATCATAATCATTCTTCTTAGCATAAATAAGAAAAACACTTTTCAATTTTTTCATTTAAAAAATATTTTCTATAAAAATCCCACGAGATTGCCAATCAAATGATAAACGTCCATTCTAAACTTTGCCGGTCAAATTATTTTATTTTACCATATTCAATATTTATATGAGCATTTATTATAATAAAATTTAAAATCAATTAAGAAATTCAATTATTATAATTATTTTATTTTTTAAGCTTAAAAACAATTTCAATTATTTTAACATTGTTAGAATACTTTTAATGAAAATTAAAATAATTTTAATTATTTCAAAAAATAACTAATATCGGAATATTATTAAACACAAAAGTAATATTAGTTCAAATTATTTGTTAGTAATGTTTAAAATGGGTCAAAATTAATTATATACTTTTAGTTAAAATTGTTGTAATAATATTCAATTGATTATGCAAAAATGTAATTCCAAATGAAAAATAAGAGAAGTTAATTTTCTTTTAATTTTTTTTAAAAAATATATTAAATTTGTTGTAGTCTACCCCATAAGCCTAGCATGGCATTGCCCGCATAAAAGCGCGTTCACTGCGGCACATGGCGGATTGGCCCCGAAGTCGATGTTACGACATGCGGTCGCGCGCCAGCTGGCGACATGGCAGCGAGTGTGCTTCTCGAGTTCAAACAATTTTTACCCGAAATGATTATATTACCCTTTGATTTTATCAATGGAGATCATGACCGTCTATCATAGAAGGGCCTTTTGGTCATCTCACTAAAGAAAATGGGTCCACGTTCGGTCAGTAATCAAAAAGTTTACCCTCCGTTTTACCCAACTACACACCGAAGAAGAAGAAGAAGAAGAGGAGGAAGAAGAGTGGAAATGGCGACTAGGGCGAAGACGAAGCGGACGTCGTACATAGCCGTGCCGTCGGCGATCATCCGATCTCTCTCCTCCACCACGATTCCAGGCGGATTCTACCTCTCCGCCCCGCCGAAGAAGTCCTCCCGGCGGTTCCTCCGCTGTCGGTCGCTCCTCCTCTTGCTGCTCTTCCTCGCCGCCGCCGTCGGATTGGGCGTCGGCCTCCGTCTCGACCCCATCCTCCGCTGCCCCCACCTCTGCCTCCCCCGCAGCCGCCCATTCTCCTTCTCCCCCGCCTCCTCAGCAGCTTCCCAAGTTGAGTTCTGGCGGCAGCCCGACGGGATGGGCTACGTCCCCTGCCTCGACTTCAGCGACGAGTACCGTGCCGAAGGGGCGGCGGTGGCACGCTTGGGACGCCGGAATAAGTACCTACTCGTCGTCGTCTCCGGTGGGCTCAACCAGCAGCGCAACCAGATCGTCGACGCAGTGGTGATCGCCCGCATCCTCGGCGCCGCGCTCGTCGTGCCGGTACTCCAGGTCAACGTCATCTGGGGAGACGAAAGGTAGTCTTCTGATCAAATAATCCTCAAATTTTTTCTCTCGATTTCTTCTTCTTCTTTCTTCCTGATTTTGCTGACACATCCTCATCCTCATCTTGTTCTTCTCCACTCGCTTACACAAAATCTCATCCCCCCTTTTTTGGCAAAATTTACCAATTTTGTAGTTCGAAGTGTAGCAGGAAACCATTTGAACCAAAAATTCCTCCACCTTTTCAGCCTACTAGATTAAGACTAACACTAGATTCGTCATTGATTCAGCGAGTTCGGTGACGTCTTTGATCTGGAGCATTTCAAGCGAGTTCTCGCCGACGACGTCAAGGTGGTCTCCTCCCTGCCGTCGACACACATCATGACTCGGCCGGTGCAGGAGAAGCAAACGCCTCTTCACGTTTCCCCTGATTGGATTAGATCGCGATACATGAAAAGAGTGAGTTCTTCCTCCTCCTCCTCCTCGAAGAATTTGAGCCCTAATTTTCTACTTTTTATGCAGCTGAACAGAGAAGGTGTACTGCTTCTGCGAAGCTTGGATTCCAGGCTCTCCAAGGACCTTCCTTCTGATCTCCAAAAACTTCGATGCAAAGTAAGCTTCATCGATGGTGGATCGATCGGTTTCAGAGATTTTAACTTTGACGTTTCTCAAATTGAGCAGGTCGCATTCCATGCTCTGAGATTTGCAGCTCCGATCCAAGAGCTGGGGAACAAGCTCGCATCGAGGATGAGAAGCCATGGCCCGTACCTTGCTCTGCACCTGCGCTTGGAGAAGGACGTGTGGGTGCGCACCGGGTGCTTCCCCGGCCTCGGCCCCGAGTTCGACGCCGCCGTCGAAGAGGAGCGGAAGCTGAAGCCGAAGCTCCTCACTGGGCGGTCCAACATCACCTTCCACGACCGCAAGCTCGCTGGGCTCTGCCCCTTGAACGCCGGCGAAGTCACCAGGTAGCGGACTAAAGATTGCATTTTGTCGGTACATTTTCTTGGATTGAACGATGGGCAGCGCAGGTTGCTGAAAGCTCTGGGAGCTCCGGGAGACGCGAGGATCTACTGGGCCGGCGGCGAGCCGTTCGGCAGCCGGGAAGCCCTGCTCCCGCTGACCAGGCACTTCCCCAACTTGTTCAACAAGGACGACCTCGCGCTACCCGGCGAGCTCGCGCCGTTCGCCAACAGGTCCTCCTTCCTCGCCGCCGTCGATTACGTGGTGTGCGAGCAGAGCGACGTCTTCCTGCCGTCGCACGGCGGCAACATGGGCCACCTCATGCGCGGCCACCGCGCATTCAACGGCCACCGGAAGTACATCACGCCTAACAAGCGGCAAATGCTCCCCTACTTAATCCATCACGGCGCACTGCCGCAGGTGGAGCTCGACAGGATTCTGAAGGAGCTGCACCGTGGATCGCTGGGCCAGCCGGAGCCGAGGACGGAGAAGTCCGACAAGGATGTCACGGCGTACCCGGTGCCGGAGTGCATGTGCAATTCCACGAGCTCGAGCTCGAAAGCTTGAAAATTTTTGGCAGAGAGCACCAAATTTCACAATTTTGAGCGACGATTATAACTCTTCTTCTTCCTTCCCTGTTCAGATTCTTTCTTTTCTTCATGATTTGAGAAGAACAAAGCAGCTCTGTTCATCTCTCATGTAGCAACAACAGAATTAATCTCTGCTTCTGTTCATAAATTTCTTTCTTTGTTCAAGAACTTGACAAAATGTTGAAGAGAAGAACGATATAACTCGATTAATCTGCCACTTAATTTCAGTTATTCAGAAGAATTTTATTTTAGCTGCATTTGGATTCACATAGCTTTAACCCAACAAGTCTGTGCATTACTTTCTTATCAGGTTAAACAAGTGACTTGCGATCTTTCAATGTATCACTCTTTATTTATGAAGAACAAAGTGGTTGTTTCCGTCGAACCTTGTTATCGAGCTCGATCAATCAAGCCAAAAAGTATGAAGAGGATCTATGCTAAGAACTATGGCAAACATGCTAATCAAACCCAATTAGATTGCAAAGTAAATGCATATAGAAAGCATCTATCATTGTTCTTGATAGGGAGGTGAGTAGAGGTCTACTACATGGTATATGATTGACTCGGTCACTCCACTTAATAGGTTCTTAACCCGATCAACTAAAGTTCCACATAGTACATCTTTGACTTGGTCAACAGAGACTTGAGTTAGTCAAAATCTCAAAACTATGCTTAAAGCAGGTTAGACTATTCAGCGAAAGCTCAACAATATTCAACCGGAGCTCTATTATTTTAAATTTGATATCATACTAATTGTCCATTAAGTTAACCTGTATCCTCTTTCAACTAGACTTAGAAAGGATGCTCGTGATAGGGATATGAGTAGAGATTTCCTATGTGGAATAACCTTAACTCGATCAACATAGACTCCACGTAATGTCTCTTGACTTGGTTAACACGGTCCCACGTGGTACACCTTTGACTCGGTCAACGGGGACTTGAATTACTTAAAATTTCAAAGTTATGCTTAATAGGTTGGATCGAGCAGGAGCTTAACAATATTCAAGGAGAGCTTCATTGTTTTTAAGTTTGATATCATATTAATTATCTAGTTGGCCTACCTACTCTTTCGACTATATTTAAAGGGGATACGTGTAATAGGGAGATGAGTAGAGACAACCTACATGGCATAACGTTGACTCAGTCAACATAGACTCCTCGTAATGCCTCTTGACTCGGCCAACACGGGTTCAATATGGCACACCTTTGACTTGGTCAATGGAGACTTGAGTTATTCAGAATCCCAAAGTTATGTTTAAAGTAGATCGGACCTACCAGGAGCTCAACAATTTTCAACTAGAACTCTATTATTTTTAAGTTTGATATCATAGTAAATCCTCTTTCTCGATTAAACTTAGAGGGAATGCTTGTGATAGGGAGGTGAGTAGAGGTCTTCTACATGACATGTCTTGACGCGGTCAACATAGACTCCTCGTAATGGCTTCTTGACCCGGTCAACATGGATTCCATGTGGTACACCTTGGATTCAGTTAACGGGGACTTAAGTTAGTTAAAATCATAAAGTTATGTATAAAGCGGGTTAGACTCCGCGGGAGTTCAACAACATTCAACAAAAACTCTATCATTTTAAATTTGCCTCACCACATCAGTGATAACCGTGGTTTGCCTCCCTCTGGAAACCTATGGAGCCGGGACCAGGGGGCCGCTAAGGTGGCGGTTCCACCTTTTGGTCTATCATTTTAAATTTGATATCATACTACTTGTCTAGTCAAACAATCTGTATCCTCTTTTGATTAGGGCAAATAAATAGAGGTCTCCTTTGTGGCTTAACATCGACTCGATCGACATACACTCCTTGTAATGCCTCTTGACTCGGTCAACACGAGCTCCACGTGGCACGCCTTTGACTCAGTCAATAGGAGACTTGAGTTAGTCAAAATCCCAAAGTTATGTTTAAAGCAGCTCGGACCAACGAGAGCTCAACAATAATCAATAAGAACTCTATTATTTTTAAGTTTGATATCATACTAATTATCTAGGCAGTCGTCTTGCATTCTCTTTCGACTAAACTTAGAGGAAATTTTTGTGATAGGGAGGTGAGTAGAAGTCACCTGCATAGCATTGTTTGTGCAACAATCTTACAAGCATACCTTTGGCTCGGTCAACATAAGCTCCGCGTAATGCCTTCTTGACTCACTCAACATGGGTTTCACACGGTACACCTGGGACTCAATCAATGAGGACTTGAGTTAGTCAGAATCTCATAGTTATGTTTAAAGCAAGTTGGACCTAGTGAGAGTTTAACAATATTAAACGAGGGCTTGGTCTTCTCATGAGCTTGGTAGCCAAAGTTCATAAGGACCTCGATGGTATTTTGAGCAGTGTTATGAAAATTGACCCAGTTGAATCGGGAACCGGTCAGATTCTCGATCCGAGTTGACTCTGAAAATCGACTACTCAAGAACTAGATGTGAACCGTTCTGAACCGGCCGGGAACCGGTAAACCGGACAAACCGAAAAAAATCGGTCAAACCGGCTTGGTTTATTTTATTTTTTTGATTTTTCCCCTTTTGCAGTTTTGCTTTCTTACTAAAAAATGAAAATTGAAAAATAAAATATCAAAAATTTAATTTTCTTTCGTCCAAAGTCTCAAATGAACAAACTGGTTATTTGCTTGCAAGAGAGTCACCGCCGCTAGCCTCTCTCCGCGTTGCCCTGCCTCTACCATCCTCGCCGCAACGCCCTGCCTCCGCTAGCCTCGCCTCGCCGCCGCTAGCCTCGCCCCGTCTCCAGCCTCGTTGCGTCGTCATGCTAGCATATGAAGGCAGCAATATATGACATATTTGGAAGTGTAATTTTGTATGTACTTTACTAGTGTGCCCTGTTTAAGTATTTATGGATGAACAAATACTATTGTGATAAATTTTAACTTCTAATAAGATTCTTCAATTCGTATCCAGATTTCTTAAATCCAATAGTTTTAAACTTAAATTTTTTTTTAAAAACTAATCTTTTTTTCAAGAATACCGTATTGAGTTGCTGACAAAAATATATCACATGCTCGACCTAGTTGATCTAATCTTGAAGAAAGTAATTGGATAAGTTGTTAATTTCATATATTTATATAAATACATGTTTTATTATATACCAGTTATATCTCGGTTAGACCCTTGGGTAAATCGGTTGAACCTCTGAACCCTTACTCCGACTGATTCGACGTCTGATCCGATTCTCAGAACCTTGATTTTGAGCTCTTCTATTGAGTTTAGTAAGGTTAAGTCCAAGTCATTGGGATGCATTCATAAGATGCTAGGTGAGGACATCTAGTCCGAAATTGAAAAAATCTCATTAATCTTTTTACGGAGTCGTCTCGACTGAAGGAAGCTGATCCAGTAGCATTTGAAGTAACCGGAGTGGAGGAAGTTCCATGAGGTTGACCCATCCCTCGATTTCTGACCGAAATCATTGTAAATAAGTTAAGTTAATTTTTCTAGCTAGAGACAACCAAAAGTCTACACCAAAGAATAAAAATTATGTAACCTTTCTCTCAACTAATGTTTAAATTCTACCTAATCCTGCAATCTTATCCCAAAAGAAAATACAATTATACAACAAGTCAAAGTAGAAAAGATTTGAAAAAAAAAATAAATTGAGTTGTTTTTCGTATTTAATTATGTCTTCTTTATTTTCTTGGACATTTTTGACATTTGAAAAATATATATTTTTAAACTTTTTTACATATTAGTCGACTCTATAAGATGTTCATTTCACCATTTGATGGCATAAAGTGGATCGCTCATCTCAGCGTCCCTGTTAATTTGTTTTAGGATCAACATGGAAGAGATAAATTACGGGATTACTAACCCGGATGTTATGGAGATGCTTCTACTTTAGATAATTAACGAAATAGTTAGCGTCCAGATAATTCATTAGGAAGATAATTTAATTTAATCACGATTAAGACAGAGAGCCTTGCACTTGTTTTCTTCAAATAACAATGTAATTGGAATTTTAAAGTATGTAAAATTTGATTAGTCGGTTATAAAAATAATTTATATATTAAAAATAATAAGGATATATAAAAATTGAGAGTATTGATTTGAGTTGGAATATTTTATTATTTATTAATTATATTAAAAGGTAATAAATTTAAATTTAAAACAGGTGGAAGGGCAATTTGGTGAATGCGGTGAGAAATCCACCTGGCCGCGGTCTAAGGGTGCGGTTATTTTACCGGAAGCCGCCCAGCCTTATTGTTCTCCGCCGTTTATATATCTTTTTCTCGCATCAACTCCACGTAGTGCAGGCAGCGGCCGATCGGCGATGCGCCGAGGCGGTGGAGGAGCTCCGTTTCGCCAATAAGATTGGAGAGATCTATCGAGAAGGGTGGGCATCGGAAGTGGAAGCTCGATCTCGATGGCGGACGAGGGTGCCGAGGCGATCCGCTCCGGCAACCAACCTCGGGACCAACAGAACATGAGCTCCCCCTTCGTCACGCATCTTCCTTCTTCTTCCTCCTCCTCATCCCAATCCTTGCACGGAAGCTTGTTCATGTACTCGATCAACTGTTTGTTCCCGTTGTATGTTGATTTCATAAAGGGTTTTTCTTCTTTCGCACGAAATCAACTGCTCGTGATTTGGGATATATCTGTAGACGACGATTTAGTTTGTTCTTTTTGTTCGAAACTAACTCCTTGGGTTAGGATGCTTTGTTGCCCACAAATATAGCGAAGAAATTGAAACTTTTGTCCTTTTCTGGTGTCGTTCGTTAGCACAATAGTCTTCAATTTGGTGAGTAATTTAGGGTTTTGATGCATATATTCGCTCTTGATGTGTACTTCTGGGCTGCAAAAGTTGAATCTCTGGTTACTGGATTTATGTTAATTACTTCAAGACAGTCGAACTGATTCGTTTTAATGATGCAAATAGGAAAAGCAAGGAGATTGGAGCTTACGATCTAGGAGAGTTGGATCAAGCTCTATTCATGTATTTAGATGGGCAAGATCATTCAGCGTCACCTCAAGAACAAAGACGTGAGTTTTACTACCTCTGATTAACTTTACTATCCAATCTTCTTCCAATTTTTCTAGTGTTTCAAAATTCCTTTCTGAGTTAGCACTACTTTTGGATCATAATTAAGAACATCATGGGATGGAGATCTTGTGGCACTTCCCATTAATTTGACCAAGTTCCTCAGGATAATAATCTCTGGCTGTTCTTCTTCTTCTTCTATATAATCTTGACTTGGGGTTTAGGTTTTGTTTTCTTTTTTTCTGCTTGGATTGTGACATATGACCAACAACTCATGATTATATCGGAAATTCCTGTGCTAAAAACTGTAAAAGAAAACAAATTCCAACCCCTTGCTTTCTTTTGGATGAGTAGAGACTGGAACCATGCTCCAGGGTATCATATCATGCCTTGTGGGGATCATTTATCCGATAATTTCTCATCTCATGCTTCTGCCTCTCTCTTTCGGTCTCACACACAATCTCCTCCTGCATAAATCTGTTCCCCCTCTGAAAAGTTTTCATTTTTCTGTCATGCCATTGTCTGAAGAATCGAAAGCTCGTCCAGAATTTCTCAACCCGGTTGAATTTTTTAATTAGTGTTTATATATAATATTATACATAATTACAATTTTATGATATTTATCTATAAATAACCTTACAATAAAATGCAATTTTTGTTTCATTCTTTATGCTTGTGCCGGAGTCGATCTGGATGGAACGACTGTATATGGACTTTAACCACCTCACCCACAGCTTCGCCTGCCTCGTGCGCCATCTTGTCTTACCAACATCACTTCATCTTTGATTGCCTAAAGCACCGTCTAAGATAAGGACGGTGTGGTTGATGCCCACCTCCCACTTAGACAGTGACGCTTGGACGGTCGTCTCGATCACCATTTAGACCATTACCAACCCGAATTGATATCCATGAATGGCCTTTGACGGGGAGATGTTTCATTGTTATGAGGTGCAGTTTGAGGGGTGGGTTTAATTAATGCTTTGCAGGGCTTCTTCGTGTGTGCAGAGACGTTGAATATTTTTCCTTCTCAGCCCATGCATGTACAGCCTTCCACCAAGGTATTGGGAGCAAGCTAAGCTAAGAATTCACCACCAATTTGCTTCACTAGTATGCTACTTAACATACATGATTGAAGGTCGGAATTGGCTCCCAAAAGCCTTCGGAATTTACCATGAACTCCACCATTAAAAATGCTCCTCCATCAGCAGTTGTCAAGGTAAAAGGCTAACACCTCTCTATACATCTCTCAGTCTCTGGGTTTTATATGTTGATAGTTCTATTAAATCAGAAGGAAGAAGGCAGGAAAGGCACAAGCACCGGTCAAGAACACGAAGACGGCCCCAAGACACCAGACCCTAAGGTCAGCTCTATTTCTATACAGTTCTCCTTTTCTGAGAAGAAATTAAATTGTTTGTTGGCAGATACTGAGAAGGCTTGCACAGAATAGGGAGGCAGCTAGGAAAAGCAGGCTTAGGAAAAAGGTATCTGAGTTTGATTAACTAAGTATGTTTAAGCAGAAAGAAGATGATGAACTCATATTTCTGCAGGCATATATACAACAACTAGAGAACAGTCGGATCAAGCTTACGCAGCTTGAACATGAGCTTCAAAGGGCAAGAACTCAAGTATTCCTGGCAATATATTCTTTATATATGTTCATAATCTCTCATCTTATAGTTTCTCAAACACTTGAATATTCTTCTTGTAGGGTTTGCTGTTGGGTGGTGGAGCTGCTGTTCTTGGGGACCATGGCTTCCCTACCACCATTAGTGGTCTCAGTTCAGGTAGATATTATCCTTTTTTAGCTGAATATGATGTATCAACTGCTACACTTTGATGATAGAAAATTATAATTTATATATATTTTAGTGACAACTTGAGCTTAAACTACGAAGAGATTTGAGGGGGCAATAGATGCTTTGGAAGATATCTCATCAGGTGTCTTGTTGATTAAGGGTGACAAATTTATTATAATAGAATAGAAATAATTCCAAATGTATTCCATCTCATAAGTGGTCGATTATAAATTAGTATCTTAATTTATTTTTTCATATAATCTGAATATCTATAGTGAACATAATTATTTTTGCTACGATGGCTAAAGAACATTTATTTGTTAAATATTTCAATGATAATTGGGCAGAGTTCCTTCCACATCTATTTTCTTGGTGGAGGGGGTTTTTTTTTAATTGGTTTCAGTAGCCGCCATGTTCGACATGGAGCACATGCGATGGCTGGAGGAGCAGCACAGGGTGATGTGCGAGCTCCGGGCGGCGGTGCAGGAGCACCTGCCGGAGACCGACCTGCAGATATTCGTTGACGGCTGCCTCGCGCATCTCGACCAGTTGACGCAGCTCAAGTTCCTCGTCATCAAGTCCGACGTCTTCCACCTCATCTCCGGCACCTGGCTGACCCCCGCCGAGCGCTGCTTCATGTGGATCGCCGGATTCCGCCCCTCCGACCTCATCAAGGTCGTCGTTAGTTAGCCGCGCAATCGCATCGATTAATTAATTAATGCTGATAATCTCTGATTAATCGTTACGTTGCAGATGGTGTTGAGGCACATCGAGCCGTTGACGGAGCAGCAGATAGTGGGCGTGTGCGCGCTGCAGCAGTCGGCGCAGGAGACGGAGGAGGCGCTCAGCCAGGGCCTCGAGACGCTCAACCAGTCCGTCTCCGACGCCATCGCCGCCGACGCTTTGAGTTGCAGCCTCAACGTGGCAGACTACATGGGGCAGATGGCCGTCGCCATGGACAAGCTCGCCGCCATGGAAGGCTTCGTTAGACAAGTACGGTACTCAAAATAATCTCCTCCCCACAACATTCACTCTCTCTGATTCGGCCATTAATTCCAACGGCCGTGCAGGCGGAGAACTTGAGGCAGCAGACTCTGCAGAGGCTTCAGCGGATGCTGACGACGCCGCAGATGGCGCGAAGTTTGCTGGCCATCGCCGAATACTTCCACCGCCTTCGCGCGCTCAGCTCGCTTTGGCTTTCCCGGCCGAGGCAACAAGACTGCAACTCATCATGACTCACCCCATCCAGACGGAGACGGGACACGTGTCATGCCCTTGTAAGTGTGAATTAAGCATAATTAAATTGCAAAAATAAAGACGCAATTATTTAATATATATTTCAAGAACTAGAGAATTAAATCACGAAAGTTTCCCAAAAACATGACAAATTAAACAGCATCTAAACCATTGAGAAACAAACATAAAATGCAACTTTTTCATTGATGGAGGTTTGTTAAGGGGTGAATCAATCAATCAGCTTCGTCCACAACCATGGTTCCCAAACCTTTCAAGCCTTCGGCCGGGATATCGGCCACCGTAACCAACGAGTAGAGCTCTTCTTTGGCATCCTCCTCCTCGTTCCTCTTGCGCGCGATACGCACACGAATGCGCCTTGGAACACTGCGGATCCCCCTGCTCCAGATGTGCTTGTTCAACTTCACATCCACCCTCACGTCGGTCGTCCCCATTGCTTTCTGAGCAAACTTCCTGATCTCCTTGATGGCCTTGGGGGCCTTCTTCTTGAATGTGCTGATCATAAGGAATTCGAATTAGGAATCGGTTCGACATAAAACAGAAATGTCAGACCACAGATTAAGTAAACCTCATGAAAGAATGTAACATGAGTGCATAAATTTTCCCCAATGAATACAAATCTGTAACTCTCATAGGTGATGATGCTACATAACAAACTTCTATAGGTAATAAATCAGTTTATGAAAAAATTAGGTTGAGCTAAAGAACAAAATCAAGAACAACACAAAGCCATCGTTTATCAGACAAATATAGGTAATTCAACTGATCCAATTCATAGAGCAAATCACAACAGTAGCAAGTGACTCTTTAAGATCCAGCTAAATCCCACAACTATATTTTTGAGGTTAAAATACTCGGTGGAAGTGTAAATATTGTAAACTTTCATGAAGAGATCATTGATTATTCACACCACACACACACACTATGAGATAAGCTAAATGTTTGCTGCAGATGCCTTGCATTATTCTCAAGCAATGCATAATTTGGAAATATAGAGTTGAAGCAGCTCAAGCTTATGAACTTTCTCACTCATATGTTAGTGCATAAAATCACAATCTTCCAAAATACTCCAATTGGAAGTGTAAAAAAGATCAATACAGAGTGCAGATTAGACTTTCATGAAGAGATCATTGATCATACACACAAACCAGCTCAAGTTTAAGATCTTTCTCACTCGTATCTTAGTGCATAATTCACAAGCTCTCTCTAATCTCGCAAACATCAACCGCAAACTAGGAAATGTGAATCAGGGGTAAAACTGCAAGCGATAACTAATAGCTACTTTAGCATGTATAATCCAACCAACAGACCAATAAACAAGTTTTTTTAACAAATCAAGCAACATAAGCATCTTAACCGGAAGAGAGGCGAAAAGCAGCAATTTAGAAAGCCTACGTTTGATCGCCAGACCGAAACGAGGGATGCTAATAATCTATAAAAACATACGACAATTTGAGAAGATGGGAAAGATCGGTAAAAAAACATCGAAACTGGATGAAGTGCGGCCGTGCGGATCTTGGTAGAAGATAATACCATCCATGAAGGCGCTTGTGGAGGTTAATGGTGTACTCCCTCGTCACCACCTCCTCCTTTCTCCCTTTGCTTCCCTTCTCCACCACCATCGTCGCCAAGCCGAAGCCGAACCCGAAGCCGCCGCCGCTTTCTCCTTCCTCCCTAAATCGATCTCGAGCGCGCAACGATAGCAAATAAAACCCTAGAAGCCGTCTTATAGATGGAGTCACAGTCACACAAACACACCCGGACTTTGTATTTATTACGAAGACCACCCTCGCGTAACTGGGCTGCTTGGATCGGTGGCCCATGACTGGACCCAATTCTTGTAATAAGAGAGAAAAATATACGCCCTTAATATTTTATAATTTTATGCGCCAAAGTTTGCAAAAACTACCAAAATATTTCAAATTTTACAGTCAGCGACAATCAAGAGCAACTATCGACTAAATCAACTGACTAAAGAGTGATCATCCCCTGAAATCCTATACAAATCATATTCTATACGACGAGACTCTTAGGTCCATACCAAACTTAGACCACCCATGTGTTTGACTCAATTCTACATTGGTGGTATCTTAATATTTTTTATAATTCAAGGATTCAATTTTTTACAATCCGATTAATATAAGATATGATCAACTTATAATTAAAAAAATTTCTACCGATCATTAAAATAAATTACAGATGATTGACGGACAAGCCAACATCATAAATTTTTTAAACATTTCAAGTGTAATGTATCGTGATGAGATTTCAACTTGTTTGTTTAGGGAGTCTATTTCATCTTTTACAATTGGAGCAAAGATGATAATATTCATCTTAAATGGTTTAGTATTACCAACCTCCCATTAGATATATACAGAGAAATCATGGGAGACAATTTATTCTAATACAACGCTCATTGCATGGGAAGATTAGATATCCAATAAGGCATTTTACATTATTAAGAATTGATCCCAAGATTTATTAAAACAGCTATCTATACAAGTACCAATTGTGTCAATATGTAAGGGAATCTCATCTTTTATCATTGCACCGTAGTTCTGGGATGATTTATGGGTAAATTTTCATAAACTCCCACATGCTATTTCAACTTTGCATGCAATCCCACATAACTTTTTCTTTGCATGCAGTCCCTGATGGGATTGACAAGACAGTTTCGTGAGTATTATTTGAAGAAAGTTGAGTATAAAAGTAAGAAAATTGAGTATGTAAGGTTTGCATCCGCCACATCAAAATCCTGTGTACTCAATTTTCACTCTTTTATACTCAAGTTTCACTCTTTTATACTCAATTTTCACTGATGTATACTCAATTTTCATTCTTTTATACTCAATCCATCAAGGATAAATGCAAAGAAAAACTTGTGTGGGGAGTACATGCAAAGATCAAAGAGCTATTGGGGAGTTTCTGCAATTTACCGATGATTTATTCTAATATATAATGTTTGATTATTGTCCCTGGGGCTATGGTGCAGCGGAAGGGTGATTAATTGTCATCCCAGACATCTGCAGTTTAATCCCCAACTACGATGTATTTTGCAGGATTTTTTTCTGTGGGAATCTTTCGTATGGCCGAGCTCGATCGGCCGAGATTAGAAAAATCTCGTTAATCGTTTAAATATTTTGTCCTTAGGGCTATAGTATAGCGGAAGGGCGACTAGTTGTCAATCCAGGCATCCACGATTCGATCCCTAGTTACGGTGTATTTTGTAGAATTTTTGTTTTCAAATGAGGCATGAACCCTAGGATGTTGGGCTTTTAGACCGTTCACTGCTGTACTTCCTGATTTACTCCTGGTGACCAATGAAAAATTTTCGTGGGACCGAGCCAATCGATCGAGGTTGAAAAACCTTGTTAATTATTTTTTTATTATCATCTCCATGGGATGTGAATTTAGTTAGACGGTGACAGATTTATTATAATAGAATAAAAATTAATTTTCGCTTAGGCATATGCTCCAAGAGAAAACTCCTCTAATTCTTTACTCGCTCAGATGGATTCTTATAATTTATTTTCCTCCCTATAATGTAGGGACGGAGACGGAGGAGGAGGAGAGCTATCTAAATTCGACATAATTATTATTTTTTAGATTAATGATTGGGAAAGTGAATTTGGGAGAGTGAATGGAGAGTGAATGACGTGTAGCTAATGTGTACATATTCGATCGCCGATCGGATACCACCGATGACCTCTGATTGTCGTCCCGAATCAAACTATGTCTTAGGGGATAGTGAACCCGGCAGGGTCGCCGGTAATTGAGATCTCGCCGGATTGACGGTGAATGCGACGAGATCATAATTGCGGCGATTCCCGATGAGTTTACCGATTTTCTTAGGACATAGTTTGATTCGGGACGGTGATCAGAGGCCGCCGGTGGTGTCCGATCGACGATCGGATGTGTATACAATAACTGTTACGTCATTCACTCTCCCATTCACTCTCCCAAATTCACTCTCCCTATTATTACTCTATTTTTTAATAAGACTGTATTATGGTACTAAATTATATCTATAATTTATCTAAATAAAATAAAATTTTTAATATCCAATAGGAATTTATCCAATGGAAAGAAAAGAAAAAAAATTACAAAGTACTCGTTGTAAAGCTTTGGACTGCAGCTTTTATCTAACAACTCGATCTCTCATCATATTCTTTCTTTCTTACTTCATCATTTCTCTTCTCTTTTTCTTGTCCACTAAACCGAAAGAAACAGTCAACGCTCAGCCCTAGTCAACCCGCTGCAATCCAAGCTCAAACCTTTTGCAGACTTCAGAGTTGACTTTTCACCTGCTTTTGATCAAAGCAACCCCATTGATGTCGCACGCGTTTTTGTTGGGATCCGTCTAAGCTCCAATTAGTTTATTATTTTGCTTAAGGTAGGTTAAATTACATGATCACCGTTATTTAATTAACTTGTAGATAATTAACTTGATCATAATATTTAATCCTCATTAGACGGCACAAGATGTGAGATTATAAATAATTTAAGATGTTCTAAGTTGACTAAGGGCGCAATTATATAATATTATCAATTTACAACTAGTATGTTATTAAATTAATTAATTGAGTGACATAGTAATAATTTAGATACGTGACGTCATATTCCGTCATGGATGACGTAATAATTGGAAGGAGAAATGTGCAATTGAAAATTGATGTTGCAAAGGATCCGCTTCAGGATTGGGCGACTCCAATAATTAACACGCGGTGTGGATTTTATTTAATTGAATAGCATTTAATACAAAAGGGAAAAACCTGCGTCTCTAAATAGTTCGCTTTCCACCCAAAAAAGAAAAATGTCACCTTTTTCTGGCCAGGAATTCTCGCTCTTCTTCCTGGGAATCGGCGGCGGCAGGCTTCTCCGCTTCGGTTGGAGTCCGGGCTCGCGAGGATCTCGAATCCGGAGGGAGCAAAATAAGGTGCGGGATGATGTTTCGGCTTGTTTAATCGTTTTTTTTTTTTTGCCTTTTCGTTTTTTGTTCGTTTAAGTTTTCCGAGTGGAGCTTGGTTCAGAGCGAGTGGCGGTTGGATCTTTGAACTGGAACCTATTGAAAGTCTTCAGCTTCTGCTTTTACCGTTCGATTTGTTCTTTGGTTTACTTTGTCAAAAAATTTTGGGTTTTAGAGTTGATGATGATGCATAGAAATATCTTCTTTTCTTGTGTGTGAGCACGCGGTAGAGTGTTTAGATCTTGCTCAGAGTGAGATCTGTTTGAAGTGGAACTCAGGAATGGCCCTTTTGTTTTGGCAAAATTACTTCGTTTTTCTTTTTCTTTTCGGTGAATTTGCTCTTCGGATTCGATTTGCGAATTGAAGATTGAATCCCGGATGTTTTTTTCGAGTTCGGATTAACAAATTGTTTTCGTTTCCCAACTTTAACCCATTCAGTTAGCCAACCGTCCTTTTCGACAATTGAACCCTAACCCTAGCTTTAAATTCCCATCGCAGAGTAGGAGGAAATTAGATATCAATGTCCAGATCTATCAACTTCGCTGTCTAACTGCTAAATACACCATGATTGTATTTGTTTTTCTCTTGTCAATTTTTTTATTTATCACCCACCTGCCTCTCTCTCTCTCTCTCTCTCTCTCTCTCTGCTAGTTGACTTTAAATGTGATGCCTGACCCCTCACCCCCTTTGTCTCTCTTCCATCACCAGTAGAATTAAATTAACAGTGCTTCAGGGCTCGTACCCTGTTGGGTTGATGAAATATAGAAAGAATCATCGGCCATAGAAGAAAATTAACAAAAAGGATTTTTTTTATTCCCTTCTAAGATATCAAAGGTCGCAACAATGTGGTCGGTGTAGGTGTTCATATCTTTAGCTTAGCTGGCCTCTAGTTCAGGAGGTAAAAGAACCAGGAAATTTTGAGGTACGTAGATTCTTTTTCAAATCTCGATTGTTTTAGTTTCTCTTTTACGATCTGTCTGGCCTATGTTAATTGAGAACTTATGAAGCCGTGCATATCTCTGTGGATTGCCAAATCTCTGTCATTTTTTAAGCAAGTTTTAGTTCCAAGGAATGGGAGAAGATCTTGGTGGCAAGGAAGATTTTCACACTTGTTTCTCCCATTTATTTGTTTGCTCATTTTCCCTTCTTTTGAGTGAGTGGATATGTGATGTCTAGTGTAAAAAAGACATCTTTACCTTCTACGTTTTCTTTGGAGTCTCACTCTTTTGGCTTCATTAGCGGTGAATCATTTGCAGAACTACTGACTTGTTGTTAATTAATCTGTATTAGTAAATAGACTTAAATGCTGTTGGAAAAGAGCATGTTAGTGGGTTAGTGGTGCTGCTAAAATTATCTTTGTTCAAGACACCCACCCCTTTGGAGAAATTGATTTTTCATATTCATCTCACTTTATAATTTTCATCTTCATGCCTCTGTTTCTTCTTTTCTGGCTTCTTGAACAATGAGTTACGGCTATATATCCTCATTCAAGAGGGTTCTTATGTGTGTAGTAATCTTTCCATGAACACCTTAAACATTATCTTCAAATACTTCCTCTGGAAAAACAGTTCTCTATAAGTGAGATGTCTTTTGCCTTTAATTTAAGTTGACAGAGCTTCTATTTTTGACAGCCTTTAGTTCGGTGCTAAGAAGGTATTATATTCTTCTTGATTGTAAAGTATCTCTGAATCCAGTTTGCTTGTTCGATGTGGTAATCAACAATCTTTCTTTCTTAAAGTATTCATGCAGTGCCTTTCATCTTTATTACTTTGTCCTTCTGCTTATGGATCTTAGATTCTTCCTCACATGGCATATGGTGGATAATCGCTTTGGCATGTTTTGGCAGATCATGCGCTTATGATGGAAGTCCTGAGACAAAATGTGTTCAAGTTAGAAAATAGGGAACATGTGAAGGGAAAGATGTTGATGCATTGTCTTTTCCAGAAAAAGAGAGTGGATATGTAGATCTTTCCCCAGATATCTTCATGGATGAGGAAGCTTCTACTAGAAGAAATCAGTTTAACTCTGAAGCCTTGGATGCTATGGTTAAGAATCCTCCAGATGGGTCTGGATTAATTGAAGAAGGAACTACATTATACGCGTATAATGCATATATTGAACAACCTGAGACAAAAGTTCACCCAATCGATGAAGTGTGCCCAGTTTTGAGAAACAATTGTTCAGATGAAGGCTCAGTCTCTCATAGTTCTGCTTTGCTAGAGAATAATGAGGTCAAAGTTATTTTGGCAACAAATGGTAATACTGATCTAAATGGACAAATCATAGTTGGTCCTCCGCACTCTGTACAAGAATTGGAGCAAACATCAACAATCAAAAAGGCTATTGAGGTTCAGAACTCCCTGAAGTCAATTGTTGATGGAGAAGAAACAAATACAATAGGCCAAGTTAAAAATCAAAATTTTGGTTCAAATATTACTTTAGGGGAGTTGCTCTTGCAAAAAGATTCTGACAGGTATCACGGTCAAGTGGATCCTACCTATTTGGACTTCAGCAGCAATCATAAACAATGCATTGATCATGAGAAAATTGAGCAGGTGTGAATTCACAAACTTTTATTATTATTATTTTTTAAAAGCAATTTCAGTAATGTTTCGATTTAGTATTATTAGTCATGCTTCTTTTTTTCATCACGTATTATTTACGGCCAGCTGCAGCAGCATCTCCTTGCGTGCAAGAGACTAATATTGCAGCCCTAATTCTTGGCTCTGTGTTGAAAAAAAAGTGGCAGCTAAAGCAAACAAGCGAAACATTTGATGGTTAAAGTGAATGGAATAGAGAATAATGATATTGATTCTATCTTTTTTCTATTGACAACTCCTCTTATTTCTTTTTTCATATGATACACAGAAACAAACTTGTTAGTTATTTAATGTTTCTTCTCTACATTGATCTCGAAGTTGATGTGAGGTAGCATGACTTTGTAGAAACTAGAAAGTAATCGAAGGAAGTTAACTTTTAAAGTGCTTTTACACGATAATCCATCAGCTTCCACATGGTTGTTAACTTTCATATCAGGGAGTATGAATATCTATACTGAACATGATCAACACTCGCACATTGGTGTGTATGACAGACCAAAACTGAAGATGCAAGCTCTATGACAACATTATCATGCATTGACCCCAAGTTCGATGAGAACACTGGAGCAAACAACTATCCTTCTGTTGATACATCTGAATTCTTTAGAGAGAGATGTTCTACATCCCCCCAGATGATTTCTGATTCCACAAGTTCCGACCACAGTGGAACTGAGAGCAATCCTCATACTGAGGTGGAGCTTGTTGTGTCTGAAGTAGAAGCAACAGCTGCCATGGAGAAAGGAGAAATCACAGTTGGTCAGGA
This sequence comes from Boesenbergia rotunda, assembly GCA_024364735.1. NCBI lineage: Eukaryota > Viridiplantae > Streptophyta > Magnoliopsida > Zingiberales > Zingiberaceae > Boesenbergia > Boesenbergia rotunda. The sequence continues at coordinate 199,235 of JAGFNQ010001029.1, forward strand.
GTCCTTGCAGGTTCAAAACCTTATTTTTAGTACCCATCAAAGCAAAACCGAGGGAAATCTTCTTGAGGTTGGAGTGGAGTTTATCATATCTAAAGCTGAAGTTGCAGCTGCCGTGAAGGAGCGAAGAGGCGATACAGATTCCCAAGAAGCCCTGAAGGTTCATACTCTTATTTCTGATTCCACACTCACCAACTGCAATGAAACTGAGGGTAGTTTTCCTGCCGACGAGGTGGAGCTTATTGTGACGGCAGCAGAAGCAACAGTTGCCTTCGAGGAGATAAAAGAAAATGCAGACATTGAAAAAATCTTACAGGCCCAAAACCTTCCTGTCTCTCAATCGTCAGGTCCTGATGCTACAGCAGATCCACCTCGAAGTTCCTTCTCTCACAGTTATCATGCAGCCTCGATTGTTTCCGGACCAAGAACATCTTCAGGACGTATTCCATACTCTGGTAGCATTTCTATGCGATCGGATAGCAGCACGACGAGTACTCATTCCTTCGCCTTCCCAATGTAAGAACCACTCAAATCTATACCTGTATTTCTAACTTTTATCTGACAATATTCAGTAACTATAGATCTAAGGACTAATGAATTTCATCTTGGAGCCTGAAATTAGAGCTCACCGACTCGGTGCCATGTTGATCGATGTTGATTTCTGTGAATTAATACCATAGAGTAGAGACCTAACCATCTGAAATACTTGAGTTAAAGTGGAAGGACATTTGCTCTATGTGGTGACATGATCTGAGTGTTGATACTCGATATCAGTGAAAGAACCAAGTATCAACTGTTAACAGAAACACTATATGACCATTGTTTCTTATCGGTATCTATGTTTACTAATGCAGACTGCAAAGGGAGTGGAACACCAGCCCAGTGAAAATGGCTAAAGCAAGGAAGCAACGGTGGAGATTCAGACTCAACTGCTGTAAATTCTAAACATATATTTGTCATCAATTTTTTTCTTTCTTTTTTGACTTTGTTTATTAGTGATCACCTTGTGTCTTATACCTCAATGTTAAATCTATCAGTTTTTTTTTTGGGTTGTTTGTGTTTCTGTATTGATTCAGGATGATATTAAAAAAAAATAGTGGGATTGGAGTTTGGATTTCATCTAATAAGAGATGTTTTGGTTTACTTGAACTGAATAAAGCAGCATAGTGTTTATTCTTTTTACACAAAGAAGACTGAAATGATAGACAAATTTACTCTCATTGATGTCTAATAACATCGCCTCGCCTAATTTACACTCACTTGATTGATTGTTTACCTCGATGTTTGACTGATAATCGCGTCTACTTGATGCTCTCTGACTCTGAATATGGTTTGCGTCGAATGTGACATTAGTTTGATGTTAGATATCAACATTGCGTTGCATATCGAGTGAGTCATTGCGGACAGCAAGTCAATATTAGAAGAAACAAAGAGCACATCGTGTGTTTCTCTTCTCTCTTCGCATAGACAAAGATAAAATAAAAGTTTTCTTCCTCTCATATCTTCTATTTTCTTTCCTCTCCCTCGTTTGACAATGGTAAGTTATGATTCATCAACTATAAAAGTAAGTAGTATTTGAAAAATATGCGGCTCAAATTTGAAAAATAGTAATGTCTGGTGGCAAACTGAAAATTGTATCTTATACCATCTGAAACTGCGGATTTGAACCCGTTATCTATCCAAATCCGATTTTGGATCGGGTCTGCCAGCCTCGACAAGAAGCGGGTCGGGTCAATTCTCATACCACTTCTGGTACCGGCCGCCACCATCGAACAAAACGGCACGGCGTCATCTTATTTTCTCTGGTCTCTTTTTCTTTCCGCTCCTCCCGTTGCCCAAAGTGCTCCCATCTCGTCATTCTCATCAGATCGCGAAACCCTCGACGCAATTTGCTGTTCCCGATCCTTTCCGTCTCGCAATCCGCAAAATTCCCTCCCGTTCTCTCGCTCCGATCCTTATTTTTTAATCTCTCCGTCAGCTTCTGAGCTCGAATTTCCGACGAGCTGAATTAGGGTTTCTTATATCGGGGGGATCCCGCCGGCGGAGGGACGCGAAGCGGCTGGATCTGAATCTCGTCCTTTTCCAGAGGTTGATTGTTGCGTTTGACTCGGGGGCATCTTCTTGTCTCATTCCCGGCGGTGGCGGGTACTGAAGATGGAATATTTTGTCTCTCTATTTTTCGGTTTTTCCTTGATCCGTGCTGTTTTTTGTTTGAGAGTTTTTCCGGAAATTTTCGTCTTTGACGGAAAATTTCTTACTTTCGATTTGATTGTTGCCATATTGTTCTGTTATTGTTAACTTTTGTCATCTTTTTCCCTTCTTCGGCTATTTTTTTATAGCCGTGCGTTTACCGAGGGATTTATGAAAGATTTGTCAGGTTTTGTCCGAGAACGCTTGTTCGATTTCCGTTCCCGAGATCAAGCTTGATTTTAGTCTACTATGAGAAACATAAATAATGGAGTCTGTTAATCATGTTGCCTCAAGCGTGAACTTTTATGTGAGAGTAAATTTGTAGAGATTTTTATGGTTAGTATAAAAAATTTTGGACTTTAGGTAGAATTCCATTTAGGTAGGATACTAGATGGATAAAACTTATCATGATGGTTGCTAAGAATTTTGTATATCGTGGTGTTTCTTGTAGTATTGTATTATTTCTTTCCTTGTTCTTCAGCGATTTTTAAGGAGGAAAACTAGAAAATTAAGTTTGTGAAGGGAAATACATAACAATTTATTGTAGTTTATATGTTAGGAATATGGGGAAGAGATGTTGTCTTTATTGACCTATGATGTTAGACAAACTTTGTGCTACTTAAGTGGCAAAATTTTTTGTCGGTAATCGTTGTTGAGCTTGTTTCATTATTGTTTAGATTATTCCATCTAATAATGAATGATGATTTACAGTTAATTAATGCTTTTCATAATCTTTAGATTGAACTGTATTAGGTAATTGTTTTATTTTGAATTTGGATACGTATTTTAGGCGTAGTTGCCTCTACTCTGTAATACAGAACTCGAACTGTGAATTCGGAAGTAATTTATCCACTTTAATTAGCGATGTTACTTTTTAGTAAACTAATATCCGTTTATTATTTTGTGCCATTAAACTCATCTGATTTTTTAAAATTCTTTCCTTGCAGAATAGGTGGAAAATCTGAATAGGTGATTGTGCTCTTCTTGGAGGAAGACGTGTACCATCTATTGTTTGAATAATCCCTTGGTTTGTGGCAAGCGGTGAAGATTACCTAAATATATATGTTATTTGCCATACTGTTCTGCTGAGACAAAGCTTGCATAGGTTTATTTGATTGAAGCTACTTCAATTGAGAGTTTTTATGCATTCAACAAGGACATAATTCCTATGTCTTCGAAAACATTTCAGAAGATTATGAATCCTCCACAATAGACATTGAGCTGACATAAGGATAGCTTCATTTGCATATCGACGAGTATATGACATTACTAACATGTGTTTTTGGCGGTTAACTGATCGAGAGCATACCAATGTCAATGTGAGTATTGCACCATTCTGATATTCCATTTCTCTGTGTCATTAGTTGGGTTTTCCCTTCTTTTCGCTATATCTATTCTGAATGATAATTGTTGCCTTTTTATTTTAGGAATCTCAGAGAGGAAGTAGATCAGGTTTTGGCAAAACACGGTCAGAAATGCATGCAGGAATACAGTCTGGTGGACGCTCACCAAAACAAATTGATGGTCTAGCAAGCAATCAGCTGAAAACTGGCTCTGACGGCGTACGAGCTACTGGTTCCTCTCTCCATTCTCACTCTAAGGGTAAGAGGAAGGATAGGATTGATCATGGGATAGAGCCCATCAAGAGCGAGTGCCCTTCCAAACCAGATGGTGATTCTTTTATCTTTAAAACTGAGAATATGGTAAAATCAGAAATAGTCAAAATTACAGATAAAGGTGGACTTGTAAGCTCTGAAGGGGTGGAGAAGTTAGTGAATCTGATGCAGCTTGATAAAACTGAGAAGACAATGGATGTATCTGTACGGACACTAGTTGCTGATGTAATCACAGCTACTGATCGATATGATTGCCTTATTAAGTTTGTTCAGCTTCGAGGCCTACTGATTTTGGATGAATGGCTTCAGGAGGTTCACAAATCTAAGACCAGTGATGGTGTTAGTCCCAAAGAAAGTGATAAAACAATTGAAGAACTGCTCTTGTCTCTTCTCCGTGCGCTTGCAAAATTACCTGTGAACCTTAATGCTCTACAGACTTGCAATATTGGTAAATCGGTAAACAATCTGAGGAGCCATAAGAACCTCGAGATACAGAAGAAAGCTAGGGGTCTCATCGACACGTGGAAGAAACGGGTTGATGCAGAAATGACCAAGATCAATGATACAAAATTCGTTACATCAAACCAACCCGTTTGGCAAGTTAAACCAGGTTCTTCAGATGCATCTCATGCAGGGAATAGGCGCACTGTTGGAACCGAAGTGGCTACAAAGAATCATGTTAGCCAGTTGTCATCATCTAAAACACAATCTTGCAAGCCTAGTCATTCAGATGCTACTGTGAAGTCACCTTTATTGTCACAAGGGCCCTTGAAAGTTGGATCAGCTTTAGCAATATCTTCTGGAGTTGGTTTGAAGGACTCATCTTGCAAAGCTGCTGCTAACACTGGGAGTACAGACGTACCATCTGCTTCCGCAAAGGAGGAGAAGAGTAGTAGTTCTAGTCAATCCCAGAACAATAGCCAGACGTATTCAAGCGATCATACTAAAACAGCAGGGACGTCACGGAAGGAATATACACGAAGTTCAAGCCCTGGTACTATAAATGTTGCTAAGATTGCTGGTAGTTCTTCACGTCATCGAAGATCTGGCAATGGGATTTCCGGAACAACTGCATCTGGGGCGAAGAAGGAAATTCATCTAGGTAAATCTGGTTCTCTCAATAAGGCTAAAACACTGGAAAAATCATTACAATCAGGCCTATTGAATGAAAAGTCATCTGATGTGCCTGTTGTAGAGCATGGAAATAAGCACAGGCTCATTGTCAAGCTGCCTAACCCCGTTCGAAGCCCTGAAAGAAGTGCCACTGGGGGTTCAATTGAGGATTCCACAGTTACAGGCAGTGGAGCGTCATCTCCTCGTGTCTCAGACAAACACGAGCAAGGCCATCGTAAAGTGAAACTAAGGAGTGAGGCTCATTGGTCTCATATTTCCAGAGATTCCAATAAAGAGTCACGTCAGAGTAATGATGTCAATGAACAGTCAGTTGGAGCTGGAGGTCTCAGATCACCTGGTGCTGATGAACCACACCTCAGGAGTGCCAAGGAAATTGGGAAGGATTTAGAGTCTGCCAGAGCTACCTGTTCATCACCTGGTAACGAAAAGGGAATATCCTCTGTTGAACCTAGGGCAAGAAGTTCTTTCCGTTCTATTAATGCCTTGATTGAAAGTTGCATCAGATATTCTGAAACTAGTACACCTCTTGCTACTGAAGATGATAACGGGATGAATCTTCTTGCTAGTGTGGCTGCTGGAGAAATCTCCAAATCTGACTTGAGTTCCCCTAATGTCTCGCATGGAACTTCCCCTGCTTTGGATGATGTATCAACGGAAACCAAGCTGAGATTGCCAAGTGAAGGGGTTGCCATGCATAGTCCAAAATCGATGCTAACTGATGGTGATGTGGCACAGAGGCATGTTCACTCTAATGAAGCTGTCGAAACTGACGTCAGCAAGCAAGATAAGAATGTTTGCTCCATTTTAAATAAGGATGCACCATACCCCAATGAGATCATTCTTCCTGGAAATAGTGAAACTGCTGTCGCCTTACAGGACAATAACTTACCAGGCAGTCAAGGTGAACAATCTCATACTGCTGCAAGTTCCCATAAATCTGAAGACTCTTGCATTAATTCAGAGAAACTAATAGAGGAAGAAAGAGGTGGAATTCTGTCTGAGTCTGAGCCCGCTAATGTGATGAAACACAACAACGAAGGAACTTCTCAGATGGAAAAAAACCAGTGACAGATAAAGAGGTCATGGATCAGTACACAGATTGCAAACTTGAAGAAAGAAGCACATCAGCAGATAAAAGCAAGCCTGTTGATTGCACTCATCCAAACATAGATAATAATACATGTCCCTCAGAAGTTGCTACTAGAGATGGGTGTCAACGTGTAATTGCTACTTCAGGCAGTGAAGAATCAGAAAAGTTGGTAGTTGAGGAATCTCAATCATTTACTGCACCTAAAGAGGTGGCTGAGGTTGCTACCTCATATGACCTGAAGCAACCAATGCGACAAAGTAAAGTAATTATTTCATCTGATAAGTCGAGGACTTGTGAGTCTGATAAAATGGAGAGCAGCGACCCAGAATTGAATGGTAATCATGAGGACAATAGTTCAATTCTACCTGATGAATCAGTAAGACCATCAACCAGCTCTACTGGCATTGCTGGGCTGTTGAGGATTTTAAGATGGAGGAGGTTCAAGAAAGTGCTTCTGTTGGATTAGCCAATCAGGTAGACCCTACAAGTTGCATGCCTCAAGAAACCGAGCGTCGATTAAAACTTGAGGGCTCTGTGTTATCTGGGGCTATAAAAGGTGTTGATGAGGATATTTCATCACCTACAGAGACCTCATTTTCCGTCTTACCTACAGCAGATTCAGCTAAGCTTGACTTTGATCTGAATGAAGGCATCATTGGAGATGATGGACACCAAGATGAGGCTGCTGTTTCAGCTGCAACAGTTAATCCCTCTACAATTCATTTGCCAATTCCATCGACTTTTGCAATTCCTATGTCAAATGGTTTACCTGCTCAAATAACAGTTGCAGCAGCTGCCAAAGGGCCTTTTGTGCCACCTGAAAACTTATTGAAGAATAAGGGTGAGGCTGGATGGAAAGGCTCAGCTGCTACTAGTGCCTTTCGACCAGCAGAACCACGAAAAGTTATGAAAATGACCCACAGTATTTCTGAGACACCATCATCTAATTCTGGTGGGAAGCAGTGCCTTACACTACTTGATTTTGATCTGAATGAACCCGATGAAAGAGTTCTTGAAGACATGGCTACTACTTGCAGCTCTTCCCAGGCTAAAGGTGCTGAACTGGGGACAGAAAGCAGTCTAGATGTGCCCGTGCGGGTTTTTGGAGGACTTAATCTTGATTTAAATAGAGTTGATGAAACAGACGATGGGCAGTCCTTCACAAGCACCTCCAGTGGACAGGATATTTCACTTTTAGCTGCAGGACCTGCGTCGGCAGAATTCCCTAATAGGGAAGCAAATATGTTGAGGAATTTTGATTTGAATAATGGACCAGGATTAGATGAAGTTTCTGCTGAATCTCTGACCAGGAGCCAAAATATGAAAACTGCTAGTAGCGTGCCGTTTCTTTTTCCAGTTAGTAACATCAGAATGAACACTAATGAATTAGGAAGCGTATCATCATGGTTTCCCCCTGGTAGTTCTTATCCTGCCGTAGCTATGCCATCATTCTTGTCCAACAGAGAGCAGCTTTACCCAATTGTTGCAGCAGCTTCAGGAGCTCAGAGAACTATGGGGCCAGTGACTCCTAGTGGCCCTTTTGGGAGTGATGTTTTCAGGGGTCCCGTCATTTCGTCGTCTCTGCCGATGGGATTCAATCCTGCAGCATTTCCTTACGGCTTCACCTATGGTTCTAATTTTCCACTTCCGGCAACTTCTTTTTCAGGTGGGTCAACAGCCTTTGCTGATTCTTCGTCTAGTGTTGCTTCAGGTTTCCCTGCCATGCCTTCACCACTTGTTGGACCTGCTGGGACTGTTTTATCCAATTACCGGAAGCCTCACTTGGCAAGTCTTCCAGAGGGCAGCAATGGTAGTGGATCTGACAATTCTCGGAGATGGATCACATCATGCCTCGACCTAAATTCAGGCCCAGGGAATGTAGATGCAGAAGGCAAAGTCGAGAGATTCACTTTGGCACCAAGACAACTCTTAAATACAACATCCCAGGGTTTCACAGAAGAGCAGGTAAGTATGTATACAGGTCCTGCCGGGGGTTTGAAGAGGAAGGAACCTGAAGGTAGCCGGGATACCGATCGATCTTCCTACAAGCAACATTCGTGGCGGTAACCGGAGATCAAAAAGCAAATCATCTGCAGCAATCCGATGTGTTGGTCATCATCATTCCTTTCTCTCTTTTATTATGTGATGCAGGACATTCCTAGGACTGATTTTTAGCTTGCACTCTTGCTGGCTCAGGTCTATTGGAATACACAGAAGCCGAAAGACGACACAGACTCTTCTCAAGGATAATACGGATATCAAGCAGGCTACCCCGGATCGACAATTCCTTGTATGATCTTTTTTGTTCCGCAAATCCTCTGCTGGAGTCACTCTGCATCTCAGATTCCTGCCACATTAGGAAGTGTTCTAAATCTAACCAGGTGTGTGCGACCCTGCCATAACATCTTCTGTATGTGCAATTTCCAACTGCACCCCACCCACCCTCCGATGTTGCGGCCGCCGTGCCGCATGTATTTTCGATGTTCTATGAAATTATATTCCATGTTAACTTAGTTTATGATCAGTTTGCGAATGCCCTCTTCAAGCTTTGTCACAATGTGATCGATCGATCAGTTGCAAAGCTACTGAGTGCCCATATGACCGTATCTTCCACTCGTGTCGCAAGAGGTGCGTGTATGTGAATGATTTTAATATATGTTTTTATTTTTAATATATATATATATATATATATATGGAAGTTTCTTATCGATCGTCAGGTAAATCGGGAAGCGCTCGTGGTTAGCAGATATATATATATATATAGAGAGAGAGAGAGAGAGAAGAATGATAAGGAAAGGAGTAGGCAAACAACACGTCTTTGTCTTGAGGTTTATTTCGTAAAAATCAGGCGTATGAAAATATATCTTATTTTTTCTACACTCTTCTCGCAAATAATTTTCTTTCTCAGATAATTTCTGAGATATTTGGATTATTTTTTCATAATTTTAATTTTAAAATAATAAATTATGATTTCGATGTAAGTATTTTATTTTCTCTCTTAGTACAGGTAATTTATTTTTTATTGTTAAAAAGTGATAGTTGTTTTATAATGGAGAACTCATTGCCTCAACCCTTTCAATTAAAATCTTAGATAAGTCTATTCGTGTCAGACTATAATTATGAATTTTAAACTCAAATTATAATAAAATAAAATAAAAATAAAGTGGGTCTGATATGATTGTCATGTCAGGCTCAAAGAGGGTATGATATGATCTCATATCATATTAGGTCCTTTTTGAGCTTTAAATTATTTTATTTTAGGCCATATTAGATTTGAAATTATTTCATTTCAGACCTATTTTAGAGAAAAATAAATTTTATAACAAAACTTGTTTGATATACTTGAGTTTCAAATCAAATCAACTTAGGGAGTGTTTGGGAGAGCTTTTACTTCTTGAAAAGTGATTCTTGTAGTGATTATCTTGAAGTTAGTAAGAAGCTAAAGTAAGCAGTGTTTGAAAATAGAAGTCAAAAGCTGATACAAGATAAAGTTTGAGCGGCAATTTACCAAAGGGCGTACCCAAATATTGGTATTTACCAAAATGCGTACCATGGTTTCATTGTTACCAAATAACGCACTTACATTAGTGAACTTCCTCTTATACCCCTTCTGCCAAAGTACTGCATGTCATTTTCATTCTCTTTCTCTTTCTCTTTTTCAATAATAAATTTCGAGACATTTAAAAATATTTTTTCAGACTTTTTATTTTAAAATAATATATTATGGAATCGGATAAAAAACGTACGATAAAAATCGAAAAAATATCTCAATTAATAATTTAATATTTTTTAAAAATATAAATAAATTATTTTTTATATTTGATTAATATAAATTAATATATTTAATAATATTATTAAATATATTAATATATAAAAAACTTTAAAAAAAGTTGAAGTTTTTTTTCTAATTTCAAACAGTGTGGGCCTGAAATAAAATATTTCGGGCCTGGGCCTGAAATATTTTATTTCAGGCCCTGCGAGGGCCTGAAATATTTTATTTCAGGCCCAGCGTGGGCCTGAAATAACTCAGGGCCTGAAATCTTGCGTCGAATTGAAATCATGTGTTATGATAGGTTTTTTTACGTAGGTCTAAAACTTAAAGAAACATCTCTTTATATTTTTGAAATCACAATAAAAATTATTGAGAAAGACTACCTACGAGATGAATTCTAATTAATATAAAATAAGGATTATATTAAAAATGAACATATATCGATTTTTTGAATAAAAAAGTCAAAATTATTTATTATATTAATTTAAATATTATATATTATATTAATATATTTAATTTTTATAAGTTTTGATAGGAGGGCCTGAAGTCATCTGACTTCAGGCCCTCCTTGGGTCTGAAGCATCTGCGTAAATAATTAATTTAATCAAAATAATTAATTATAAAAAAAACTTCTAATGATTATTTTTGGTATCCAAACTTCTAAATGATTATAAATTATGTTGTAATAGGAGTTTTCTAGGTCTATCAGTGGGTTTCGCTCAAAACCCACTGATATTTTTTTAGAAATTCAGATATGAGAGGTCCATCAGTGGGTTTTGCTCAAAACCCACTGATGGAAATAAACTACACCTATTGCTTTAAGAAAAATAAAAATTTGAGGTTTGGACACCTAAAATATTTTCTCCAACCTCAACCCTAACTTTTGATAATGATATTTCAGAAATTCAGATATGGGAGGTCCATCAGTGGGTTTTGCTCAAAACCCACTGATGGAACTAAACTACACCTATTACTTTGGGAAAAATAATAATTTGAGGTTTGGACACCTAAAATACATTCTCCTAACTCTACTCTAACTATTGATAATGTTTTTTCAGAAATACAGATATGAGAGGTCCATCAGTGGGTTTTGCTCAAAACCCACTGATGGAAGAACTAAACTACACCTATTACTTTGGGAAAATTAATAATTTAATAATTTTTAAAAATATAAATAAATAATTTTTATATTTGATTAATATAAATTAATATATTTAATAATATTATTAAATATATTAATATATAAAAAACTTAAAAAAAGTTGAAGTTTTTTTTTGATTTCAAACAGCGTGGGCCTGAAATAAAATATTTCAGGCCCAGCTTGGGCCTGAAATATTTTATTTCAGGCCCAGCGTGGGCCTAAAATAACTCAGGGCCTGAAATCTTGCGTCGAATTGAAATCATGTGTTATGATAGGTTTTTTTACGTAGGTCTAAAACGTAAAGAAACATCTCTTTATATTTTTGAAATCACAATAAAAATTATTGAGAAAGACTACCTACGAGAGGAATTCTAATTAATATAAAATGAGGATTATATTAAAAATGAGCTTTTATATATATATATATATATATATATATATATATATATATATATATATATATATATATATATATATATATATATATATATATATATATATATCGATTCTTTGTATAAAAAAGTCAAATATTATTTATTATATTAATTTAAATATTATATATTATATTAATATATTTAATTTTAAGAGGTTTTGATAGGAGGGCCTGAAATCTTTTTGATTTCAGACCCACGCAGCCTGAAATCAAAAAAATTACAATTTTTTATTATTTTTTTATATATTAATATATTTAATAATATTATTAAATATATTAATTTATATTAATCAAATATAAAAAATTATTTATTTATATTTTTAAAAATTATTAAATTATTAATTTTTCCAAAGTAATAGGTGTAGTTTAGTTCTTCCATCAGTGGGTTTTGAGCAAAACCCACTGATGGACCTCCCATATCTATATTTCTGAAAAAACATTATCAATAGTTAGGGTAGAGTTAGGAGAATGTATTTTAGGTGTCCAAACCTCAAATTATTATTTTTCCCAAAGCAATAGGTGTAGTTTAGTTCCATCAGTGGGTTTTGAGCAAAACCCACTGATGGACCTCCCATATCTGGATTTCTGAAATACCATTATCAAAAGTTAGTGTTGAGGTTGGAGAAAATATTTTAGGTGTCCAAACCTCAAATTTTTATTTTTCCCAAAGTAATAGGTGTAGTTTAGTTCCATCAGTGGGTTTTGAGCAAAACCCACTGATGGACCTCCCATATCTGGATTTCTGAAATACCATTATCAAAAGTTAGTGTTGAGGTTGGAGAAAATATTTTAGGTGTCCAAACCTCAAATTTTTATTTTTCCCAAAGTATTAGGTGTAGTTTAGTTCCATCAGTGGGTTTTGAGCAAAACCCACTGATAGACCTAGAAAACTCCTATTGCAACATAATTTATAATCATTAGAAGTTTGGACACCAAAAATAATCATTTTTATAATTAATTATTTTGATTAAATTAATTATTTACGCAGATGCTTCAGGCCCTCCTATCAAAACTTATAAAAATTAAATATATTAATATAATATATAATATTTAAATTAATATAATAAATAATTTTGACTTTTTTATTCAAAAAATCGATATATGTTAATTTTTAATATAATCCTTATTTTATATTAATTAGAATTCATCTCGTAGGTAGTCTTTCTCAATAATTTTTATTGTGATTTCAAAAATATAAAGAGATGTTTCTTTAAGTTTTAGACCTATGTAAAAAAACCTATCATAACACATGATTTCAATTCGACGCAAGATTTCAGGCCCTGAGTTATTTCAGGCCCACGCTGGGCCTGAAATAAAATATTTCAGGCCCAGGTTGCTTGTCACAAGAAGAATCGTACACAATACATGGAGTTCATCATCAATGAAGTCGGGTTAAAGCCTTCTTGCATTGCACATCAACCAACACATCTGTTGTATAGTTTGGAGAAGAGGGTAATTCCTTGATTGGACGCCGTCGAGATTTTGAACTCCAAAGGTCTGTGTGCAAAACTCAGCATGCTTAATTACTTGATATTGCAAAATTCAAAGTTTATCAAGAAATTTATTCTCCCAAATGAAGAAAATGTCCCTGAGCTGCTTGAGATCATATGCGTGGCTGGGCCTGAAATATTTTATTTCAGGCCCACGCTGTTTGAAATTTAAAAAAAAACTTCAACTTTTTTAAAGTTTTTTATATATTAATATATTTAATAATATTATTAAATATATTAATTTATATTAATCAAATATAAAAAATAATTTATTTATATTTTTAAAAAATATTAAATTATTAATTGAGATATTTTTTTAATTGAAATATTTTTTTGATTTTTATCGTACGGTTTTTATCCGATTCCATAATATATTATTTTAAAATAAAAAGTCTGAAAAAATATTTTTAAATGTCTCGAAATTCGTTATTGAAAAAGAGAAAGCGAAAGAGAATGAAAATGATATGCAGTACTTTGGCAGAAGGGGTATAAGAGGAAGTTCACTAATATAAGTGCGTTATTTGGTAACAATGAAACCATGGTACGCATTTTGGTAAATACTAATATTTGGGTACGCCCTTTGGTAAATTGCCCAAGTTTGAGTGTTTGGGAGAATAATTGCTTCCAAGCTTAATTTTTAATTAAATGACAATAATATCCTTAAACTATATAAATTAATCATTTTTTAATTATATAAATATAATTTCGATACTATCAATAATTTATTCACGTAATTATTATTATATTTTAACTAGTGATATAATTATTATTATATTTTAAATATAGTATTAAAATTAATTTTTTTTATAATTTGAATATTTGAAAAAATATATAAAATTAATAAAAAAATAAAAATAATATAATTTATATAAATATAATATATATATATATATAATTCTGAAAATGTACAATATGATTGAAATTTTATTTAAAAATATAAAATTTTATTTAAAAATAAATATTAGTACAATCAAGTAAAGTGACAATCAGGTAAAATGTTATATTATTTAAGGATATAAATATTATTTTTTAATGTTATATCATAAATAAAAAAGCAGAAGCAGGTAGAAGCATCAAATTCTTACTTCTAACTTCTGAGCAAAAGTAACAGAAGCCAAAGCAGAATCTAACCTTTCCAAACACTCAAAAGTGATTCTGTGTAACCAGAATCTAAAAAGCAGATAACAAAAGTTCTCCCAAACACTCCCTTAAGTCTTCCTGCTTCTGGGAACAAAACTTGTTTGACATACTTGAGTTTCAAATCAAATCAACTTAGTCTTGCTTCTGGGATATTCAATAGTTTAAAAAAGAATTCAAATAACTCATGTGTCTTTCAATAGTTTAAAAAAGAATTCAAATAACTTATGTGTTCGCTTCTAGAATATCCAATAGTTTAAAAAAGAATTCAAAAGAATTCAAATAACTTATGCCTGTGCTAATCTTATACTTTATTTCTGATTTTCAAGATCATTAACAAAATTTTGTGTTAGTAAAGGAATGTTTGGGAGTGGAAAAGATAAAAATTTATTATGCAATAATTATTCTACAAACTCCATGATAATTCATAGTTATGAAATATTCTTTAACAAAATTTATATTTTATATTTATATTTTATTTTCTTTATTTCTTTTTATATTTTCTTTATTTTTAATTCTATTTTATATTTGTTAGTTTATTATTTATTCATATTATTATTTTTATTTTGTTTTTTATTTAAAAATATTTTTATTTACATCTCTATTTTCTTATATTTTACTTTCTTTATTTATTTATTTTTTATATTTTAATTTATATTTATATGTTGATTCTCTTTATCTCTTTATATTTTTTTTTATCTTTTATATTATTCATATTTATTTAAATTATTTTGAAAAAAAATATTTTAATTTTGGATATTAAAGAATTTGATTTTTGGATTTTAGGCTCACGTCGAATCGAAAATTAAGCCCAACAAGAACTAATATTAATGAGATTTCAAGTCTAATATGGTTTGATTTTTTCATTTTAAAAATATTATCTTTCAATTATTTCTTAATTTTTTCAAAAAAAAATATATAAAATACTAAAGTATAATCATATCTTGCTAACGTTCATTTAAACTTTAAATCAGTTTAAACATATCGTACTATTGGACAACATCTAGAAAGCCCCTAAAAACACAATGAATAGCACAATTCAAGTTTTTACAACACTGTAAACTCATAATATTTGAAATTATTGCAATCGGACCTTTTTAAGTTCATCTGTGGATTTTCACCGAAACCCACTGATAAATCTAAGATATTTAGATTTCTTAAAAACTCGATATCATTAGGTAAGGTTGAGCTACGGGAATGTATTTATACTGTCAAAATTTAGTTCTAACGACTAACAAAAAAATTTTCATACCATGTCAGTTGACACAGAACAATGCAACAACTAAATTTCAATAAACAACGCATAAATTTTTTTAACATACAATTATATAGATGTGACAATACTAACCATAATTATTTTTCTTACAACACCATTAGATGTTTTTTACAATAATATGGATAATTAATTCAATGTTTTACCGAACATGTCCCTCAAAAATAATAGTGTTACATCAAATCTCATTTTTATCGTGTCTCCGTGTTTGAAGTACATATTCTCATCGGCAATTTACCAAAGGGCGTACCCAAGAATACGTATTTACCAAACGGTGTACTATGATTTCATTTTCACCAAAGGGCGCACTTAATAATAGTGAACTTACTCTTATACCCCTCCTGTTATCTACTGACTTTCTCCTTCTCTCTGTCAGTAACAAATTTCGAGATGTCTGCAGATACTTTTTCAGACTTTTATTTTAAAATAATATATTATTTAATCGGCGCTGAAAACGTTGTAAGATAAACATCAAAAAAATATTTCAGTTAACAAATATCTCATCCTCCAACGTGATTTAAAAATATAAATATATAATTTTTATATTTGATTAATAGAAATTAATATATTAAATAATATTTAATATATATAAAAAATATTTATAAATATATTAATAATATTTAATAAATATATTAATATCTCATCCCAGGCTCTTTATTAATAAATATATTTAAATATATTAATATATTAATAAATATACTAATATATAAAAAAAATTTGAAAAAAAAATGTTGGCTGAAAATTAAAAAAAGAGCGTGTATTGATTTCAGGCCCACGCTGGGCCTGAAATCAATATTTCAGGCCCAGCGTGGGCCTGAAATATTTTTATTTCAGGCCCACGCTAGGCCTGAAATAAAAATATTTCAGGCCTAGCATGGGCCTGAAATTTTTTATTTCAGGCCCACGTTGAGCCTGAAATCTTATGATTTAGGCTCGACGTGGACTCAAATTTTTTTTCTATTTTAAAAATATATTAATATATAAAAAAACGTATCAAAACACTTAATTTCAGATTCAAACACAGGGCCTGAAGTCATCCCAAGATGGTCTGAAGTCAAATATTTTCAGATCTTATAAATAATTAATTTAATAAATAATAATTAAATATAAAAAAATATTTTTAAAATTGAAAAATTTTCAGTGCCCCAGGCCCGAAGTCATCCGACTTCAGGCCCAAGGAGGGCCTGAAGTCATCAGACTTCAGGCCCTCCACAATTGATATAAAAAAATATAAAAAAAAATTTATAAAAATGTTTAATATATAATTACATATTATATAGGAGTGGTTTAGGTATATCAGTGAGTTTGGGTGCCGAAACATCTAATAGGAGTGGTCTAGGAGATGAGATTTTGGGTGCTGAAACATCTAATCTTGCTGTATTACCAATGTTATAGGAGTGGTTTAGGTATATCAGTGAGTTTTGAGCAAAACTCACTGATAGACCTATCATATTTGAAATTCTGAAAACTCTATATCAGTAGACAGGGTTAAGCTAAGAGATGAGATTTTGGGTGCCGAAATATCTAATCTTGCTGTATCACCAATGTTGTAGGAGTGGTTTAGGTATATCAGTGAGTTTTGAGCAAAACTCACTGATGAACCTACCATATTTGAAATTATGAAAACCCTATATCAGTAGACAGAGTTGAGCTAGGAGATGAGATTTTGGGTGTCGAAACCTCTAATCTTGCTGTATCACCAATGCTATAGGAGTGGTTTAGGTATATCAGTGAGTTTTGAGCAAAACTCACTGATGGACCTACCATATTTGGAATTCTGAAAACCCTATATCAGTATACAGAGTTGAGCTAGGAGATAAGATTTTGGGTGCCGAAACCTCTAATCTTGCTGTATCACCAATGTTATAGGAGTGGTTTAGGTATATCAGTGAGTTTTGAGCAAAACTCACTGATGGACCTACCATATTTGGAATTCTGAAAACCATATATCAGTAGACAGGGTTGAGCTAGGAGATGAGATTTTGGGTGCCGAAACCTCTAATCTTGCTGTATCACCAATGCTATAGGAGTGGTTTAGGTATATCAGTGAGTTTTGAGCAAAACTCACTGATGGACCTACCATATTTGGAATTCTGAAAACCCTATATCAGTAGACAGAGTTGAGCTAGGAGATGAGATTTTGGGTGCCGAAACCTCTAATCTTGCTGTATCACCAATGCTATAGGAGTGGTTTAGGTATATCAGTGAGTTTTGAGCAAAACTCACTGATGGACCTACCATATTTGGAAACTCACTGATATAGCTAAACCACTCCTATAGCATTCGTGATACAGCAAGATTAGAAGTTTCGGCACCCAAAATCTCATCTCCTAGCTCAACCCTGTCTGCTGATATAGGGTTTTCAGAATTCCAAATATGGTAGGTCCATCAGTGAGTTTTGCTTAAAACTCACTGATATACCTAAACCACTCCTATAGCATTGGTGATACAACAAGATTAGAGGTTTCGGCACCCAAAATCTCATCTCCTAGCTCAACTCTGTCTACTGATATAGGGTTTTCAGAATTCCAAATATGGTAGGTCCATCAGTGAGTTTTGCTCAAAACTCACTGATATACCTAAACCACTCCTATAGCATTGGTGAAACAGCAAGATTAGAGGTTTCGGCACCCAAAATCTCATCTCCTAGCTCAACCCTATCTACTGATATATGATTTTCAGAATTCCAAATATGGTAGGTCCATCAGTGAGTTTTGCTCAAAACTCACTGATATACCTAAACCACTCCTATAGCATTGGTGATACAGCAAGATTAGAGGTTTCGGCACCCAAAATCTCATCTCCTAGCCCAACTCTGTCTACTGATATAGGGTTTTCAGAATTCCAAATATGGTAGGTCTATCAGTGAGTTTTGCTCAAAACTCACTGATATACCTAAACCACTCCTATAGCATTGGTGAAACAGCAAGATTAGAGGTTTCGGCACGCAAAATCTCATCTCCTAGCTCAACTCTGTCTACTGATATAGGGTTTTCAGAATTCCAAATATGGTAGGTCCATCAGTGAGTTTTGCTCAAAACTCACTGATATACCTAAACCACTCCTATAGCATTGGTGATACAGCAAGATTAATGGTTTCGGCACCCAAAATCTCATCTCCTAGCTCAACTCTGTCTACTGATATAGGGTTTTCAGAATTCCAAATATGGTAGGTCCATCAGTGAGTTTTGCTCAAAACTCACTGATATACCTAAACCACTCCTATAACATTGGTGATACAGCAAGATTAGATGTTTCGGCACCCAAAATCTCATCTCCTAGACCACTCCTATTAGATGTTTCGGCACCTAAACTCACTGATATACCTAAACCACTCTTATATAATATGTAATTATATATTAAACATTTTTATAAATTTTTTTTATATTTTTTTATATCAATTGTGGAGGGCCTGAAGTCATCAGACTTCAGGCCCTCCTTGGGCCTGAAGTCATCCGACTTCAGGCCCTCCTTGGGCCTGAAGTCGGATGACTTCAGGCCCGAGGCACTGAAAATTTTTCAATTTTAAAAATATTTTTTTATATTTAATTATTATTTATTAAATTAATTATTTATAGGATCTGAAGATATTTGACTTCAGACTATCTTGGGATGACTTCAGGCCCTGTGTTTGAATATGAAATTAAGTGTTTTGATACGTTTTTTTATATATTAATATATTTTTAAAATAGAAAAAAATTTGAATCCACGTCGAGCCTAAATCTTAAGATTTCAGGCCCAACGTGGGCCTGAAATAAAAAATTTCAGGCCCATGCTGGGCCTGAAATATTGATTTCAGGCCTAGCGTGGGCCTGAAATCAATACACGCTTTTTTTTTAATTTTCAGCCAATGTTTTTTTCAAATTTTTTTTATATATTAGTATATTTATTAATATATTAATATATTTAAATATATTTATTAATAAAGAGCCTGGGATGTGATATTAATATATTTATTAAATATTATTAATATATTTATAAATATTTTATATATATATTAAATATTATTTAATATATTAATTTCTATTAATCAAATATAAAAATTATATATTTATATTTTTAAATCACGTTGGAGGATGAGATATTTGTTAACTGAAATATTTTTTTGATGTTTATCTTACAACGTTTTCAGCGCCGATTAAATAAGATATTATTTTAAAATAAAAGTCTGAAAAAGTTTTGTAGACATCTCGAAATTTGTTACTGAGAGAGAGAAGGAGAAAGTCAGTAGATAATAGGAGGGATATAAGAGGAAGTTCACTATTATTAAGTGCACCCTTTGGTGAAAATGAAACCATAGTACACCGTTTGGTAAATACGTATTCTTGAGTACGCCCTTTGGTAAATTGTCGTATTCTCATCATATAGGAGGCATCGAATGTCTTGCATCACAAAGAAATCATAGTTTACGTTGTAAATAACAATAGCAATTTAAATTTTCATATATTTTTTATAAAATACTTTTAAATTGAAATTCATCCTCATTTACTTACCTAGCTTCTTGTTAGGGACAATTTACTCTGAGGAAGACCCATTGGTCTAAGGAATGATGACTTTCTATATATGGATGAATAGCCGAGAAGATAGACCAGATATTGTTTGATATCAGGTCCAATGTGAGCCTGAAATGGAATAATTTCAGGCTTAATATGGGCATGAAATAAAATAATTTCAGATCCATTTTGAGCCTGAAATAATTTTATTTCAGACCCAAAGACCCTCTTTGAGCCTGATATGACGATCATATTAGGCTCGCTTTATCCCTATTTTATCTTATTATAATTCATGTTTAAAATTCATAACTATAGTCTAATACGAACAAACTTGCTTAGAATTTTAGTTGGGGTTGGGGGATGAGCTCACGACTATAACATAACTATCACTTTCTGACAAGAAAAAATAGGTTGTCTGTACTAAAAGAAAAAGAAGATAAGGAGAATATTTACATCCGAACCATTATTTATTATTTTAAAATTAAAATTATGAAAAAGTGATTCTGATATTTCAAAAATATAACTGTGAAAGAGGATGATTATCGGAAGAGATACCAGAGAAATAAGATATATTTTGATAGTCATTCGATAGAAAATAAATTTCAGGATTTTTTTTTTTGTTTTTGATAATTATGAATTCTTAAATACGTTTTTTTTTTTGGTAAAAAATCGTTAATAATAAGGACGATAAGGACATAACTTTAAAGAGTTTGGGTGGGACCACCACTTGGGAGTTTGCATTGATGGCAGCCTTGCGACGGCGATTGATTTTGTCCATAGTTTATAGAATTGTAATCCGTAAAAGTATATGTTACTATTAAAGCTTTTAAAATTTTAAGATACATTATTAATAATTAAAAAAATATTTAAAAAACTGATTTATATATAAATAGTTTATTAATTTTGTTCATGTGTAACTATGGCAGTTAATATTTCAGATTATATCATTGTTCATATAAATTTAAATTAATAAGTAATTTTATAATAATAATAATAATAATAATAATAATAATACTAATGATTAAGATTCAACTTCAAAATTATTCCCTTGATTTATAAGATAATCTAACACCTAATAGCAGAAGTTAATGAATCGATCACTAATATTAGAAGCAATCTTTTAAAGAACTATTAATTATATTGAATACTAGACAATAGACATTTAAAAATTTTATCATTTTAGAGAAAATAAACAACGATAATATATAAAAATAATTCAAGATAATTAAATAAATATTTAAATAATTTTAAAACTCTAATCATTAGTATGTAAAAGATCAAGAAATAATAATAAAAAAAAGATGAAAAATAGATTTTTCGAAGATGTTTTTCAATTTGCAATCGGACTGTTAAGAGTTAATTTTAAAAATAATTATAAACTCTAAACAAGATTTAATTTGATATATTATAAGTTTAATAGTAAATCTAAATTAAAATTATGATTTTTAAAATTTTTATTAATAATGTTTCAATTCTGTTATGATCCTAATCTTGTTTCAATTCTGTATCAGGATTAATTTATACTTTTGGAAGGATCCGATTCAGGATCCCAATTTTACCAACATGGGTCCCGTCATCGCATTAGAGATCCGCACCCTGTTTACTAGCAGGGCAGGAACTCGTTCGTGTTTACTCTGCCGTGCTTCGTATTAAAAAGAGTATTTTATTGAATAGTGTGGGGAAGTTTTATATTACTCATTTTACATGTCTAATTTAAAATACATATCTCATTTTCATATATATATTATATATATATATATATATATATATATATATATATATATATATATATATATATATATATATATATTTTGTTTCTTGTTTAAAAATTTAAAACTCTCCATTGACATCTATACGTTAAGGAGGTATCTATACCTTAAGAAGTTTGTAGAAATATATTAATTTTAGTTAGAAATAATCATTTAGTTTTGGACTTTAAAATTTGAATATTTTTGAAATTTATTAGTGATGTGGGTTAGTGAGTATTTGCAAAAGATATCCTGGCGGTCCATTGTCCGGCATCACCCAATTTTTCTTTTTTTTTAAATTTTTTTATTTGAGATTAAGCTATTTAAAATTTTATCTTGGATTTAGAATTTGAATTATAATATTAAGTTAAAAAAAAAAAATTTATTTAAAATGCTCACAGGGTGTGCGTAAAAGGTGCGCTAGAGTATTATTGTCTTAAGTATTATATGACTATGATAAATTTTATTAACTCGTGTAAGTTTAAAAATTTATTATTTTAAATTTATGCTATCGAATTCCAGTCAAAAGTATTAATACATTAAGTAGGTTTTCAAAAAGTACATTGATTTTGATTTAAAATGATTATAATTCTCTAGATCCATTAATTAATTTCGATAAAATAGACATCTATATCATTCAAAAATTTAAAAGTTTGATATTTTTTAGATTAGAGGAATCATAGGAATTCATAATGTGTTGATTAGTGAGTTATCCTAAGCTTCATAATAAATTTATGATAAATTTTATCGAATATTTTTAATTCGATTTATGAATAATGAATTTTTGAATGGGTTAAAATAAAAATTTGAATATGAAAAGAAAAAAACATATAACGAAAATATATAGAATTATAAAAATGGGATACATGAAATAGATAATATTGATTCTTTTTTATCCTCAAAAATGCCGTATTTAAATTATATAATTTTGCTTATAAATCAGCTTACATAGAGCAACCTTGTGAATTTGTTGCTCGGCCGTTGATTAAAATTAAATGTAAATAAATGTGATTTTGTTTTTTAATTTTTTTAATTTTTGGTTTATGAATGAATCGAGGAAAAGGGCTAGCCGGCCGTACGGCGATGACGACTAGTCCGACGTTGGGGCGGCGAAGCGGGCGGAGAAGTCTCTGTGGCCGAACTGTGCGGCCTCGTCGGGGCTCCCGTCCTCCGGCCCCCCGTCGAAGTTGAGGGAGTAGCTCATGGGGTCGTATTGGAATCGCGCCACCGACCTCGTCCGCCACCGGTCGTCGCCGCCTCTGTGGCGTTTGTTGTTGTTGTTCCGGCCGAAGCGTCGAGCCAAGGTCTTCCACCGCGGCGCCACTACCTCGGCGGAGAAGTCCCGTATCTTCGAAACGACTCTGCTCCACCAGCCGCCATGGCAGGGCTCGGATTCGGAAGCCGAGTGCGGGGAGGCGGAGCAGGGGCCGCAGAAGTTGAAGGAGCAGCGGCCGGCGGTGCGGTGGCGGGGGGTGTCGTCGCTGGCCTCCACGACGGTCGTCGCCTGTGCCATGGCAGAGAAAGGAAGGCGTTCGATTGGATCGGAGAGGTCGTCGATGTTCTTCGTCCACCTCGTTGCAGGGGAAGGAGACAAAAACGAGCGGCGGAGCTTCGCCGGTTTAATTTAAAACAACATTGAGAAACCAAATTACTAAAAATAATTTTAAAATATTTTTTTAAAAAGTAAATTAATTTTGCACTTTTTAAAAATTTATAATGAATTGATATTCTGCATCTCATGCATGCACGGTCTACAAGGACGTCTCTCTGCATGGTTGAAGTGTTTCACATGCCTGTCTTCTACATTAGTTACAATATTTGAGCTGATAATTCTCACGATTTATCTCTTTCGTATTGATCCTATGATGAATTGACGGGGATGCTAAGATAACGAATCATCTTTTACCATCAAGATGGTTCAGATACAAAGAGATGCTCTAGTAACTTTGGAGTAAAATCTATAATCCCACGGAAGTAATCAAGTCCGTATTTGCATACGAAATTACTATATTAAGTCTTGGATTCTAATCACAACCATAACATTGAAGTTGTTTGGACATTGATCCCGACCAGTTACCATAGCTCAGCTAGCTGACCAGCCAGCCTGGCGCTACGAAAGCTCGGTAGAGGGGCCACGAAGACCTCACTCGGGAAATTCCCGAGCTAGGGACCCTCCCGAACCACTGACAGGCCAACCCTGGTCGAGATCGGGCAGGTCGATTCCGGGCACCTCCTAACTCGCCCATCGAATACAGTTTTGACCCAGGGCTAAGTTGGGAAGGTCAGTCCTCTGCACCTCATAGACCTGACAATCAGTAAACCCGAGAGATGACAAAGCAGATATATTAGTTCGGCCAACCCTCGACTCATGGCGTACCCTATGTCACTCGGCTATACTACATCCGACCCGGGCCGTACCACTCAGACCCGTCGGTCGTCCATCGATCTCCGGACCAGTCTTTCCTTACGCCACCCCTACATCAGGACACTCTGGGGACGACCATGATGTCAGGGATAGTGCCAGCTTTACCCAATCATAACACACATCGCGGATATCCCGCTGACTCGGTACGATTGTACTATCCGAGCACCCCCCGCCATGGCGCGATACCTCTTGGTGCTCTCCCACGAGCTGACAAGCACAATACCACTATCTCAGTGACACAGACATGGGTTGTCAGCTCCCTCGGCTATATAAGCCTCCCTTCCTCATTCCGCAAGTATATGCGATCGCACTCCCCTCTACTGTATTTCCTTTAGCTGCCTTATATTCCTGCGGACACTGACTTGACTGTCGGAGGACCTGACCGGGCAAATTCCCCGCGGGTTTGCTAACGGTCGTTTTCCCGCAGGTCGAAGCCAGGTCAGCAACTGGGAGACCATCTGACCCTTGGGACTTCCACCTCGTTTCTCGACATGATCAATATATAAGTCCCTCCCTTCTCATTCGCAGGTATGCGCGATCGCACTCCCCTTTACTGTATTTCCTTTAGCTGCCTTAAATTCTGCGGACACTAACTTGATCGTCGGAGGGTCTGACCGGGAAATTCCCCGATAGGTTTGTTAACGGTCGTTTTCTCACAGATCGGAACTAGGTCACTGCTCGGGACACTCGAGAGACCATCTGACCTTTGAGACTTCTACTCGCTTCACAACATGATCAGACATTTGGAAGGTCATTTGGCAGTTTAAAAAGATTCTTCGTCATTTATCTCTCTTTCATATGCTATAAGACAGGAAGTGGAACGGTTCAATGTAGTGGGCTGTCCCGTACATACAACCGATAATCTTATCTAGGAGGCTGCTCGATAGGCTAATATATCTCTGGGTTAAGAGTGGAGGAACGACTGAGATGAATGAAAATCGTCGACCCGACCCGTTTGCCGGAACCGAGGTTCAACCATATCGGGCGCACGTTAGCTGCGAATTATACTCGTTAACTAAACAGCGCCAATAATCTCCCCCCTTCCTTCGTCCCCGCCCTTCTAGTTGTCCAACGCCGCGTCATTTCTTCGTCGCCCTCGTCAGATCGCGGAAACCCTCGGCGCAAATAGTTGTCGCGATCCTTTCGACGTCCCGATTACTTCAGATTCCATTCTTTCCTTTTCTTTTCTTCCGGATCTCTGCGCTTGTCGCTCCTTCGTCCTGGATTTCGGTTGCTGTCCTGCGGAGTTAGGGTTGCTTTTCGTGGATGCCACTGGCGTGTGCGCGGTGCAGATGCAGGATCTGATCGCATATCAACGTACGGATCGATCAATGGTGATGCTAGCGCCGTGTAATTCATCTTAGTTTCTGCAATTTCTTTCGCAAGTCTGTTCATTTTCTGAATTTTGCAGGATGTGCGTGAGTTCGAGTTCACAGAAGGCAAGGAGGATTAGCTTAAGTTGTGTGTTAATTGGCTTTACCCTCCTGCTGAGACACAAGCTTGCAAAGGGTGTGTCCTGACAGTCTTCCGGTTCATGAGAAATGGACAGTTCTGGATTTACAAAGGCAGAGCAGAGCAATTATGTGGAGGCGTTTGCTAAAAATGGACCAGTGGAAGACCATCACGATGACAGGCATGGTTGATATTATTGGATTTTTCTTTTTTCTGTAATCATAAGTCTTCTTGCAACCATTGTTGTAGTGCGAGCAAAGACACAATTGAAAAAAAAAAGAAGCATAATCAGTCATTTCTATAATTTGCATCCGTTGATAAGTTGAACTATTGCGGGCCACACACACGGCTTGAATAAATTAGGATTTTTAATTTCACGTTTCATCATATATTGCTACAAAAGTTCCTTTTTTCTTATATTCACCTCGCCAGCTTTCCATCTTTCAAGATAAAGATTTTGCATGTTCGTTTCAAAAAAATAAATTCTGTAGATACGAAATGATAGTCGTTGCACAGCAATGTTTATGATTGGTGTCGGACTCATTGATATTGTTATCTTTTGAGGAAAACAAGCAGTTTAGATGTCTTGCGAACAGTGCAATAAAGCATTTTATTTGTGGTCTTGACTTTGTAGCTTTCCTTTCTTTCCAGTTATGTAACTTGAGAAAGATCAGATCCAACTGTATTTCTTGGAAAAGCAATGGCTATTGTATATTAACTTCTAAACCATGACTATCAATTTATTTTCAGAGAACAGAGGAGGATACGAAAGTGGAGGAAAATGATCGGTGTCGGTGGTAGTGACTGGAAACATTATGTTAGAAAAAAATCTCATGTAGTTAGAAGGCGTATCAGAAAAGGAATCCCTGACTGTCTGAGAGGACTTGTATGGCAGTTGATATCTGGAAGTAGAGACCTCCTCCTCATGAATCCAGGAGTTTATGAGGTAATTTCCATCTTCTTTGCATATGTTGATGATTGGAAAACAATTAGTACCCCTTTATGATATACTCGTTGCCCCTGATAGCATTAGTGAAATCCATAGAAAGATGAATTTATTAATATATTTATGATAGCATTTCAATTGTAACAACTATCAGCACAATGTTCTAACTATGTGGTTGGGCTAGTTGGATCATATCTCCTATTGAGCTCTATCATTGCCACATGCCAGACCATCAGTAAATATCTAGATCAGTTTTTATGTATGCTGATTTTCTTTGATTTTTGTTAATACATTTTGAATTTTAATTTATTTTCCTTCAAGTGGTAATTCTTAATAGTTCTATTTAATTTAAAACTTGTAGTCTCTAAAACAATGACTCTGCATTCAGATTTTCTAACTCAAACTTTCATGAATCAAAGTCAGTCCTTTGGTGCTAGTTAAAGAAAGAACTTAGAATTGATCTTTATTGTAAATCACAGATAATAAATTTTCTAGTTATGTCTCTTCAGTTCTAAACTAATCATGTCAAAATCATGCTAAACATCTCTATTTTGATTTTGAGAAATCTTTCATTTATTATTCTTAAAATTCCGCCATTGAGTTCTATAGTAAAACTAATGACATAATGTTTCTTAAGTTAATTCAGAAGAACCATATATAGCACCATCAGATGATGTTTGATTAGTTGAACTTTCTTCTTAGTTTCTATACATGTTCCTTTTTTCTTTTCTTTTGCTATTGTGTTTGTTTTGTAGATCAGAATCAGTAGATGTGGCTGTATCTATTTTTTGTTGCTTGTATATATGTTTTGAAACAAACTGGTGTTTGTTTTTTGCTGTAGCAACTAGTAATATATGAGACATCAGCATCAGAATTGGACATTATCCGTGACATATCTCGTACATTTCCTTCACATGTTTTCTACCAACAGAGACACGGGCCAGGCCAAAGATCACTGTACAATGTTCTGAAGGCTTACTCTGTATATGACAGGGATGTTGGATATGTTCAGGTTTGGTTCTGAAGTTAATTCTTGTGCACTTTGTTGGTAACGATTGAAACATCAATGAGTCAAGTTTTTTGTATCCTTATGTCTTATCATTTGTG
The DNA here is from genome assembly GCA_024364735.1 of Boesenbergia rotunda. Taxonomy (NCBI): domain Eukaryota; kingdom Viridiplantae; phylum Streptophyta; class Magnoliopsida; order Zingiberales; family Zingiberaceae; genus Boesenbergia; species Boesenbergia rotunda. The sequence goes on from JAGFNQ010001029.1 coordinate 226,679, forward strand.
GCTTTTATATAAATTGCAGGGTATGGGCTTCTTAGCGGGTCTGTTGCTTCTGTACATGAGTGAAGAGGATGCATTTTGGCTATTAGTTGCCTTGTTAAAAGGAGCAATTCATGCTCCGATGGAAGGTTTGTACCAGGTAACTGCATAGAGTTATAGATGCTTATTTTTGTGTTTCAATTGCTATTTGAAATCATCCTATATTTATGTTAATGATCTATAAGCAAATTGTATTAGTAGTAAAGTGCTTGATAAATAATTTGATAACAGTAACTTCTGGTGTATGAATTGTAAAGCATATTGAACTTCTGTAGAATTTATTCCATGTAAATTGAGTTGGTTAATTTCATTTATGGCATTCTTTACTGCACTTCTAGTCTCCTATTATACTCTTGAACTTTTATGGATATTTGCCTGAAATCAAGGTTGGAAGGGGATACAAAGATATTACCTTTCCATTGAAAAATTGGGGTCAAATCTTATCAAGTGAAATTGCTTTATCTAGTTATCTTTTAGAGTTGCTAATTTTAGATATGTGAACATAAAATACATGGTTTTGCAAAATTTAATGAGTTGAGCATAATTAGTGTGTTCTGCAGAATAGTAGCTGTTGCCTTCTGATAAGATCCTAATTAGATGTGTTTTCCAATTTAACATGAGAATCATCAATGATCTCAACTCTTGTATCTGATTAACACTTTGGTGGGTTTTGTATGAATTTCAAAAAAGACATTATTTTGATTCAACAATTTCCAAAATGTGTTTTCTCTTTTCCACAAAAAAAAAAAAAAGAACCTCAACGAATCTACAACCAGTGAAGTTTGAACTCTTGTTAATGTTTTAATTCTTCCTTTGCTTGTTTTTTGAATTTTGTCTAGGACCGTATGGAATTCACTTTTCTCTGACGGTAATGAAAGATGCTATTGAAATGGTTATAAATTATTTCTTGAATAAGTTTTGGTTGAATATTTATCTAATTTTCATGATAAAATATACTGACAAAAATCATTACTAGGAAAGATAAACCGAGGACATTTCAAAATTCAAGTTTGGAAGGTAAATAATTTATTATATTGAGGGGTCATGGGAAACATAACAATCCCATCTCCTACATGAGATTTGTAATCCTCCTCTATATGGAGTTAAATTATTTCTATTCTCTCAAATCCCAAGAAGCATGACAACAAACATGGATTTGTCTCATTCCCAATCAAATTCAATGGCAGAGGGAAAACATGCAAAACAAACGAAGCCTTAGAGTTTCTTCGCTTGTAAGATGTTTTTCTGAAATCCCTTTATGATATTATATTAGGTGCATCCATTCATACTGGCTACTTGGTTTCAGACATCTGAATTGCCCTTGGATATTTATCTTTTATTATGGAGTAGGAAAGGTGAATGTGTAAAGTATCAATCTGGCTTTTTGGTGCTCACAGCAAGTCAGCAACACTCTGTGCCACTCAAAATATACCTTTATACATGCTTTGATTCCCCTCAATTTTATCAAAACAGTTGTGACTTACGATATAACCGTGTCAAGAATATATTGGATTGAGCTTTTCTATTTTAATTAAAGCTTAGAACTTTACAATATAACTACAGATGAGTCGTGGAGAATAAATAAGAAAATGGTTTTTATCAATATCAGAAAATTGGATCAGCATTATATTTTTCTCAAGCAATAAGAGGTTTTCTTTTGCTGACCCCATGTTTTGCTGAGAAAAAGATTGTAGTATCTTCATTTTTAATAAAACAACAATATTGGATATAGATTCAAAACCTATAGATGTTTAATATTTCGCCATTTTAAGCTCTGCTCACTTATTGGCTGTTTATGTAGTTTGATGTTTTCAACCTTGTATTCTTTGCTTGTTGATTAGCCTGGTTTACCACTGGTTCAAGAATACCTGCGTCGGTTCGAGCAATTGGTGAAAGAATATTTACCAAATTTGGGAGAACATTTTTCCCGAGAGATGATTAATCCAAGCATGTATGCTAGTCAATGGTTCATAACTGTGTATTCATACTCATTCCCATTTCCTCTCGCACTTCGCATCTGGGATGTCTTTCTGTATGAGGTTAGTGTATTATGGTTATATGGCTAATGGCTAGACATTATGGAAACATATTTTCCTTTTCTCTATCAGTGACACCAATTTATGTGGCATCTTCATGTGTATTAGTATTCCGAAACTTTGTAGGTAAAGATCCATGATGCTGGTGCATGCACATCACAGATTGTCAAAAAAAAAAAAACACTTGTTTCAACCTTGTGTAGTTCATGGCTCAGTAGATTGATAAGACTAATTTACAGTTTATGTATAACAATATTTGGATATCCCCATTCATTTAAGCCCATTTCCTCCAAAGGATGGAAAAGTGAGAGACAGAAAAGTAATAAATAAATGGATAAATCGATGGTAAGATGCTCAATATAACACGAGCACGTAGATATGTAGTTGATATTGGCAAATTTGCAGCAGTTTTGATAGTATGTTGTTGCACTCTAAGTCACATTTTATGTTGTCTCAGGGCGTCAAAGTTGTTTTTCAAGTCGGGTTGGCCTTATTAAAATTCTGCCACGATGACTTGGTAAGCTTTTTGGTAAATTCTGTTACAGTTCCGTTGTATTTGTCGATTAACATACAAGTCTTTGGTTATCAGATAAAATTACCTTTTGAGAAACTTCTACATTCTCTGAAAAACTTCCCTGATGAAGCAATGAATCCAGATACACTATTACCACTTGCCTTCTCAATAAAGGTAACCCCCCATTTGGGCTCTTCAGATATTATTCGTTTGATGAGCTTTCTTGTGGCTTCAAAACCCTATTAACTCATGTTAATCAACTGATGAAGTTGTATTACGACGACATCTATTCGCCGCTAGTGTGAAAAGTTTTGTCACCAATTTTTATCTTTGTAGGTGTCAAAACGCTTAGAGGAGCTTAAGGGAGAGCATGAAAAGAAAAATGAGAGATCTTTGCTACAATTGAGTATGCCAATTAGCAGCTCCACCCTGCCAATCCAGAAACCATCTGCCGTTGAGTGAACACTTCCACGCAAGAGGAAACTGATCTTGTGGTATTGTGCCTGAAATCTACAGATAACGCCCTGGTAATTTATTAATCGACTTAAGGGCGTCTTACATGATGCCTCATTGTACGTAGTGTTGAATCCTCTTCACCTAAACTATGTTTTGTTGCACTGGTGGCTTTAAACTCGGTTGTATCAATTGTTATAACTAATTGTACACTCAAAAGCAAGTCATTAAACATGACTCTAAATCTTAAGCCCTTTTCTAATCTGTCCAAAACCAGAGCTTAAATGAAGTGTCTAATATACTCCTTTTTTATTACTTAATTTCCTTTTTTCTTTTCTTGCAGGGTTCTTGTTGATGATAGAGAGCCTTTGATGATGCCCATTAGTAGGCTAAGTTTGAAGTCGCAGAAGACATGCCAATTTAAATAATTTGTGTTCCATTGTCATAGTTTTTAAATTCTCTTAAAGTGCCTTGTAAATGAAAATTTGTTTTCTTACTTTCGTGCGAATGAAAAAATATTAAAAAATAATTAATGAATACATTTAGATTCCATCAGCACCTTTTAATAATAAAAAAAGAGTAAAAATTATTTTGACTACCGTATAATTAATTCATTTTTTTCACCCCTTAGGCATTGCATTCTATCATAATTCAAGGGGATTTTATTGTAGTAAAAAATAATTATATTCATCTCTTGCGCTTCGTATAGTCCATCTTTAAATTATGTTTCATCTACAGGCGTTGTCATTTTCTTTAAATTATGTTCATCACAGGGTTTTTTCATCTGGGCACGCGTCCGTTGAAATCATTTAATCTTTATTTTTTTTTTTTTTTTTTTTTTTTTTACGATAAATTCATCGTGTCATCCAATCGTAATCGGAAAAAAAAAAATCGAGATTTAATCTCTGACCGTGATAAATCATGTTCTAATTTTAAGATGTCAAAAAATATTGTTTAAAGCCTTTTCAGAGGCCCAGAAGATTATTAATCTTTTTTATTATTTTTTTTATCTTTTACATCGTTAGTGTTAGTGTTTTAAGATTATTTAAATATCTATTTAATTATTTTTTAGTTAGTTTTGATTAATAATATTATATTATATCTTTTTTCTAAAATGATGAGTCTTTAGATGTCTATTATCTAATAGGTTGACAATTAAATTGGATCATCTTATAATAAATAGAATATTCTTGAAGTTAAACGTGATTATTTTCATTATAGTGTTAATAAAAATTGTATATTTTTTCATTTTAAGGGTTTTTGATAGGATCGTACGATTTTACGATCCGATCCTGACCGATCCGATCCTGACCCCAAATCGATCCTGTGTAGGATCGCGATTCTACGAACCTTGTTCGGAACCCGAGGAAATTTCAAAGACATTCTAATATTACTTGCAGAATGAAACAAATCTTATAAGATTTTTACTGTGGATTTTTTTTTTACTTATTTACTTTGAAAAAATGAATGAATTATTTTTTCTTTATTTTATGAATACATTCATGGATATTTTTAATTATTTTTATTTTTTCAAATCAAAGAAAATAATTTCTTTCTTCCATGTGCAACACTAAATTTCTCCCAGCGTGATAAAAGACAATTCGTTCGTCTAGCACTCTCGTCAATCCGTCTCAGGATAATACAGAGAAAATAAATCACGAGCACTATTAACTCGAATGTTATGACTAGCACGTGAAGAAAATTGACAATTGGCTTTGCTAGATTTTAACCCTCAGACCTCAAATGACAATACCATCCGTGTTAACCATCAATCTATCCGTAGAGATGATAAGATTACAAATATAAAAAAAATCAAAATTATATCAATTGAGAAAAAATTCTGAAAAATATATTTTAAATACTTTAGTTAATGAAAAAAATAAAAAAATCGATTAATAATATAATATAAAATAAAATTTATTTAAATATAAATAATAATATAATAATAAATAAAATTATAACATAAAAAATCTATATAATCAACCCTACCTGTAAAATAAAACTTAATTGTCATTGTTTAAAACTATTTCTTTATATATATGATTTTAATATAAAAATGTTTTATGTATAAATTTTTCAGAACTACAAGTTATTACAATCCCGAAATAATAATGCTGTTGATATGAAACTGAAACTTCTGCACGAACAAAAGGTTTTCAAGTAAAAGAATAGAATGAGGATAGTTGACACGGGCAATGTACCATTTCTGTGGTGAAATGGACCAACAACACTCAGAATGCCCACTATTTACTGGAGAAAACATGTTTAAGGAATTTGAAACTAGAAACATATTCTGAAAAGGAAGAAACTCTTTTCTAATCGAACGCCCTGTCGACCGAGCATCAGAAATTGAGCAACTTGTGTCATCGTCCTTGACCGGAAGCTTCATCTCCACCTAATGATTGCGGAACCCCAAGTGAGTCCAGCTCCGAACCCTGAGGTCGCAATGGTGTTGCCAGCCTGAACCTTTCCGTCCCGAACGGCCTCATCCAGTGCTAGAGGAATCGATGCCGCGCTTGTGTTTCCATAGTTTGCCAAATTCGATATGACCTTCTCGTGAGGGATCTCTAACCGGGTCGCTACCGCATCTATGATCCGTTGGTTTGCCTGGTGAGTGGTAAACAAATTATGTAACCACAATCTGGTGTTGTTACTAGTTGCTTGCTTACCTGATGGAGCAGCAGCCAATCGATACTAGAACTTGTAATGCCAGCTTCCTCCAATGCAGCTTCGATAGATTGCGGCACGCATCGAACTGCAAAGCGGAAGACCTCCTGGCCATTCATTTGAATGCAAGAATACGATGATCTCTTTGGAGGAAATAGACGGGCGCCATTACTTTCCGGTGCATGATCATACGTTGCTAGAGCATGTAACTGCCTGTGGCAGAACAACACAGAATCAACTCAGAACAAGAATATAGCTTCCCACAAAGATATCGCTATGCAGGACTTCACCTGTGGCCATTCCCGTCACTGTGAACATCAAAACCAAGCAAGCCATCTTCTTCGCTGTTGCATGCCTGTATCGTAAAATTTGGAAAAGTTGCCATTTCAGAAAGATAATATGCATTCATAGAACAAACTATAAAACTGAAATAGGTAAATTGCAAAATTTATGAACACAATTAATTTGATTCTCGAATGCAAAGATCGATGATTAACGAATAGAAGCAAGAGTACATTGCATGGCAAACATCAATAATTAACAAAATCTCAGAAACTGTAATATAAGATGAGTTGTACATAGAAAACACTTCCATGACGCTTGTGTTTTGAAGAACATAAGGGTATGTTAAGCATCCAAGCGAGGTTTTAAATCTTGTTCTGAGCTGGGTTATCACTTATCAGTCCTTAGCCAGCGCAAGATGCATTGATGGTACTGACATCATATCAAGGTGGGTTGCTAGTCAGCACCAATCAGGAGGAGAAAGAATGAAAGAGGGAAGAAGAAGAAACCAGGAAAGTTCTAGCTCATGAATGACCTCACGGGGGTACCTTAACTTGCAGAAGCGTGCTGATGAATGCTTCAGCTCTAGTGGTGGCTCTTGGGACTGAGGAAGGCACTTACCCTCCATGATTTCACATTGCACCTCCCATTGCAGCTCCAATGATGGCTAAAAGAAAGGGCCAAGTAAGATGCTAGTGGCTCTCCCCCACCTATATTGGATGTATTGATATGTTCTATGTGCTGGTCGTTGCATAAAACAGTAAGTTTCGTCCTTATCAACCAGCACAGAATGCGATTTAAATCCATGTATCTATGGTTTTGGATTCAGGAAAAGTCATGGCTAATAGTAAGAGTTCCAAGTTATTTGCATAAACGTATTTGGAGCAATAAAAATGAAGTGCTTAGAAATCCATTACAAGCTTGTTCTCATGATCAGTACATGACCGGAACATGGCGTTCTTTAGTTTCTGAGGATAGTTATCAAAATATCCCATCAGATCACATATGACATAATGATTAAGAGAGAAAATTGACTTTCTATTGAAATTTTATTTCAGTATCTTTTTAATAACAACCTAATAAGATGATGTAATTCAAAATGGTGACATCCATTCTGTTTAAGACTAAGAAATGCCACAAAGAATTTATTGTACATGCTGATTCAGGTTTCTTTCGAAAGGCAATAGAGTAAATTAACCTGGACTAGCACCGCACCAGCTGCATCGCCAAAAAGGATGCACGTGCCTCTATCTGTCCAGTCCACATTGCGAGAAAGAGCATCTGCACCAATTACCAGGATATTCTGAAACCCACCACCTGTAAAACAATATGATCAATCACTTGAATTAGATATTACCCTGAAAGCACATTTTCACACAAAAATCCAACTAGACCTTTAATGAAGCGAGTAGCAGTAATTAGGCCGACGATAAATCCACTACAAGCAGCTGTTATGTCAAAAGCCCAAGCATTTTTGCATCCCAAGTCTCTTTGTATCTAAACAAGATAAAGAAGTAGTGTTCAGAATGACATATTGCAACATAAGCAGAAAGAAATTTTAGTAGAAAGTAGGTAAATCTACTTCAACTTCTGAAAATGACAACAGATTTATATCTAGCGCAACTTTGAAATAGTATGGACAACTGACATCCAACACTTGGCACATGCAATGACACAGAGTTGTTGTCATGTTAAATCCATGTCATCACAAATAAGTAACACCGAAATTTCAAAAATTAAGCCAGGATGTTGTGACTTAGATCTATGAATTCCAGGAACACTATTTTTGTATAATATTTTGAGTAAAATCATCATCAAACCTGAGAGCCACCTCCAAACAAATCATCTGGCGTTGATGTGCACATTATGACTAGATCAACTGCATCAGCTTCTACTTCGGCCATTAGAAGAGCCCCTTTTGCTGCCTCTGCAGCTAAGCCACCCAACGTTTCATTTCCTGTGAAGAAAAGTAAAAACATTCTAATAATATACCCATCTGGGATTCCATTTATAAGATCCATTAAAAAGGAAATGAGGGATGAGCTTTGCTTCCTTTGTGTTATTCAGGCATAGATGTCGAAAAATAATAAGTAAACCTTTTATAATCAGCAGGAAAAGTAAGCAGTCCATTGGGCATGATAGTGAATGGCTCTATATGTGAAGTTCTAAGGCAGTGTGTTAAGCTAAGTAATTTCCTTTAGCTGTCTAAATTGGTTTTGGCTTATGATGACATCAACACAATACAATCTGGACCACATGAACACGAACTGAAATTATTTAGGAGAACTCCATAAGAATAGTTTGCTTATAGAATAAAGCAGATTTCAATTTGTATCCCTCTGAATGGAAAGAAAACAATGAAACACATGCTTCTAACAACATTAACATGTGACCATATTTCACAGAATAGTCAAAACCTTTGATTAATTTTTATCATTCACAAGATAAGTTGCCATTGATTGACTTGATAATACTTGCACGCATAGAAAAGATTTGTGCTGAGTAAGTACGCAATTAAAATAAATCAATTGTTGATGCTCATTTGATACACATGAATGATACACCAGAAGAATGAAGACACAACTATATGACAGAACAGTACCTGTAAGAACTCTCCTATTCCGAATCCCTGTCCGAACAGAAATCCATTCATCTGAGGTTTCAACAATTTGTGCAAGATCATCATTGGAAATGGTGAGCTTTGGTACAGCAGATCCTGATCCAACAAGTTTTGACCCCAGGCCAACAACTCTGCAGTTTTTCTTTCTTAGAATGAAGATATCAAGAATGTCATTCAATTATTTTAAATTCAAGATAACTAATGTAGATTGAAAAGAAGACCACAAAAAATTTAAGGCAACATGAAGCACCTAATATAGCTTGCTGAGAAGAAAAACATGAAATTCAATGCTACAATTCAAATGCACAAGAAATCACAAAAAAGAAAAATATGAACCACAAATAGGTTTAATGGAATCGCCACAAAAACTAAAAAGAACACTGTAAATTAGCACCTCTAATTTTACGCAATTGCACGAACCAATCAGATAATGTTCCCAGCCTCTTATCAACCATTTATTTAAACAAGAGGAGGCTTCCTCTTAATCCACATTGGAAAACCAGCAATTGAAATGCTCAAAGTTCTTCCATAACTGACTTCTTCAATTGAGCAACTTGCCAATAAATAGACATGTTGTTCATTTTATCAATAAAAGTATAAAACACAATGAGCTGTAAGATTTTGCACTTCCGTGGCAATTTGATAGCCAAGATAACAGCCGACAGCCACGTTCTTCTCATAGTACTCATGATTCAATTGCCTGGTCTCCATCTCTTTTATTCGACCCCCTGTTTCTCCTTTAACTCAATGAATGCTTGGTGGCCCTTGTCCTTTCTTCATTCAAAAAGCACAGAGTAGCCCCACTCTGTTCCCATTGCCAAACAAGAGTTTGCAGACAAAGTGATAGATCATCCTACCCCTATACCCCATTCCGTCTTTAGACCGATACAGAACCACACAGAATATAATCAAGAACAAAAAAAAAAAAAAGACCAGATTTTGCGGCTTGATTTCGTTTAAACAATACAATTTCCCCATTTGCTACGTAACCATGTTCAGCAACAATTCCAAACCATAACCAATCAGAAACAAAGAGGAGGCGTACCTTTGGCGCTGAGACGAACTCAACGCGACGGCGCCAAGGACGTTACCATCCACCGCAGCGCGTAAGCATCCGAGCAGCGCCCTCCTGGATCCAAACCTCCGAAGCGCCCAAGGCTCCACCTGTCTCTCCGGAAGGACTGCGCGGACGACGAGACGAGCCCTAGGGCGTTGGCCATCGAACTCGAACAGGAGGAGAGGATCTCCCAGAACGATCGAACAGGTAGAGAAGCCAACGAAGAGAGCAGGGAGAGAGAAAGATCTGAGCTCGCCTTTGGTATCTCCGATGCAAGATCTCGTGTGCCGGTCGTTTCATCATACACGATAACCCTACTCTTTCATTCGTTGCCAGACATGGCCCCACAGGAACTTTCTAGAAACCCAATAAGAACTAAACTTTTGGCCTTTGGTGAAATGTAACAGACAGGAATGAAAGACCTTGGCGAGGAAACCAATGAGAACCAATGACGGCTGGAGATCTTTCAATGTCAAATCCAACGGCTGGCAGTAAAGCTAAACAAAGAATATATGAAAAACTTTTAATATTGAAAATATAAATACACACATCTAAAGAATTATTTATTGCACAGGAATTAAATTATACCTGAGTTCCCTCTTCAAGAACATGAAGAACAAGAACCTGCTAAATACAGACATAAAATTATGATTACCAGATGATGATACAAGAATTGAAGAAGCTACTGCAATCAAACAAGGTTTTAATTCATCTGCTGCAATTCTAATTCTTAAAAAAACCTTTTTTTTCTGCAAAACATAGAGATCAGGCAGTTTGAGGCAATCAACTTCTTTCATGTTTCACCATCACAGCATACAAGATCTAGCCTGAATTTTACAAGTCGCAACAACTAACAGTCAACCGAGCAGTCTAGAGATAGTTTGAGAGCTTAAGCTAATAGATTCATTTGTGTTCTATACAATACAGATCGCAACATCTTATTTTACTTGGTAGCATTCGAATGGCGACGCAAACATTCATGATCTAGGTTTTAGACATACGTGGAACCAACCAAAATGTTGCATTCTTCTCGCTGCCCTTCTCAGTCGATGGCCATCGGTTGTGTGCAGCATCTGAAGCGTGCTTTCCGAACAGTGTTTACAATTTCCGCTTGCGCAGTTTCGAGCATTGTGACGATTTCGGAGAATGAAGGGCGCACGTCGGGGTTGGCATCCCAGCAGCAGGTCATGATTTCACTGAGCGCAGGGAGGCAATCTGGTGGTATGCTAGGGCGAACTCCCCTGTTCACCACTGCAAAAGCCGCCTGCACGGCGGTCATATTCTGAAATGGAAGCACACCTGTTATAAGCTCCCAGAGAACAATTCCGAAACTATAAACATCGACTTTCTGATTGTAAGGTCGGTGCTGGATCATTTCTCTGCAAACACAAAGGTGTGGTAACATATACATCGATCAGCAATCAATAGCTCACAAGCACAAAAAGGAGCATGAATATGAAACAAGAAGATAAAGGATGAGACACAAAGATGGTTTAATTATTTAATGTTACAGAGACCGCGGTCACATAAAGAGACCAATTGAGACCAAGCTAGACAAGTCAAATTGACCTAAGCGAAATGAACAAAGAGATTGTCAGTTGTTACTTAGAAATAACAGCTTTGCAGATCTTTGATACTTGGTGCATACTGATGCGGTCGACAATGAGAGACAAAAACAGCCATTACCCTTTCAAATTTCAATCCACAGAGAAATTCTTTTCGAAGGATTTCATGTGAAATATATAGAGCCTAAGTCTACACAAGAAGCAGAAAGAAATGACCCCAGCTGAGCACCTTTGCAATGGTGACCAGTAAGTTTGTGTCTAGTAATTAATTAAGCTGAAATCAAGTTCTTTTTTTTTGGCATCTATTTCTGCATTTTTTTTCGTCATTGTCTTGGTAGATATATAAAAATGACAAAAAGGAAGGGGGAAAAAAACTTGCACTGATTGAAGATTCAACAGCATAAGTGAAGGTTTAAAGACATGACTGATGCAAGACGCCGTCTTAAATGTTAGATCATTTGATTAATTTAAGGGCCCAAATAAACAATAATTGAAGACATACTGAGAAAAGGAAAGCTTTTAATAATCAACTCCCCCAAAGATGGAAGTATTCTTAATTAAAATGAATTATTCTAATATGTTTTTCCTCTCTTGACTGATTGTGGAAGGTCTCCTCTAGAAGTAGGAAGCTCGAAAGTAGGAGCAAATCAAAGGTTCCAGAATTACTCCCCTCACTCAAATACCATCCTATTCATTTGCTGGAATTTTAGCCTACTCGATATCCTAATCCTTCCAGGGCCCTTGAACTTGTTCCGTAGTTTCAACCACCAACACATAAGCAAAGAAAGGAGTTCACTTGCACTAACTAAATTAACAGCAGAAATGAAAATAATAATAATAATAATAATAATATAGCAATAATAATAATAATAATAATAATAATAATAATAATAGTCATAACCAGGGTTTAGGGTTTCGGACGGTTTCGGACGAAACGGGCGAAACAGTTTCGTTCCGCCCGTTCGCCGAAACCGGCTCGAGGAAGGCATGTGTATCGACGCGAGCACGCGCGACAGCGGCGAGTGGCGACAGCGGCGAGCGGCGACAGCGGCGAGTGGCGCGGCGGCGACAGGTATGATCCAACAATCTGCGTAGCGACAGCGGAGGCATTGCGGGACTCGCCGGCGTCGCCGGAGGGGTCGCCGGAAGCCTCCGGCGTCGTCGGAAGCCTCGCCGGACGGCGGTGGAACTGGACGCCGGCTCCTCCATCTTCGGCGGATAGATCCGCGGGACGGCGGCTCTCCGGCGACGTCGTCGGAAGCCTCCGGCGTCGCCGGAATCTTCGCCGGAGGCTGCTGGAGCCGTGCGCCGGGCGGCTCCGGCGGATCTCCGACGAACCTCCGTGGCGAAGCTTTTGGCTCGGCGGCGGAAATTCCCGATTTCTTCCTCCCGTAAATGAAAATAAACAAAAAAATAATAATAAAAGTATTTATTTAAATTCAGCAATTCCTTTTTTAATTCAAAAAATTAAATAGATTTATTTAAGGAATTTTCTGATTTTTTTCTATTTTAAATATTATTTAAAAATTCTAAAAAAATTTAAAAAATTTCAAAAAATCATTTTATAATCTGATAATTATTTATTATATTTATTATATTTATTATTTTATATTTAATTAATATTTTAATATTTTTATCATTTTAATTATATATTATTTAAATAATTAATATTATTGTTTTATGTTTGCTTGATAAAAATGTGTTGTAGAAGATTACTTTAATGAAGTTGCTTGATAATTAATATTATTGTTTAATTGATCTAAGCAGAATGCTACAAGAACCAATGTCTTCATCTGATTCACGTCACTCCTTGGTATTAGTTAGGTAGCATATTGTAATGTATCAATTTTATTTCGAGTTATTGATAGATCAATTTTTTTTAAAGAAAGTTATATTTAATTGTTTTCTTAACAATATTAAGTTGTTCAATAATTGAAAACTTATATCAAATCAACATACAACTTATTTTTAAATTATACACAATAAATATATATTTATCTAATAATTATTATATATAAATAAAAAATACCGAAACCATATCGGCACGAAACGATACGATACCGAAACCGTATCGTTCCGGTCTGGGACCGAAACATCGGCACGGGTCGAAACTTAAAACCTTGGTCATAACAACCAAATTCAAATGACTCCCTAACTAGTAGTTTTTTAATGGATGCCAAAGTGTAAATATTAAAAGGAAAGCACAAAAAGATAGCCACATGGGATGATTCCTATCTAATATTTCATGCTTTTCTAAACATCAATAATATAAGTTTGTGACAAGAGTACATGGTAACTGGAATCTAAATCCAATTATAATATTATGTAAAAAAGTGTATTCATAACAAATGATCAAAAGTCACAGAGTAATAACCATTTGGGCTTGACTAAATAGATCATTGGCAGCCATACAATTTCTAGTAAAATTGCCTTTGCTTTTCCTATCTCCTGGTGCTCCATTCATCTTAGTCAGTCACCTAGACTAACCAATACAGTTTAGATCTCCTTAACATATTCATAAAGAAATTACCATTTCCTCATTTATCCTATGAAGATTAATAGCTAAATTAGCTGCTAAAAATAATCAGAAGATATCAACTTGATGGAATGGATGCAGTCAGCACGGCCAAACTATTAGCAATATCATCGAGGTCTTAGCAAGATGATTTGAATGAGGTTATCATATAAATATATACTTAATCAATATATCTATAATACAAGATAAATCATGCAAATACGTGCAAATTAGGAGTTTCTTTGTGGGCAAGTGCATCTGAACTTAATTCCAAGTGGCCTCAAGTTCAAATTTAGTAGAACACATCTACTCACAAAATGCATCAATCATGTGTATGAATTGTGATTCTTGCTAAAACCAAGGATTTTAAGGTAATTATTGTACTGACCATTTAAAAATTCAATATGCACTGTTCATAAAACAAAAATTTTGAAGGATTTGCCCACTAGTAATTAGTTCTTAGTATTCATACCATAGATGTGCATCTCAGGAGGAGAAAAAAAAGGAGAAGCCTTGACTACCAATAGATAGCAACAAAATATATTTCATTATTTCAACAATGCATAGCGAGTATACGCGCTAACTTTATTTGCATCTTGGAGCGAAGCAAAAAAAAAAAAACCTCTATACTAATAAATAACAACAGATATACTTCATCAATGCATAGAAAGTATAAGCGCTAACTAGGTTGCTAAATATAGGTAACGACAAGTAGGAAGCATGGATAAGGTGCAAGATAATGGCTAAACTGAGAAAATCGATGACGAATTTAAGCAGGGCAGTTTAACACATTCATAGAACTTTTATGATATCTTAAAGTTACTAAAAATAGATAGGATGAATATTTGCATACGGTGCCATCCAACGGTAAGTTCCAGTTTCTGGAGTCATCCCCTCAGTCTTCACCTCAATACGCGCAACTCCAAAATCAGCAATTTTAATTGATTTGTCCGCAACTATAAGGAGATTGTCAGACTTCAGATCCCTATGTATGAACCCCAGCCCGTGCACATATTCCATACCCTTGGCAATATCTAGAGCTTGCTTGACAGCCAGCTTCAGAGGCACCGACCTATTCTGCCTCTTCATGAGAAACTGTCTCACAGATCCTCCCTTCGCATATTCAGTCACGATGCACCAGACCATCGGCTTCCTGCATGCTCCAATGAACTTCACAATATTCGGGTGCTTGAGGTTTGCAAGCATCATAACCTCCTGGCCAAATTGTTGCTCCATTAGTTGTGCCCTCTCAGGATCGTTCTCTGGTTTTTCCAATAACTTAATAGCAACATCTTCTCCATCATATGTGCCTCTGTAAAGCTTCCCAAATGCACCCTGAGCAAAGGCCATCCCCATATTCAACTTCCTGAGATCAATAGTCCATTCATCATAGTTCAGAAGAGATTCAGTGGGGTAACGTGGATCCATCAAAGCTTGAGCCAACGAATCGTCATTTATGGCATGGGACACCCTACCAGGCCGCACACTGTGCCCCACTGATAAGTTGGCACCGGGAAACAGACGGAGTCCATGACGCAATATGCTAGTTCTTGAGTTGTTTGATCCGACACTGCTATTTTGAACAGACATCGCAATGGATCCATCGCCAGTGCTTGTCTGCAGGCTTCCAATGCTATCTAAAGACATGTTGGAGCCCTCATCGAGCTTCCGATAAAATCCCATGTCATAGTAGCTGTTCCCATTAACATTTCCACCGCCACCACCCATAAACCCAGCAAATTTAGAACCTTCCATCTTTTTATTGGAACAACAAGGACGAAACCAACACGGACACCCTCAAACAATGTTTTAATCCACTTAATATTACCACCCAAAACTGACTTCTTTAACCATCCCAAGCAACCTTCAGCATAGGAACAGACAGTAGCAGCTCGTCGTCGACAACTGTTATATCCAAATAGGAGGGAAATATTTACAATAAACCAGACAAAAACATGATTTTTTAAAGACATTTAAGGCCGAATAACCTCAAAATCAGCATCTGAAGCAGATCAGAACGAAACAAACACTGATTTCGATGATACATACCTCGATCGAGAGCAGATTGCGCGGAAGATGCGATACAGAAGAGAGAAGGGAATGAGAAAGTAAGTATGACGCAGAATGGAGGCGTGTTTTGGGGGATTAAGCTAAGTGGAAAGGGGTGGAGGAAGACGACGACGACTAGGTCGCAGAGCAAGTCTTCCCTTGCTTTCCCCTTTCTATTTTATTTATTTTCAAAATTTCTTGTACATTTTTCTATTCCATCGACATAGGAATGTGACGGTCGTGTTATGTCCGATACCGTGACGTGTTACTTGCAATGTGTGAGCGTTATCTCAATATAACGTGTTACTTGCAATGTGTGAGCGTTATCTCAATATACGAATGCATATACGAAAAATACGGCCTCTATTTTTATTATTTATTAACTGGATCATCGCATGTGATGACGTCGAATTATATCCCCGACTCCGAATTATATCTCCGTCTTCATCCTCGCCTAGATCCCCGATATTACTTAACCAAGGAATCTCCATCCTCGATCTTGCAAGGATTAAATCTCTATACCCATCTCGATCTTCATTTCAAATTTATTCACTATTAACATTTAACTCTCGATATTATGAAAAACTTATGAAAAATATACTTATGTTATAAAAATAATAATAATAATTATTATTATTATAGGGATTATCGGAGCTATCGAGACTATCAGGACGAGTTCGAGGATAGAGATAACATCACCATACCCGACCCTAATCTACTGTGGGATTTGAAAAAATTCTCAAATCCGAACTCATATCCAATAACGTCCTCCAAACGCGTCCCGTTTCGAATTTTTCCCGCGGGTGCCAAACCTACAGGGAAAATTACCATCCTATTGACCTATCTTAACTTTATAATTCCAAAATTACATATTTCCGTTTATACTCTTTCTTTATTTTCATGTTTTGAATAAGATACAACCATATAAGTGACGAGTAAGAGTGTGTAAAACTTCAATCAAATCGAATTAATCATCGAACCCACCGAATTAGAAATTTAATTTGGTTAATTTGGTTTTCGTTTTTAAATTGTGTTTGAGTTTTCAGTGAATTCAGTTTAGTTTAGATTTTAATTTTTATAATTGGCAAAATGAATAAATCTAATAAAAATATTAATTTAGTTATTTTTTATTTAAAAATATAATTATTTAAATTAAATCTTGTTTTTTTATTTAAAACCGGATAAGATTTTAAAATTTTGATTAATTTGATCGAAAACTAAATTAATTGATAAAATATTGATTCCGTCGATTTGATTTTTATTAGAAACTTCGGTCCATTTGATTGGTTTGAAAAAAATAATAATTTAGTTGGTTTTCAGTTTATTTAGTTCAATCGATTTAGTTTTGATCAAATACTCAACCCTAATTATAAGGATGCAATTTATTTTTTAGTTGGCATCATGTATCAAACTCTTTAAACAAATTAATCAAAGTTTGCTACTTCTAAGTGAGCAACATTCTTAGGCTGATTTCACAGTTAAGACTTAAACCTTAGATTTTGAAATTGTGATATGTGTTTTTTTTTAATTCAGATATCTAGCTCTTCAAATCGAAGTTTACTACTGACCACCAAAGAAATAGAGGAAGTACTCATGAAAGCCCATCCAGACAGTCAATGTTCTTAGACCTGCTTTCTAACCATGCAGCTAACATTCTTGGACTCACATCTAGGTAGTCAATGTTCTTAGACCCACTTTCTCACTATACGTCGCAGTTAAGACTCGAACCTAAAATTCTTTTGTTATTCGTTGGAAGGTCTAACACTTGCCCCCTACGCTATGCTATGTGTGTTTTTAAAAAAATAATTTAGGTATTCAATTCTTCGAATCGATTAATCCTGAATGTGACCAACTCGACTATATAAAAGTTTTCCACCACTAGGGATGAAAACATGCTAGGTCAGGCCAGACTTTTGCCTTAATAGGCGAGGCTCGTATAGTAACAAAATGGCCTGAGTCTGGCCTGTGGTCTGTTATAGGTTTTGTTCTTGCCCTAAGCATGACCTGACTTGCAGCCTGTTTACAAAGCCTGTAAATTAGAACACTTTATACAAGCAAACATGCCAAAACATTAAACAGACTGAAAATCAACCTTAGCAGGCCTTGCATCATACATGCCTCAAAACAAACCTTGCATCATACAGGTCTCAAAACAAGTCAAACCTACAAATATATACATATGTATATAATCTTAATAGGCTCAGGCCAGCCTGTCAGCCTTAGTAATCTTTATATTGAGTCTGAGTCTGACCTGATAAAAAAAATAGGCTTTGAAATATGCCTGAATATTACCCTATTTCTAAATAGGCCAGTCCAGGCCAGACTAAATACAAGCCAGGCTACAGCTTCTGACAGACTGTCTGGCCTATTTCCATTCCTATCCACTGCCATCAGAATAAATTGAGAAGTACTCGTAGAGACCCATTGAGACGACCAATATTCTTCTTAGACCCACTTTTCACTTGGAAAAAAAAATCTTTTATAATGCTATTATATTCTTAAATTATCCATTAGAAGGTTTAACTATACCCCTGTGTTATGATATGTGTGTGTTTTTTTTAAAAATAACCCAGTGATTAATTCTAGAGGTGGCCAATCTGACTCTATAAAAGTTTTCCATCACCATCAAGATAAATCGGAAAGTGTTCATAGAGACTCATTCAGACGATTAACATTCTTAGACCCACTTCTTGTTGCAAAGAATCTCTTACAATGCATCACAGCTGAGACTTAAACCTTAGATCTCTTAATTATCGTTGGAGGATTTAACCATTGCATCATTATGTCAGTTAAGCATTATATGTATTTTTTCTATAATAAGTCGTACGTTGATCCCGGATGTCTCATATGACCGTTCTTATATCCATTTTCATTTGTAGAGAAATAAATCAAAAAATTAAATAAATCATCATATATGAAAATATTTCTTTAGAATTCGATAGAAATCAATTCTTACTCATTTTTTATAAATTTATTATAAGATAATCAACTCGGCTATTTCAAGGAATATGACATGTGTTTCTGACATTACTAAAGTTGGGTCCGTGAAATACAATGAATAGTATTGAATTTTTTTTCAGTAAAATACCGTTTATTAGAATATATAAAAAAAACACACATTTCGTTTCATTTTTTTAAGTATCCCTGTAAATGTTGGTCAAAACTCAAAAGTGATCAAATTTAAAATATTTTTAATAATTTCGATTAATATTTAAAGTAAATTCCCTTTAGATATTTATGTGAATATCCGTGGTAATAAAATGGCCTAGAGTATTAATGCAGAATGGTCCACTCAGAATGGAAAATTTTCCTGTAAATTTCACATTCCCCCCTAGATTTCCGCTTAAAAACGAGGGTTGGTGGAGAAAAATTTAACATAAGCGGGTCAAATTGAAAGTAAGCCAGAGGGGTTTGAATTTTAAGCTCGTCGGTCCATGGCGCGGTTGCGGTTGGATCTCCCCGAGTTTTGCTCTCGATTGCGTTATTGTTGGGTGCAAGCAAGTCTCCGCATATGGAGGAGAGGGCCGAGAATTCTCCGCGACGAGGTCAAGGGCGTTGCCACGATAGAGCTCGAGTGAGAGACGGGGAGGAAGGGCGAGGGAGGAAGATAGCTCTCCTCCACCTTTCTCTTCGTCTTCCCCACGAGTTGGAGCAAGATCCTGCGCTTCTTCGCGGGGTCTTGGCCGTCTCCGTCAACCTTCGACCCGGTCGATTATTGGCTGAATTGATTGCTAGGTACATTTCCAGGTTCCGACGCAGGAGATGACGACCTACTTGCGTTTTAGATTAAAAAAGCAATGGTCTTTGATGCGTCGCCCTTGATTGACCTAGTTTTTGCGAAAAGAGTGGATTTTTTTTTTCTTTTTTGGTTTGATTAGCTAATGCATTTTGAGAAAGTATACGAGCACTTTGAGAGACTTATTTGTTTACTTTTAGGATGAGCGAATTCCCTGCCAGTTGAAGAGGAAGGGATTAAATTATTTATGTCTGATAGGAGAAAAATCCTAAATTTTATGCGCCAATATAAGCACTCTTGGGTGATGCAAAGGTCGTGTACATAGATTGGCTAAGAAGGTTAGGAAGCTAGCCAGGCAATAGGTCTTACCCTTTTTTTTTTCCATGTGCATGTTTTGAAGGCCTACTATGCAAGTGTTCAAAAAATCCTGCTAAACTGCTTCCTGTGCTAGAAAAAAAGTATAAGAGTGTTCTTGCCTTCAACATTCCTCCCTCTGTTTTCAATCCTTTTTTTTATTGATTTAACTAGAGGTTGTATGTCTACATTTGTTTATTAGTCCTTTTAGCTTGACTCAATTTTTTCTCACTATGGATGCATCGGCCATTCGTACTCACCTTAATCACTCTTCATGTATACTTTGCCAAAATTTTGATTTATCTTGTAGTTATCTAACATGGGTAGGCAATGGTATGTAAGTTGAGAATCTGCAATTATGGTTTACTAATGCCATGTAAGTTTGAGAATCAGTAATTATGTTTATGATAAGTTTTTGTTGAGAATCAGTGGAGAATTAACAATTATGGTTTATGATAGTAAACAAGTTTGAGTTGAACTGGCACAACAACTGAAATGCATTTTTTCTACTTATTTTCTTTGTTTCTACAATTTTTTTCTTGCAGTATACAAGATGGGTGTGATATCAAGGAAGATTTTTCCTGCATGCGGCAACCTTTGCTGTCTCTGTCCTTCACTGAGGACACGATCTAGGCAACCAGTGAAGAGGTACAAGAAGCTGCTAGCTGACATTTTTTCTCAATCTCAGGTGATATAGTCCTGTCATTTTATTTTCTTTCTAACTTCTGAATGTGAGATCTTATCCTTAGACTGTTTCTCAGGAGAAATTTTTGTGGCAGCAATTTACTTATTGAATACGCTGATAAAAATCATTGTTGTTGGTAATTCATTCTGCTATAAACCTTATTTGGACATCAATGTTCTTATGCAACTGAAGAAATATCTCAATTTAGAACCTTCAAGTGTAGAACAAACTGTGTACGATTACCATGCTTATATCCAAAATTATGGTGAGCCAACATCTAAATTTTACTTTCACGTTGCTTGTACATGCGAAGTGTCTTTTTCCCTTGCACTAACCAACTCTTTAATGTACAAGAAACTGATTATCCATTTTTGCATCATTTGGTTTAGCTATCTATTGTAACAATTCCATTGAAACCTACAAACCATATGATTGGGATTCATTTACTTGTTTGTGTCATGCATATAATTGAAACTGAAAAACAGAGCCAACTTGCATAGCCATATTAAGTACTGAAAATAATCTTTCTGCTAACCTTATATATTTTTAACTATACTAGTGTCATCTATTACCATGTAAATGGATGTCCATTTGTTGCAACACAATTAGAAGATGATCAAAAAGAAAATCATTGGACAGTCCAGTGGGAGCAAGAATTTTCACACAGTCGAATCTATATAAACAACCCCCAAAATTTAGTTTACATCCACTCCTAAAGAGTAACAAAATACAATCTAAGATATTAGATGCAAGCAAAACATGGCATGCCTACACAAAATAAATTCAACAATAGATGTGCGAATTCTCCAACTGTAGACAAATACTATATAATTTTTAAAAAATATCTTCTCATTTTTTCAATTTTTTTATCAACTGTTTATTGATGATTTGTCTATTCCTTTATGTATAGTCTACTTATTTTTGTATCATTTGGTTCCAATACAACAACCTTGGTCTAGACGATCCAGTTGAATAAAATGCGGCCCTTATAATCACAATTGCATAATGGTAGGGCATGCCACAGATGTATTTTGGTAAAATCTATATACATTTCTGTCTATCACAAATAATACCTATGGATATGCTTAATAAATCAATAGAAAACATTGACAAACAAATTTCTCATGTATTTATGAGTGTTTATCTATATCTCAGTTTTTTTTTGTCTAAGTGTCTTGAATCACTAAAGAATATCAGCTCATTTACTATGACGATGTACTTGTTTCCAATTATTGTAACATTGGATGCTATACATGATATTGGTATACCTCTGCCTTCTCAAGAACATGTTAGAATTCAATTTTGAAAGCTTTATGATGTTGATACCAGATAGAATTGCTTGCTTATATATATATGTCTTGGTTGATATTATAGTGTCTTCAAGTAAATGCTTCCATTAATGTCTAAAACAAACAATTCTTTGCAGGATGAAGTACCAAATGATAGAAATATTGGGAAGTTGTGTGAATATGCATCTAGAAACCCACTTCGCATTCCAAAGGTAGACTTCTCCTCTCTGTTTGGTTATTTTGGTATGAGTTTGTGCTAGGAGTTGAACATCTGCCTACCTGTTTTGATAAATAAGAAACACATAAAAAAGTAAAGGAGAGTTGCAAAAATGTGTACAAACAAGATCAAGCAATTTATATGATTCAACAAGTTTGTTCACATTCACATTTGCACGAAGGCATCTAAATTGTTAGGTCAATCTATTCCATGAGATGGTGATAAGTTGGAGCATTGTTTGATTTATTAACCACTTCCTTGAGACTAACATTCATCTTCAGAACATAGGTTTAGACAAATTTTGATGTTAGCTGTCTAAGCTTAATGCAGTACTCAACCCTTTTCATCCGGACGCGGAACTGATCTGTAGTTTATGTTTTTTTTAAACCAAATATCATTCATGTACTAAAAATATATGTTTATTATAATCTTACTAAAAGCAAATATCTCTAGGAAAAGTAACTAAGTAAATGCTGGAAAAAAATGTATCTACAGAGAAGGAAAATCGCCCAGTATACTACACTTCAATTTCTAACTCTCTTTTTTTTTTTCTCATCCATGTCTCAATGCCCGCTGTCCTGGCTCCTTGCCCTGAAGAATAGACTAGCTATGCCTTTCAGGGATTTTTCCAAGGAACAGGAACATGACCTTTTTGTCCCTATCAAAACTTCACAAAAGATCAAGGGCACCAACTACCTTGTCTATTTCTCTCAAAAGATTTATTTAATTCAAGTAGTTCAGAATAGACTATAATTTTCTTTATTCCTCATTTCCTCTCTTACATTCTTCCTTTTATTTCAGCTTCTTTTATATCTAACTTGTTGAGTGCTTTGGCTTGTCTGTGATTTTAGATTCGTTACTCATCTATTGCCATTTTTATATATTTGTGGCTTATTTGTCAGATAACAGAATATTTGGAGCAGAGATTTTACAAGGAATTGAGAAGCGAACACTTCGGCTATGTTAAGATTGTGATGTGCATCTACCGTAAATTGGTGATTACTTGCAAGGAGCAAATGTAAGATTTACTTGGGTTTATGCTTTATCGTTTATTTCTTCTTGGCGGTGTTTACCTTTTATCAATCGACACAAGTACAGCACAAAGTCATTGTGAATTTCTTTACAATTGCATTAGTGGTGAATGACACTAAGCACAGGAATTAGGACATGTACAATTGGATGAGTGTGCATGAAGTGTAGAATAAAATCTTTGGCATCTAAGAAGTGGTTAGTGGTTACATATCTGATTCAAAATCCATAGTGAAGGATCCATTTTTATTTTGCAGTAGCACAATTACTTAGTCTTTTCTTCTGTGAGAGAACATATACATGTCTAATAAGTTGTACTTCAAAGGATGTAATTCTGAAAAGAGTTCAATCCGCTCTTCCATTTATGATTCTAATACTGTATTTAAAGCTGTAATTGATTCCAGAAGAATTTTATGTCCATTGATCTTTTTGTTTGACTTTGAAATATACTTGCTTATGTATGACTATGAATTTATGATGAGTTTGAAATATGACCTACTATATGAATTTATCTTCTGCAGGCCTCTGTTTGCAAGTAGCCTACTGAGCATCCTACAGAATATTTTTGATCAAACAAGACAAGAAGGAGTGCAGACTATAGGTTGCTATACACTTTTTGACTTTATTAATAGCCAGGTAAATTTCTTCTCTATTGCACTTCAACATGCTGCTGTCTTAATCTACTTGCCTATTTTGCCAGAGTAATGATACGCACAGTGAAAGTGAATGCCTCAGTGAAAACTTTGACCGTCAAACGACGGCACGTCCGACGTCCGATCGTCGATCGGACACTACCGGGGCGGCCTTCGGCCGCCGCCCCGAACCAAACTATACCCTGGGGGGCATGGTGAACCCGTCGGGGATCGCCACAATTGCATCTCGCATCATTGATCGTCGATTTCGATTTACCGTTGCCGGCGATCCTGACGAGTCACCGTCCTCCCAAGGTTAGTTTGATTCGGGACGACAATAAGGCCGCCGGTGGTGTCCGATCGACGATAAACATGTACACATTAACTACACGTCATTCACTATAATTTTCACTCTCCCAAATTCACTCTTCAAATCATTTCCCTTTGCGAATTTCACATCATGATGCTGCTTATTCTAGGTGGATGGCACATACCAGTTCACTTTAGAAAGTCTGGTTCCTAAATTATGCAGTATAACTCAAGAATTGGGGGATGATGAGACAGCTTGCTGTTTCCGTGCAGCAGGACTTCAAGCTCTATCTTCATTGGTATATCCTAGTATTCATTTTTTTATAATCATATTACGTTTAAACTCATGATATTATTTTAAAAAATTGCTGAATCTTAGTGTCGTTCATCTTTGAAATTTGAACTTAATTAATTACCTTCAGTTGCAGAGCTAAGGGCACTTTTTAAGGGGGTGCGATCCTTAAAAATAAGGACACATTGAATACTGAAATTCCCAATTTAAGTAAACCCAGTCTGAAAACTGGTTTACCTTGAATACTTAAATTAAAATAAGATCCTCATAAGCATCAAGCTATGTCAGTCCCAATTTCACGAGTTCAAATATATAGATTTTATCATTTGATTAAACTCTATTAGATTTAGAGATGACAATCAGGCGGACTGGAATGGGTTTTGCAAATCTCATTCTCTCCTTGTATGATTTATCACCTTCCCCATACCCTACGAAATTAATTTTGATACTCACCCTGCTCCCCCCTCTCATACACATACAAAACAATGTGTAGTGATCACTTTTGTTTAAACAAGTGCTTCAAGTCAATATTTTCAATCATATTGGCGTCTGTGTTATTTGTTGATTATTCTATCTGTAAGTGATCCGTTGAATCTCATATATTGTCCCTTTGCAATGACATGTAGGTTTGGTTTATGGGAGAGCATTCTCATATCTCAACAGAATTCGACAGTGTGAGCACATTTTATGCTTTTCGATTTCCAATTAAACTGAACTACGAATTATATCATTGCTGATTTCTTTCACGTACAGAACATCTAAATTGAATGCCACTCTTCCTCATAAGATAAATACTTTCCTTGAAGTTGTTTTCTATATGGAGAATTGAATTACAGTGGGTGAGATAAAAATTTAACTTTTGATCTCAAACAGAGCCTTGTCTAGTTTCTAACTTAATTTAAGTTTACAATTGGACTTTCAAGATTTGTAACTGTACCACATACATAGTATAATACAATATCAACTAATTATTAAGAGAATAAAAGAAAATTTAAGAGAAAGAGAGTCCTCAGCCTCTTTCAAGCCAAAACTGTTAAGGTTAAAATGGGTATATCTTGAATCAATTTGTTCTTAAATTTGTCTTGTCTTAACACAAACCTCTAATTATATTTCATTCAACAAATTTTTTAATGGTTAAAATTATTAAGCATTCGCTGCAAAGTTGCTAAGTTCTTATTAAATCAACATTTACTATATTTCTAGGTTGTATATTAGCAGTGTAGCAAACTTTATTTTTTAATTTTAAATTTTGCGTCTTTGTTGCTATAGATTGTTTCTGCTGTCTTGGAGAACTATGGAGACACCAAAAGGAAATCAGAGGATGACCAACAAAGTGAACAGAGCCGGTGGGTACACAAAGTCCTTAAAACCGAGGGTCATGTTTCTGCTTCTCCTTTTATCATTTCTAGGATTCCTTCCTGGTAAAGTATTGTAAATAACAAAGGAGAACTTAAATTGATTGTGTAAGAGTTTTGTCCTACTTTTGATCTGTTCTATAATTCTTTATTCATCTGACTATTTATATACATATGTATTTAACAGGGATGAAAAAAACAGCCCTAGCTTTTGGTCTAGGATTTGTTTGCAAAACATGGCAAATCTAGCCAAAGAAGCAACTACTATGCGGCGTGTTTTGGAGTCTTTATTTCGTTATTTTGATAATAATGGATCATGGTCTGCACAAAATAATCTTGCTCGATGTGTCATGTGTGATATGCAGTTACTGATGGAAAAGGATGGTAAGATATTTCTGTTTTATACTCTGTGTTTGTATTTTTCCTGAGAGTTAAATTTTTTCTCACTTTCCAGGGCAAAATTCAAATATACTGATATCGATACTGATCAAGCACCTTGAGCACAAGAGTGTTTTGAAACAACCTGACATTCAGTTGAATATAGTTGAAGTTATTGCTAGTCTTGCTAAGCAGTCCAAAACACAAGCATCTGTAGCAAGTATTGGTGCAATAAATGATCTAGTGAAACATTTACGTAAGTCCATCATGCATTGTACACTTGGTACTAAAGATATTGGTGACGACATCATCAAGTGGAATGACAATTTCCGCAAAGTAGTAGATGAGTGCATCGTTCAGTTATCTAAAAAGGTATTGTTGTTTTTCTGAAACTTTGAAAGAGAAATAGTGTGGATTTATATACAATGTTCTAGTTACAGGTGTTTCTTGTCTGAATTGTTGATAAATGAGGCCTTTGAAAAAGGTCCTAAAGAGAATATTTTATAGCATGAAGTGAGCTATAAAAATTATGATAATGATGGCTGTCTGTCAACAGATTGATGATGCTGGGCCTGTTCTCGACATGATGGCTGTTATGTTAGAGAATCTGCCATCAAATTTGACAATGGCGAGGTCAACTATTGCTGTGGTGTATCGTACTGCTCAGATAATTGCATCTGTTCCAAATTTAGCATATAGGAATAAGGTCAGCAAACTATACATATTCTAGTTTAATTTTGTGTTAGCTGTGAACTGTATTTCAGGCATTTCTCCTCGTTATGTATTTCAGGCATTTCCGGAGACTCTGATGCATCAATTGCTCCTAGCAATGGTTCACCCTGATCATGAAACGCGTGTGGGTGCTCACCGTATATTCTCTGTTGTTCTTGTTCCGTCTTCTGTGTCTCCTCAACTTAGTTCAGCGTCTCCAGAATCACTAAAAGACATTGATCTTCAGAGAACACTCTCAAGAACTGTTTCTGTCTTTTCATCGTCAGCAGCTCTGTTTGAGAAACTTAGACGGCAAAAGGTATCTGCGACAGAAAAAACTTACCGACAAAGTATGAGCAGAGCTCATAGTCATGATGATGCGAACCTTGTTAAGCTGCAATCATCTGAAAGCCGTACTCGTAGCATGAAAGGGCGTACATCTTTATCAGCAGATAGTATTCCAGTGAACAAGTTAAATAAGGTTGATATCTTTACATAGTCAAGTATTAATTATTCTGTCACTCCATCTTTATCTAACTAGATCTTTGTATATTCATTTAACCACAACAAATTGTTTCTTTTCATGTATTCAGGATTCGGTTCTTTTAAGATTGAGCAGTCGTCAAATCACACTTCTTCTTTCATCATTTTGGGCCCAGGCTATGTTTCCTGAAAACACTCCAGAAAACTTTGAAGCAATTGCTCATTCTTATAGTCTGACATTGTTGTTTACTCGAGCAAAGGTAATCAAATTGTTATTTTGTTGCAAGTACGATTAAGTTGTACTTTCAAATTCAATTAGCTCCTGGTGTCCTGCATCAAGATAGTTTTAGTTGTATCCATGTGAATTCTGATTAGTATACATAAAATCTTCTGCATTTGACTTTTCTCGACTGTGACAGCCCTACTAGTATAGTTTGGTTTGTTTTTCTTATTCTGCAGTAGATTAAGGCCTCAGATGCAGGCCTTCAATTAGTGCTTTCTACATAGTTTATTTGCAAGTAATACTGCATTAGTTATGAAGGTTTCACGATCTAGCATCCAAAAACTATCATCGAATGTTGAACTATCATTAATTTTTTATATTTCTAATTTTGCAGTCATCAATCCACGAGCATCTTGCACGGAGTTTTCAGCTTGCCTTTGCTTTAAGAAACATTTCACTTGCAGAGGGTAAGATGTTCATTTGTTTTGTTGAGAATAAAAGTGAAGGGGAGTACACAGAATATAAATTCCTAATACAACAATGTATGCTTTTAGGTCGACTATGGACTAGTCATCTAATCTAAATTAAACTACCCTCACACACGTTGTAGTGGTTGATGTGGAATGTATCTATCTGATAGCTGTTTGAGCGGAGTAAGATACAAAGAAGTAGATATCAGTAATGTGTTTTAAGTTGGTAGCCTTTTATAGCACTTATACAAAGCAACAAAATGTTAGTGGTTAATTCACTTCAGATTAACTGCATTCTAAATGGTCAAGAAGAAGAGAGCCTAGCATGTGATTCCTTGTTAGATTCATGCAAAGACACAGAAGTAATATTATTCTTTGAATATAGTAAAATCATGTGGAAGACAAATTGCGAAGTATTTGAATATTTTGTCAACAATTAACATCCACTCAAATTTCTAATTAGTGATAAATTGAATGATTCTAAATTCAGTTATCGGATTAAGTGAAAGAAGGATTTTCTTCCACCTAGTGGTCAATGAAAAGATGATGAAAAGAAATCATGCTTCTTATGTCTAATTGTTGTTTGCATGTCAAAATCTTATTCCCTTCACAATCGCCATATGGTATTTTTAGTGTTGTATAAGAAATCATTGTGCTGATCTTGGGTGTGGTTTTATGTAGGATCACTACCGCCATCACGTCGGCGCTCCCTTCTTACTCTATCCACAGCTATGTTCATATTTGCTTCAAAAGCATTCAACATAGCCGTCCTTATTCCAATTGTGCAGTCAGCCATCAATGAGAAAACAGTATGCACACTTGCACTTCTCTTTTTCGAGCTTCTTTAACCCCTTTTGTTTTACATTCTAAATTACACTTATGTCTCACTAATCCGCTAATGCTTAATGGTATTTGTGCGGAAAAAAAAAATTGATGGCTACTCCAAAAAGAATTTTTTTTTGTAGTCACTTTAAAATGTAAGGTTTGTATCAAAGTGTATCATGCTGCTAATTTCCTCATTGTTCTACTTGCTGCATATCATTTTTTAATATCCAAGTAAAAAAGAACTGTATCCTGACTAGTACTTGGAAAGACCTACATTTTTGGTACAATTTGGAATTGCTAAGATTTTGCAACTAATAAACTTCCTGTCTTATGTCGTGCTATAAATCTGTTAGTTCTCAAATATCCTTTGTCCTATAAACTTCAATTTGATGAAATATTATGTGAGTTGAGCGATGATGTATTGCTACTAAACTAGCTTTGTGTACTACTATAAAATTATTGATTCCAATAAATAGCCATCCTTGTCCAGGTTGATCCATTTCTCAAATTGGTTGAAAACTCCAAACTTCAAGCTGTGAAAACTACATTTGACAATTTATTGGGAGCTTACGGGTCGCAAGAAGATGATAACAAAGCGTCAATATCTCTCCAGGCCATGGGAGTAATAGAAGGCCTGACTAAAGAATCCATAGTTTCTGTGATCATGAACAGCTTAACTGATTTATCAGAGGTAATTCTCAACTGTATTGGATGTCTGTGTTCATCGCAAGTCTTTAGATGCATGACTACTTGTTCACTACCAATTCCCCATTGATTGTTAAATGTTTCTGCAGTCAGAGAAATCCAATATAAGAAACCAATTGCTACTCGAATTCTTGCCTGATGATGTTTGTCCGCTTGGGCCACAGTTCATGAAATCGCCTGGACAGCTTTTGTCAGTTGTGTCTGAAACTGAGAATACACGAGATGTAAGCTCATGGAGCTTTAGTGTTCCTCGAGACTTGAAACCTCCATCATCGAAATATTTATTTTTATTTTGCAGGTCACTCCTGCAACTCTTTTGGTTGATGAGGACTTTTATGAATCATTTGAAACTGGGCGAGATCATTCGAGGTTGCCCGATGTTGGATCTAATCTTCTCAGCGTTGATCAGCTTCTAGAGACAGTATGGTTTCCATTGATGCATTCTCCAGTACTCTTTCTTATTATGCAAGAATATTTAAGATTAGTGATCTTTCTAGTCCACGGACCTAAACCATCATGCACAATAACAACTAAACCTTTATCTCACTAAGTTGAATCGGTTATATAGACAACAATAACAACAACTAAACCTTTATCTCTATGCCAAAACTGCCAGAGGGAAAACTAATAAATTCCTTATTTGCGACAAAAACCATTTTCGAATAGTATGATGCTAACCTTTATCTCCTAATTACTCACTTAGGAGGTAGCTGTGCACTACTGTCTCTCTATTATTTACTCACAGTTGTTTGTGCAGGTCCCGGATACACCATGGCAAACTGGAAGATTTTCAGTATCAACAACCTCTGATGTACCATTCAAAGAGATGGCTAATCATTGCCAGACTCTTATGACTGGGAAACAGCAGAAAATGTCCGTCTTTGCCAACACACAACAGAAACAAGATTTCTTAGATGTTGTCTCCTCGGAGGACCAATACGGGGTGCAAAAATATTCATGCTTCAATATTGACCAAGCAGGAAAGGTACTGATGGGATTCATAAACCATTAATTTGTGCAAGTAAAAATTATCATGATGAAGATGATCACTTACCATGTTATTCTCTTCTTCAGCTTCTCTAGGAATTTTTTTGAAGCAGTACCAATGCTGCATATATTCTCCTCATCTTCCAAGATGTTGCTTCAGCAACTTCTAATATTTTAGCTTTTACTCCTATTTTGTTCCAGCTATTCAAATCGAATTCTGTAACTTGTTTGATCTTGAGAGATTTTTAAAGTTTGGCCTTTGACCTCCCTCTCTATGACTATCTATCTTAGATTTCTTTTGCAAATTCTCCCATGCTTATTTTGTAAGCATCAATGGCATTCATTTCTTGACTACTTAAAACTGTCTCTAGGAGTTCATTGAAAGGCAACTATGTCTCTAGATCTTTATTTATTTGCTTGTTTAGCTAAAGGCTTGATCATGTGGGTGCAGAGTGGCAATCCTTTCCTCGACGAAAGCCTTGTAGATATGCAGAGACAACAGGACACTGGAAGCAAAGCCTTAGCGTCCATCAACTTCCATAACCCGTCCCGGTGCCTCATGCTCCCAGCGTCAAGCCCATACGACAACTTCCTAAAGGCTGCAGGCTGCTAGAGGGTAGATGTGAAACTCAAATTTTCTACTGAGTGGAAAGATAAGGATCTCTTCTTTAGTAGTAGTTCCCACATTTACCTTGGTATAGCTCTACAGGATTTTCGCATATTCATTTTGCTGAGAACTATAGAAGAAAAAAAAGGTTTTTCCAGATGTAACCTGTATACAAAAAAAATGAAATAAATTCATTTAAACATCCATCATCTCGGGTCGAAATGGAGAGTTCTAGTGAATTTTAACCTCTAAATTACAAATCTTATTGTTCAACAACTCAATTTCAGGTCACCTTATCCTCCACCCTCATTCAGTTTCAGGTTTATGCAGTTCCCTCGAGACTAACTCACATTTTTCACAAGGTACATGCTCCTAAACCTATCTTTCTCTTCATTTAGTTAAAAGTGTTATTTGTTCACTACTAGTCTTATGGAATTATTTATAAGATTTAGGAGTGTGTGTTTTTTCCAAATTGTTCTTTGCCTACCCGAAGAAGGAACAAAAAAGAGGAACATTTCATAATCAGAATACAGAATTCTTGTAGGAACCTGTCCTTAGTTTCCTCTGCTAAACCAGCACTTCCAGTTCTCTCCACAATTATCTGGACATCAACTTGTCATGGAGATTACACTTAGCCAACTGTGTCTGAAACTCCAGACTCCCATAGCAGAGCCCTTCCTTCCTCTCCACCCTCACGATAACTCTCTCGAACTCCGCGATGCTGCAGGGTATCCTTAGCACACCTTCCTGCTCGAATCCGTACTCCTCCTCTGCTCCTCTGAGCAGGACCCCAAAGGCCTCATGGTGCAAGTAGCACGTAGGGATCACATACCTCTTCAGTTCGTGCCCTACACACACAGCAAAGGACCCCTTGGGCACCCCATTGTTCTTCAGGCCTTTCTTGGGCACAACAGCAAGCTTCTTCCACTTCTTAAGCACATCCATTGGCTTCTGCTGCTGCTTTTGCAATGCTTGGAGGAACAATGCAATATATATGGGATGGAGTTCAAACTTTCTGGAATTCATTTACTTTTTTGGCTTTCAGTTCTATATTTTGGTTAGGATTGTCATTATATGAGCATCTACTGCAGTTGCACATGTCGATTGGCTGTTGGCTCATGAATTCCTACCCCTTTGAGCTTGAGATGACATAGAATTGACTGATAGGTCATTCATATATATATATATATATATATATATATATATATATATATATAGGTACTGCACATGCTATGATGCTAATCATCTCGACGAGGATTTCATTAACTAACCTTCAACGGCTGAAAGGGGCATGAGTCCCTTGCATGATTCGCATTCGTGTGCTTTTGCCTGCAAGTGAACTGAGGCAGTATATACATAGATAAATATAAATATATGCACATTATAAATTCCACGTGAATGGAGTCAGTAAACGGTACAACTCCATACGTGATTCAGATATCAGGTTTACTTTATTGACTACATCATTCACTCCAATAATCAATCTCTCTCCTTTGTTTTTTTTTTGGTCCATATCTAAGTGTGTGTATATTTTGCTAAGGCTATATGTCCCAAACATTTGCAGGGTTTTACAAGATGTTAATCATGTTTGTGGTTTGGTCAGCGTGTGATCTAAGTTCAGGAAGTGGTTCAGTTTGAGGAGATGCGGTTCGAGCCTCTTCGCCTACAAAATCAGCACCAGATGAGGCAATTTAGTTGGCTATTTATAGGATCTTGTACTATGACTTCAGCTGATCGTACTTTAGATCGACATGACACAGGGATAAGAATGTTGTTTCATCCTAAGTCAATCAAAACAAGCAATGCAAGAGATCACATAGAGGCAGTCAATCACATAACATGTAATATGCTACAATATCTTACTCAGTGAATCTTCATTTCTAACAGATATTATCGATAGTTAATTAGTGCAGGAGTTCATGATCAGAAACCATGTATGTTTCAGAAATAGACAAGTTTATTATAGATCAAACCATTACCTGGATCAATATTTTTCTTTTTCTTTTCCTTTAACTTTATATTGTTCGACAGGGACAGAGAAGAGAGGAAACTCTGTTTTTTGTTTCTGTTTGCTTGGTTCAGTGTACAAACTGGCAACTATCTAACGATCATCATCATCTGCCATCCAAATCTAAACACAGACCGTTCGTCACATATTCCTCAATCATTTGTCACACACACCAACCCGCCACCATCTCCAATTATACCCATCTTTCCTTTTTTATTCTTGGGAGAAAAAAAGTCACTACCGAAATCAATCAGCCACAGTAACGGCAGCATAGCAACAGTTAGAGGAAAAGAAATATAAATGCAAGGACAAGAAGAATATAGAAATACAAAATATCGACAATAACGACAATAAAAATAAAGCATTATAAAGAATATTTCAAAATGCTCATAGACGTGGCAAACACATGCCATAGTTATATTAGAGTTGAAATTCGATCGTTCCATGAGGTGAAATAAAGATACGATGAGTGATTAAGGCACAGTGCATGATCAAACACAATCATTACCATGCATAGGATGTAGCAAAGTACAAGCTACATAAATATGAATTTACTGTTGACAAAATGTGGTTAGAATAACATTTGAAAAGATGTGTGAAGAGATCAACTGTAAAATAGCAGAGGACATAGATTTTTTTTTTCCAGAAAATCCTAATAGCTATGTTGTTACATAAAGATAAAATATTATATTACAATTGCATTTTTTTTAAATAACCATTATATGTCTTCTACACTCAAACATAATGGCCTATTGGAACTTATATAATGGGGGTATATGTTTAAAACTTAGAGAAAAAAACATTTATAATCTGTATAGGTATCTAGAAATATAACACAAAATAGAATATGTATATAGAATTGTACAGAAGGATGGAAGCTGAAGATGCTTTAATTTGCATCCGTACACCCGTGCAGAAGTCTGGAAGCTCTGCAACAATTATTATTATCATCATTATTTTAAAAAAAATTAATAATTGTTTGGCAAGTAAATTAAGGTGTGTAGGTGGGTGGAAACAGCAAGAACAAGTGTGGTTGATGAGGGAACTGCCTGATTGCCAATTAATGTGTGCATCAGAACTAGTGACAAGACATCATTCTTTTTCAGCAACTCGCAATGCAAATCTATCTGTTGTTTGATATTTCTTCCATCATTATTTTTGGTTGGATATTTTATTGGAAGCACACGTATTCAAATTGAGCTTTGATCAAATCCTATATCAATATTGGCATTTCTAAAGTCAAATCATGCTAGTCATCCATCTTTTTTTAGATTATCAAATGCAAATATTTAGATGTTCTTCCAGAGGCTTATATATGTCTTCTCAAACAGTTGCCGTGTATTATCATTATTATTATATCTGCCACCTCAAAAATATTATGGCCTTACCTTTGTTTTTGTCTTGTATCTTTGCTACAAATTAGCATCATCTTTGATTAATGCATTTCAAGATGGTTCGTCTTCCAACTCCATTCTCCTTTTCCAGTTCAGCACTCGACCAGGACTGTTTGTCGTCGCCGCGGTAACCTGTATGCAAAGAGTGTTTGGAGAGGATGCTTTGGTGAACATTAGTGCACTGATGGAAAATTGAAAGGATACATCAGGATAAGGAGCAAAACACAAAGAATTGCCCTCCGTTTAGGCAAAAAGATTATTGTCAAACAACATAAACTTGCAAGTTAGTAGGCCAAACTCATCACTTTTTTTTTCTCAAGCAGGTTTCTTGTTGAATTGATTCACTTCGATTGTTTCTTTCACTTGGGCTCACAGTTCAGATGCTACAAAATTTTGACAAACTCAAACTAGAATCAATCATTTCATTCGTGCCTGCATTACATTAGCACAACTAAATATATACATAAATAATGAAACAGAACATTTAAACTATGTTTGCCTTGCATTCCATGCTTTCTACATGAATCATCTTGCAGGATGCCAAGCTATTGCACGCAAAGCAAATCCCTTGAGACCTGTTAGATTATATGATGCGTGTAAACTTCTTTAATTGAACAATTTGAGCATTCAAAAAAGACCTGGTGATTATTTTCTCACCAATAATCTCAACTTAAATGAGATTATTGGTGAGAAAACCATATTAACTGAGTTGAGCGGTCCATGGTCAAGTTAATTGAGCCATCAAATTATACGCTAAATAGAGTGATCAAGTAGAACAAGGCAAATCAAACAAATTGAAAAATTAGCTAATTGGAATGGTCAAATTAAATGAGCTAAGCAAGAAAACTGGTCAAGCTAAACATGCTAATTAATCAAGTGAGTGAAACTCGAGATTCTTTCAGTAATAAGGGCTCGATTTGAATATTTGCCCATTTGGCTCTATCCACGATGTTTTAAACAACTTGGCTGCATTCTTGGTCATCAAATAAATAAGGCACATATCCCTCCAACCACTCAAAAGCAAATGAAGTGGGAGTTGGCTTTTTCCTCACAAGCATCATCCAATACCGGTATTGCTATTAGGTTCAGATGCCAACCTCCACCCACTAGATGTATTGTAGTAGTTTCAAGACAGAGGTTGAGAATTGAGGCATTTAATTAATTTAATAAATAAAGACCAACTTAGAGTCCTGGACAATCATCAACTTGGAGAAACTTGGCTTATATGCACAAGTCAAAATACTGTGGTGTCATAGCCTTTGTTTATTGAATCAAACTGTTGCAAGTAGTGTTTTTCACAAAGGAACACAGATGAACCAGTTGTGAGTTGAGACTAACTTGCCAAATAAACCAAATGGATTAATGCAACTGTATTTCTAAACCATTTATTCAAAGCAAGCAAGCAATTGATAAAAGAAGTCGCGCATCAGGAAACCACTCCATCTGTGAAAGTTAAAAAGCCATGTCATCATCCATTATCTACATTATCCCAACTAATGCAAGCTTCCTTCTTATATTTATATAAGATATTTGACCTAACTGCATGCACCATTTAATTCCCCCGCTAAATTAACTCCTAATGACTAAACCCACCCACTTCACCAAACATAAAACCATAATTAATCACACCCACGTGTTGCTTTGTCGTCTAACACCAATCATCGGATACAGCGGGACCTTCTCAAATGTTTTTTTAGAATATTACAACACTCATAGTTTGAAAAATATTGAAGTGCCTTTCTAAATTTTTATTATTCCAATCTCTAATTACTAAGATCGTTGTTACTCTAATTAACTGGAAAAACAGCAATTCTTTTCGACGAGGCATTTTGAAAAAATAGAATAAATTTCAGGGCAAAATTTAAAAAATTCTCTTTTTCATTTCTTTTTTTTTTTCATTTTGGGGAAGGAAAAAAGAGGCAGATGAAATGAACAGGGGAAATTGAATGAAGGCTGCGGGAGAAGGGACGACCTCAGATGACGGAGTCGGCGGCGCCGATCGCCGTATGGAGGTGCTCCCCCTCGTACGTTACGATCAGCATCGAAGGGTCTTCGCGTGCCCGCTCCACGTGCTTTCTGGCCGGGCAACCGCTCAGGGTGTTGCACTTGTAGTAGCCCCTGCTAGAGCGGTCAAGATTAGGTCGATGATCGGAGGCTAGCGGTTCGTTGGAGATCGGGCGATGGCGGAGAATGAGGAGGCGGCAGCGATTACCTGGGGTAAGGGGAGCCCTTGATTGGCTTCTGGCCGTACTTGCGCCACGAGTACTGGTCAGTGGGAATGTCAGAAACCTTCGCGCTCACAGCCGGCACGCGAATCGTCCGCTTGAGGCGAGATTTACTGCTTACAATGGATTAGGGAAGTATTGGATTAGGGTAAGTGTGCTACGTTGCGAGCTTGAAGTTTTTTTGGTTAAGTTCCATTTACCTTCTCTTGGAGCAGTGGCATTGCGCGCTGGGGACGGCGTTCTTACCGTCGATGTGCTCCGAGGGAGCGTGAGCATGCTCGTGGAACCGTCGATCGAGCGTTGAGAAGGAGATCAGCGGCTTGCCGGCGGAAACGGACGGGGAAAGGATGAGGGATGTCGCAGCAATGGTCCTGCAGTCCCGCACGGTGCCGTCACCGGTCACGGAAGACACAAACGAAGCGGTCGCGGACGCGATCGGCGTCGAGATGATGAAACACTCTTTGTTGTACCGGCTCCGAGGCGACGCCTCGTTGCCGAGACGTGAATCGGCTTGGTGAAGTCGAGGGTCAGTGTCTGGGTAGGCAGCGGCGAAGGCGGCAGGGAATGCCGGGGAGGCTTGGTCCGGAGAGGTACGGGGGAGAGGATCAGAGTTTCCGCCATAGCAGTAATCTGCTTCGGCTCTGCCGCTGTCGGGTGCGGCGCGGTAGGACCGCGGCGGAATCGGGCGTGCCCAGTTCGGTCGAGAACGGAGATGAACTTCTTGAAATTGGACACGGTGACGTCGGCGATCTCGCGGCAGTCTAACTGCGGCTGTGATCGACAGTCGGAGAGGCGGAGGATGAGGTGCTCCATGGAGCGGAGTCCTGCGGCGCCGGCTTCCTGAATGGAGATCTGCTCCTCCACCTTGCCGTAGCTCATCAGATCGACCGTCATCGCCGCAGATCTGAGCCCTAAAAACTAGCAAGCAAATATTTGGGTGAACAAACGACCGAGAAGAGAGTAGAAGACGAGGATACTCTAGAAGGAGACGGCATTTTATAGGCAGACGAAAGGCCCTTCATGGTTCGTGTTAAAGCCAGTTTGCTTCAATCAAACGGCTGAGATCGCCCAAACTCACTTCGTGACGTGGGCCTTAAGCGAGTTAGCACAAACTGTATCCTAATTATAACGGATACAATTTTATAATTGTTATAATATAAAAAAATAAAAGAAAAAATTATTCATAGTCTTTAAAAAAAATATGTTTAAATAAAAATCTGAAAAAAATTCAAAAATGATGTGATAGTTATATACAATGATTCTCGATAGGGATGACAATTTTATCCGAATCTGACGGAGGATCCGACATCCGACCGAATAGAGGAGGATATGGAAGGACTACCAATACCCGATATCCTGAATACCCGATTAAATAAAAAAAATACATATATACATTAAAGATTTTTTTTCCAAAATTATTAATAATTTGTGTTAATATTAGAAATAGATTATATATATGTTTAATTTATTTTTAAAATTATAGATATATATATTTTTTAATTATGATGTTAATTCTAATGTACTTTTGTTATGATATAGTTGGATAGAAAGAAGAAAAATATTAGAATATAAGATATCCGACCCTATAATGGGTATGAGTATTTCGATAGATATCCGATACCCGATGGGTATGGGATGGAGGATACAGAATCCGACCCGAACCCGACCCATTGTCATCCTAATTCTCGATAGGTTCATCATACCCTCTAAGGTATAGTTTAATTCAGCACGACGATCGAAGGTCGCTGATGGTATTCGAACGATCGAACTTGTGCATTTTTAATACTATGTCATTCTTTAAAATTTTAATTAATATTTTTTTCGAATGTATCATTGCTTAAAAAAATTAAAAAGTATTTTTAAAATTAAAATAGGATTGTTGCGGATTTCATCCTATAAACAACTCCGGATGTTATAATAAGTTTCGATTTAGTATATTATATATCTTGTAATTCAATTAAATTAAAAATTATGACTTTTAAAATTTAAGATTTATCAGTAGTAATTATTAAATCCATTATAATATGAATATTAAATTTTAAATTTTGAAGATTATAATTTATTATTTAAATTAAATTATAAATATATAATATATTAAATTGAATCTCATTTCGAACACTAACTAATTATAAGATAAAACACATAATATAACATCTCGATTTCAAACTAAAAAATATATTTAAAATTCTTTTCAAAGGTTCTCAATAATTTTAATCTTCCATTAGCAATGTTGATCAATTCAAGAAAAGTAGTATTATCAGGATGGTAATTGAATAATTATTTACAGGATGAGACATCTTTCAATCAAGAATCAAAAATAGAATATCATTTTTCGCAAAATAGGGAGCACTTAATAATTCATTAATTCCTTTATTTTTTTATTATCATTATTTATTTATTTTATATCGATTAATTTTAAAAAATATTAACTTCATCTTATACAATTTCTCTTACAATGTCAAAATAAATAAAAAACACTAATCATCCAGAGAACATATTTTATGTCTCATTTTGTTCTATGTCCCGTCTGTCTCATTTATCGACGACGATCGGTGAATCGTCCGATCATAGATCGGATACCACCGACGACTCTTGAACAAAATTATATCCTGGGAGGTACGATGAATCCGTCGGGATCACCGCAATTGCGATCTTGTCAGATTCACCATCGAATTCGGTGAGATTGCAATTGCGGTGATTTCAACCGGTTCACCGTTATTTCAGGATATCATTTGATTCGAGATGACGATAAAAAATCATCGATGATGTCGCATCTGAATCATCTATCAATCTAACCTTCATAAATCAACCATATATTAAAAGGAATTTATCCATGAATTTATAAAATTAAATTTTAATCCTTAGATAGAGGGGAAGAAAATTGGGAAAGCACCTCAAACCTCCGTTGAGTGGCAATTAAAACGTCCAACATTTTTGTCACATCTAAAAGATGTGTATTCGGAGTTGAGTAATTAAAGTTGTTGCCAAAAGAAAAACAAGCAAAAAAAAAAAACGTTTTATTATATGAGCACGTGGCGGACGCCTGCTGTTAGGTCAACTATCGTGGTGTTCGGAAAAGGTCAACCCAAATATTCGCCGGTACTTGGAGAATAATCTAATAAAAGAAAATTTTGAGCCGCGCCCAAAGACTTCGATGCGCCTCGCGATTTCGTCGGTTTGATTGCGATCCGAAGTTTGATAAAGGAACAAAAATGGCGATTAATTTCCTTGTGCGAGTCGCTGCCTTGCCGCTGCTCCGCATCGTGCCGTCTCGCTTCCCTATTTCCTATTGCCGGCCAAGCAGGATTTGGTGCTAGGGTTTCCTCGCTTCCCCGACGGCGAGATTGCTCCGCTTCTCTACCTTCCCCAATCTGTGAGCAAGTTAGTATTTTCTCTTGTTTATTGGGGTGATTTCTCCCCCTTTTCCATTGCGATTGGCGAATTGGTGGCATTTCATGAATCGGTAAGATTGCGATCTTGAAGTGTTGACCGATTGATGATAATTCGGCTCCTTGTTTTCTGCATGCTTTTCCATATTATTTGCACTTGTAGGTCATATGGTTTCTTGTTTAGATTGTTATCGTTCTCTTATACTTTGATTCGAGAGTTCAGAATGATTCTGTTTGGGCGATGAAAGCATCTATTGGAATTTTAACTGAGACATGGAGAAATTTTTTTTCCTTCATTGTCTAAATATTTCCTCTTGATGATAATTGGATTCCTCTTTTGTTACTATCAAAAGAAGAAAAAAAAAAAAGAATCGTCTAGTTCTTGCAGATTGTAGACCTGCGACTGTTTCCTTGGGTAAAGGCTTCTCTTGAACAGAATGTCTTCAGAAACAAGTTTTCTAGTTCATGATGCCTTCAATTGTTGGTGATAGACCTTCGAATCTAAGGAAATTAATAGCACAAATGGTGTAGAATGTCGAGGTTGTTAAGATCTGATACTAAATTTGTCTAGTTTTGAATTGTACATATGTATAAGCTGGTTAAAAGATTATGAAACATTTTAAGATATCAATAGGAACAATTCAAATCTATTATGAGTAAAATTGAATTGAAAGATTGAACATTGTTTGCATCCCTTGTGGTTAAAGTTTTTGTCAGTCAGTTCTTCTATTATGCTCTCTTTAGCACCCTTGAATCTGTTATAATTCCTATGATTCCTATATTTGTGTTTTGTTTTCTTTTTTCCTCCTATTATTTCCTTTTATTTTCTCATCACAAGAATAAATTCTATCTAATTCAGTTTCTTGCTATTTTTTGTTTTATAATCAACAGATCTTCTAAGATATTCTAATTGGAAGTTGGATCATTTTAATAAATGGTGATGGTGATGCCTGCATTATTTTCCGACGAAGCAGCTTTCAAGCCTCATCCTGACCCTATGGACTTTGAGAATCTGAAAATGGATTTGGATTGGGATGATGTATCATGTTCAATCTGTTTGAACTTCCCTCACAATGGTGTGCTACTTCATTGCTCCTCGTACGAGAAGGGTTGCCGTCCATTCATTTGTGATACTGATCAAAATCACTCAAACTGTCTCGAACGGTTCAAGAATGCATATCGAATTCCTGCAGCTATAAAAGATACTTCCACAGATGGGGGTACTATTGTCTGCTTTCAAGGTATATCGTCAAGTACCGGCAACCAACCAACATGCCCACTGTGCAGGGGAGCTGTAACTGGGTGGCTCATCATCGATGAGGCCCGCGTCTACTTGAACATG
The DNA here is from genome assembly GCA_024364735.1 of Boesenbergia rotunda. Classification (NCBI taxonomy): domain Eukaryota; kingdom Viridiplantae; phylum Streptophyta; class Magnoliopsida; order Zingiberales; family Zingiberaceae; genus Boesenbergia; species Boesenbergia rotunda. The sequence continues at coordinate 268,118 of JAGFNQ010001029.1, forward strand.
AAGGAACGATGTTGTGAAGAGAAACATTGTGCATATACAGGCAACTTTTTTGAGCTCCAAAAGCATGCTAAAGTAAGACACCCATATTCATGCCCTTCTAAAATCGATCCTGCACGAAAGTTGGACTGGGAAAATTTTCAGCAGTCATCAGAGATCATAGATGTCTTGAGCACTATACATGCAGAAGCACCACGCGCAGTCGTATTGGGGGACTATGTCATCGAATATGGTGATTCAGAAGCTGGTGATGAGTATATAGGTGTTAGGAGGAACAGAGGCCGTTGGTGGAGCTCTCTCTTATCTTGTAGATTGATTCCAAGATTTGGATGTTTAAGAATTCGGCAGAGATCTTCCCATGGTAATGGTCGGAGCAGGCATGGGTCTATTGCCGATGTTTCATACATAGGAGATACATTTTCATCCTTTGACATGAGAGACTACAGATTTGCTGTAACTGATGATGGACTTGCCCAAACAGGCGTTGGTACCGCCCCGTCTTTGGTGATTCCTGGTCACTACAGGTGGGAGTTTCTTGTCGATTTGTATTTAATTTCGACATCTTTATTACTGGTAATCTTCTATCCTATAGGATCATTCAGCTGGAGACTTAGCATGCAATGACTTAACAACTTAACGAACAAATACATACTTAGAGTGATACAAAGTTGTCTTTATCGAGTATAATGATGAGTAAAGTGGTAGTTGTAATACTTGTTAAACGCATTTCTTGCTCCTGTGAATGTCTTGTATGATTCATCTCTCTGATATCTTTTATCTTTTCAACAATTGCAGATACAGGCCGCGCGAGATACACCAGTTGCAATACGATCGATGAGACGATGACCAGCGGAATAAGCAGAAGCTAGTTGGTACTCTTAGGGTCCATTTTTCAGCGATCAAACCAGTTTCGATGAAGAATGTGCAGAACGTAGTTGGTCCTCTTAGGTTGCTCTTATTGGCTTGTTAGATTTAGATTCAATTCTGGTCGGTATAGATTTTACTTTGTCTACATTTCTCCCTGTACATAATGCCTATGGCTTAAAACATGTGAAAGTCCTTGAATAAATGTGAAGGATGAATCGATTGGACTCCCTTTGTTCTTATGCATCTAAGTGATCTTTGTTATAGTTTAAAAAAAATGTTGGATCGGTTAACGAATCTGGGGTGATCGGTCCGGTCTCATGAAAATGTTTGCGGTGGACGGTCTAAAAGTTTAGCATCTTAAAGTTCGCGTCTCATTTGAAGAAAAATTTCTATAAAATACGTCGTAATTGGGAATCAAACCGCGGATTTTGTTAAAGTTTAAGCTTGCATATCATCTAGATCAATTGTAGCACAATACTTGTAAAATTTCAATCCACCAAATTATAGTTTGTCAAAACTGTTTTGTGGAACAAATTAGAACGCAATTCAGAAATTCAAAACTTTTTGAAATTTCTCATCCTATGACTTTAACAAGAACACACTACCCAGAATAACAGAAGTCAAAAGGAAGGTACAAAAGGGGATCACCGTGACCAACCTCATCCACTCCTCAAATTTGTTGTGCTGGCAAACACAGCACCACAAGACATCGCTTCCTTACCTGCCTCTTCCATTAGTCTTTGCCTTTCTCTGCAATCCACAAGCATGAGAAGCCTAGTATTATACTCTTGCAGGCGAAATCCGACTTTGATTGCACATTGATTTGACTGATGGACATGGCCTACTCAATCTCCAACTCATTCTTTATCTGCCTGGTTCATCATTTTTTTTTTCAGGTTCAATTTGTCTAATCGAATTTATCTGCTATTTGGTTCATCATTTTTTTTTTCCAACTCATCCTTTATCTAATCATTTGAAAAAAATACGAGTAAGAATTATGATCCAGATCGAATCGTATGAATAGAACCTTAAATAAAATAGAAGAGACCCTGAACAGGTCAAAAGTAATTTAATGCTCGAGGAGAATCCAAGAAGGCGCGAAGCTCTAAATACCATGCATGCAAAGCCTGCTTCAGGCCATAAAGCGCCTTATGCAAATAACACACATAATCCGAAAATTCAGCACTACGCATACCTGAAGATTATGCCATATAAACCTCCTCTATAAAACGTCCGAAGAAACGCATTGTTGACATCAAGTTGGCGAAGATACCACCTCTGATTTACAGCTAGACTAAGAACAATACGAATTGTTATCGGGTAATAACATGACTAAATGTATCATGAAAGTCAACATCAGGATGTTGATAAAACCCCTTCGCAACAAAGCGAGCCTTATATGGATCAACAGAGCAATCAGAATTGTGCTTAATGCGAAACACCCACCTGTTACCTATAAGATTTTGGTCTAGCGAAGGTGGGACAAGAATCCAAGTCTGATTACAGAGAAGAGCATCAAACTCTTCGTGCATGACCTTTACCCAATTCGGATATTTGAGCGCCTGTGTGACAGATGATGATTCATAAGACTGTGAAAGACTAGTAAGAATGATATACTTTAAGTTGGGTTAGAAGAAGACATTTTTGGAACGAATTTGTATGAGATGTTGGTTTAGAGAAGCGCGAGGAGAGAGAGGCAATGGACTAGAAGGTCGGGCGCCACCAGACAACGTGGATGGCTCGACAACAGGCGATGGTGATGGTGACGATGAAGGAGTTAGCTGCGGGCGGCTACAATTGGTGGCAGGTTGCGACATCGATGTCGGAGGGTCCCACGAGAGGACCAGTGCAACAGAAAGTTCAAAATCAGTGTCTATTACTGTGGAATCCAGGAAGAAGGTGACAGAAAATGGAAAAATATGTTCCACAAACTTCACATGTCTAAATACAAATTTTTTTTTGAGAATGAGATCATACCACATAAAGGTACTCTGAGTGAGAGAATAACCAAGAAAGACACAGGAGGTTGAATTGAGATCAAGCTTATGGCGGGAGTAAGGGTGCAACCACGTAAAGTGCAAACAGCCAAAGACACGAAACTTCGAAAGATCAAGGTCAGTGGTTAATAATTTTTCAAAGGAGGACACATAGGAAGGACAGGTCTTAGGCATGCAGTTAATCAAATAGACTACCGCAGCAAAGGCAAAAAGCCAGAAAATGAGTGAAATAGACACTCTGTGAATAGAGTAAGACCAATTTCAACTATATGACAGTGACATCGTTTAGAATATCCATTGTATTCAAGAGTGTGCGGAGGGATGGTAAGATGACTAATACTATAAACAATAAGAATATAGTGAAGAGCTAAGAATTCACCTCTTGATTTTTAGTAAGAGATTTGAACGCAATAAAGGTAGAGTATACATCTGATTTTTGCGTAAAAGATAAAGTCGTATATGTTTCATAAAATGATCAACAAAGATAATATAATATTTAAGCTCATCAAATGACAATATAGGAAACGTCCAGATATCAAAAAAGATAATATCTAAAAGAGCATGCAATGCAATACAAAATTTATGAGATGCTAATTCATGGCTTTTATTGATATGGCAAGAAGTGCAAAAAAAAAATTAGATAAGATATTCGCAGGAAACGAAAGACCCAAGGAAGACAAAAACTATTGTAAAGCACCTAACGACGAATGACCTAAACGACTATGCTATAAGGCAATGATGAGACAGACATAGAAAGGGCAAAAGAAGGCGATAGCTTAGATGCGAATTTTGGCTAGTAATAGATATCGTCTCTACGAACCTCATTGACCAGTGTTGCCCTCGTATGACGATCCAACACCTGAAAATATGAATAAAAAATATATAATAAAATTAGTAGCACAAAGCGCAATGATAGATATCTAAGTTTTTGGACATAGTTGACACACATAAAATATTAGAGAAAACTAAAGACAAAGATAGAGTGGAGAAAGAACCAGTGTGGGTAATATGTAGTTCAAACTCATCACCAATAATGATGCTATCGTTCCCAAAATAGGACTCATACAACAAAAGAATATTGAGATCAATAATAACATAATGAGAGGTGTCAAAGTCAACCACTCATTCTTGAGGATAAGAGGAAGGTGTAGAATGCAAGGGCGAAGCCACCTTTGTGGCTACCCGGGCTGTAGCCCGGGGTCAAATTGAGGAGAGAGAGAAATTTAAGTGGGAAGAAGAGGGAAAAAATAAGGAAAAGAGGATATTAGCCCGGTCGACATTGACGGAAAGAAGAGGCTAGCCCGGTCGGCATTAACGGAAAGAGGAAGATAGACCGAGAGAAAGGGCGTACATTATCGCCGAAGGTTCACAACCCCGGTATGTCATCCGGGCTGGCTCCGCCATTGGTAGAATGAACGACAACGTGAGCAAATGGTGCACTATACGTATGACGCGGAGAACTCGACAGAGCCGACGGAAGCAAGGCTAGCATCCAGACAGTCATATAACCGCACTAGCGAGCAAAGTAACCTGTGATACCACAGATCTGACAACGCCCAAGATATTGATTAGGACCGTACACGGCTTGTTGTGCAGGTGGGCACGCAGACATCACCCGAAACTACCATACAGCGGTAACGACCATTATGGATGATGGCTAGGATTTGCAGAGAAGAAAGAAAAAGGTGGACAAATGTCGTTAGGCTTATTGATCTAATAACATATTGAGAGTTGAATATAATCTTTTATTAATGAGGTGTGTAGTATATAAATGCTATAACATCTAAAATATTAAGAAATAAATAAATTAAAAAATTAAGTAAATATTCTCTAATGCTACTCATCTAAAATATTAAAATAAACAAATGAGAAAGTTAAATAAATAAATATTCACTAATTAAGTAAATAAATATTATTTATTAGACAGATAACAAACGAATTTGGAATGACCGACCTGTCTCACAAAAGTTTTTCATCGGTCACCAAGGTAAATCGAAAAAGTTTACGATGGACGGTCTAAAAGTAACATCCCACGATTCATGCGTCATTTGAAAAAAAAAAAATTATAAAAAATACCATAATTAATAATTGAATCGTGAATTTTTAAAATAGTGATTAGTCACCTAGTTGTTAACCGCTGCATCATATCACGAGGGCAGGAAATAAATATTATTGCCATTGATTTGATTGATGGCCATGGCCTACTCAATCTCCAACTCATCCCTTGTCTTCTTCTTCTTATTCTTCCCAGATATTTGAGGATCGAGGGCATGCCGAGCCTTTGTCGAATCATATAAGCCAAGTTCCGATCTTGTTTGTTGAATCAGAGTCGTTTGCTGCGAATTGATTGATAAAGAAGGCAAAGATCGGAGCTTTTTTGTTCCTTGATCGGAAAGGAATGGAGTTTTGGACCTCGCTGGCGTCGCTGATGGGGGTGTTCGCCTTCGGCCAGAGTATCCTCCACGCGTTGTTGCCGCCGGAGTTCCGGTTCGCGGCGACGACGGTCTTGCAGCGCGTGTTCCTCTGCTTCTCGACTTACTGCTACTACGACATCACGGAGACGGATGGCATGAGCACCAACGAGCTGTACCACTCGGCGCAGTTGTACCTCAGCCGCTCCGCGTCCGTCGCCGCCACGCACCTCAGCCTCTCCCGCGGCCACAACTCCTCCACCTTCACCTTCGGGCTCAGCAGCCACGACCGGCTGGTGGATACCTTCCGCGGCGCCACCGCCACGTGGGAGCACGTCGTGACGCAGAGGCAGGCGCAGACGTTATCGTGGCGGCCGCTGCCGGAGGAGAAGCGCAGCTTCACGCTCCGGATCAAGAAGAAGGATAAGCCCCTGTTCGTCCCGGCCTACCTCGACCACATCATGGATACCGCCACCGAGCTCCGCCGGCGGAGCCAGGACCGCCTCCTCTACACCAACTCCCGCGGCAGCGCCGGGGGCATGGAGTCCCGCGGCTTCCCATGGGAGTCCGTCCCCTTCAAGCACCCTAGCACCTTCGAAACCCTAGCTATGGATCCGGAGCGGAAGCAGCTCATCATGGCCGACCTCAGGGACTTCGCCGAGGGCAAGGCCTTCTACGAGAAGACCGGCCGCGCGTGGAAGCGCGGATACCTGCTCTACGGTCCGCCGGGAACCGGTAAGTCGAGCATGATCGCCGCCATGGCCAATTTCCTTGGGTACGACGTCTACGACCTCGAGCTCACCGAAGTCAGCACCAACTCGGAGCTCCGCAAGCTCCTGATGAAGACCACTTCCAAATCCATCATCGTCATTGAGGACATCGATTGCTCGATAAACCTCACCAATCGAGGCCCCAAAAAGTCACCGCCCCCGCTGATCGATCCGCCGTCGCCGGAGGATCCCAATGTCGCCGTCGCCCCCGCTGCCGCACCCAAGACGATAACTTTATCCGGGCTCCTTAATTTCACCGACGGATTGTGGTCGTGCTGCGGCAGCGAGCGGATCTTCGTGTTCACGACCAACCACGTCGAGAAACTCGACTCGGCGCTGCTCCGATCAGGAAGAATGGACATGCACATACTGATGGGCTACTGCTCGTTCCCGGCGCTCAAGATCCTGATGAAGAACTACCTAGGGTTAGAGGACGGCGAACTCGACGAAAAACCCGACCTTTTGGCCGGATTGGCGGCGGTCATCGACGAGGCCGAGATAACTCCGGCGGACGTCAGCGAGATCCTGATAAAGAACCGGCGGCGGGAGAAGCCCGCGGCAGCGGCGGAGCTTCTGGAGGTCCTCAAGGCCCGGGTGGAGAAGAGGAGAGGGAGGGAGCGAAAATTAGTTCCGGCGACGGCGTGGAGGTGGAGGAGGAGGAGAAGAGGGCATTGGACAGCCCCAAAGAGAGCGCCCAAGACAGCGATAGTGACGGCGGCAAAGAATCGGCGGCGGCGGCGGCGTTATGAGGAGTAACCATGGCCGCCGTGTGTTTGCTGAAATGCCTCTGCCATTTTGATTATTGAATAAAGAGTTATTGTATAGCCTATTGCCATTGCCAACTCCATTAGCATCATTTGGGTCCTAGATTTCACGATGTGAAGAAGAGAATAAACTTGATATGTATTTATTACTTGCATCCTAAAAATTTTCTTAGATTTCTTTGTTAAGGCAAACTCAATGCTTTTGTTGTATAAATGTCAACCAAAATTGATGACAATTTAAGTAACAAACTAAAATGGGTAGTGGTACATTACAAAATATATAAAATCTAAGACGTTGGTAATTGAACGAGAAGTTATTTATCAAAAAAGAAGGTATCAAACTTTTAAATTCGCCAATATGTAGATCTCCTTGCACATTGCACCTACATGAAGAGAGCTTACTCTAAAATGATCTTGGTGTCTTCCCTGTGAGAAGTTTAAATTAGTCTTACCTAAGCAAAGCAACAAAGGGCTAGATCAAATTCAGTCTCCACGATGTAATGCAATGATAAAATACTCAAAAAAATATAATAAAAGGATCAAATTTGAATCTTAAATGGCATGAATATTCGAAGGTTGGCTTAGTATGCATAAGTTATAAGTTGTGCTCTGAATTTATCGGCATCGATAGTTATTGTTTTATTCTTAACCATTCCACTAGCTTGATGTCCAAATCCAAAGCGACTCATAAAGCTACAAACCACCCAATCAAATTGATTGACAAAGGGAACGCTAAACTTTATGGAGATTTCAAACAAAAAGCAATTGTCAATCTTAATTATGGAATAGAAAAACATTTGTTAGAGCGTTAAAAGGAAGGTGCCAACTCACAAAAAATTGACAAGATACTCGAAATCTAGTGTCAAGATTTTGAGTGCCAACCTTGTCCTCATGGAAACGAAGAAGAACCCTTCCCAATTAGTGGTTTCGATGTTGAAAGCATGCACAATCTCCCTTCCTTGCTATGCGTTTTCTCGTTGGATGACTCATAGCTGATAAGGACTGAGTCACACGACAACAATGAGAAAAAGAATCGAATCAAAGTGATGAATGGAGACTCATTTCTCTATTGGAAAGTGGCTTGGCCTAGTCGACTATTTGTCCATTTGCTCGGGAGGGTTTAGTTGTGTGGAATCTCTTACTCGCCTTGATGGGCTCTATTTTGTTTTTTCATGGTCATCAAATGAATGCATAGATTGGTGTCATATTAGCTCTAGTGCCATTCCAAGTGTGTGGTGGAGTCTTTTGTGAAGCTCTATATTTTTTTTAAAAAAAAACATATTAATCCGGTCGGATAACTTCGAATTTGAGACGATCAATCCGGGTTCACGAAGTTTCCCACCAACGATTAGAAACCTGACATTCCACGGTTACATACCCCATTTGAAAGAAAAATTTCTATAAAATTCGTTGTAACTAGAAGTTCTATACGTAGGGTCCATCATGGTACAAAAAAGGATGTTATTTCTTTGACCCTCGTGACCTTTTATTGAAAGGGTATATATCGTCCCGGACTATGGTGTAGTGTTGAGTTCTCTAAATTAATGGTTAAGTAGACATCTAAGTTATCCCAATTGCGACAAGAGGTAGGAATTTTCCTCCAGTGACAAAACCTAAAAATGTTGGCTCTTCGCACTTCCCGATTTATTTAGTGGTTAATGAATAATTTTTATAGGACCGAGTCAGTTATCTCAAGAATTAATCAGTTCGAATAATTAGATATTTAAAATTTTAAAATATATATATTATATCAAAATATCTTGTTCTAATGTTATTGTGGTACCTTTGGTTAAAATTCTCCATCATACTTAAATTACTAAGTAATTATAGTCAAGATTATTCAAATATTAATTAAAACTACTCAAATTTAATCAATATCCTATTTTGAATATATATATATATATATATTGAAAATACCTTTGTTATAGTATTATTATAGTAATTTTGGTCAAAATTACTTCAACATATTTGAAATTTCTAATTAATTATAGTTAAAATTATTTTAATTTGATTAAAATTGTCTAACATGGTTAATACTTATCAAATATTAACTAATTTTGACTTTTGAGCAAAACGGTTGGGAAGGAGTGAGTTCTAGTAAGTAAAAAATTTACATATGTGATTGTATGAGCATTTAAGCAAGATTGTCATTATACGAATTTTTTTAATATCTAACTAATTGAGTCTTCGGTTCAATTAATTTGAGAGGTGAACAACTGGACCCTATAAATCAATTATTAGATAAATTTAGCTCCGGGATTGTGGTGTAGTGGTAGGGTATCATTATCTCAGATATTCACGGTTCAATCTTACGACATATTTTATAAGAATTTTTCTTCCAAATGGAGTGTAAACCCTATGATACTGAGCTTATATACCACCCATCTTGAGTGCTTCTCGATTTATCCTGGTGACCGATGAAAAACTTTGAAGCTAGATTAGTCATCTCAATTTATCGGCTATCTGGTCCAACATTATTAGGTAAATTTAAAATACACTGATGGGTCCTAGCTAAGCATCCCAGTGTCATTAATAATTTAAATTTGAAAATGCTCGATATTTGAGTCCTAGTTTTATGGAAATGAGTTTTGCCTTTTACTATCACGTTGTCTTGTGAATCCATTTATTTTTTAATCTGAATATCTAATTTTTCAAACTGATTACTAATCGAATCGTATAAAAATTTCTCACACGTCATCAAAATAAATCAAAAAATACTCGATTAACGTTCTTGGAATTGTCATCTTACTAGATAAATTTTTTTACCATGCATGAATACTTGATTAATCATTTAAAGAGTCGACCAAAATTATTTAGTGCAATTTTAATCAAAATTTCTGTATTAGAGTAATTTTGATCAAACTGCTCTCCCTCCTCGCTGCTTTAATAATATTGGATCAAATGGAGACGTTCTTTTGATGATGGTAAAAATAAGGATTTTTTTAATATTTTTGATCAAATTTAATTATTTATAATTTTGCTTTTGAAATAAAATCAACATTTATTTTTTATATTCATTGTCAATCATTCAACATTTTTTTTATAGAATTGATATAAAGAAGGTATAATATTACAATTTAATTTAATATTTTTATATTTATTATGATAAATTTTAATCCATAAGAACTTACTTTTCCAGGATTATAATAATTATGCAAATAACGTTCCACCAAACTAAATTTACAATTTAAATTTAATTGGAAAAAAAGACAATTTTATTTGGTTGAACTTTTTTAGGAAAATAATTTAGTAGTTTCTAAGATTATAATAAGTTAATTTTAACATAAAACTAAAGAACTCTTATTTAATTAAGTTTCCAATCATATATAAGTTTATTTTTTCATAATATACCAAAATCATTTGAAAAGGCAATTAAAATTCCAAAAAACACAAATTATAAAAAACTAAATTGTTCCAATACATGTAATTTTTATATGAAGATATAAGCCATCAATAAAACAAGAAAATATTTTTTTAAAAAAATAATTAATTATCAAGCACAAAACAAGCCTAAATTTCCGGAAATCAGGTAAACCACAACTTTCCACCATTCCTTACCCAGTATACAATTGCGCATATTAGTGGGTCCATGATTTTAATCGTTCGCCAGACGCGTAAATCGGCGGTTAAAAAAACAAAAGTGCCTTGACAATCGTTCTTAATTTGGCTTTCATTGAATGAGTCGGCGGTGACGTTGGAGGAGATAGCGGCTACAATACCGCCCCAAGAGAGGGTCTTCTGGGTGGGACCCAGAAAAGTGAACCAATAGAATGGGAGGATTCGGTCTACGCATACGACGGACGAGTGCGTGGGCATGGAATAGGGCCTAGTGTTCACAGCTGGCGTACACGCGTCCGCTGTTTAAAAATTAGTTTTTTTTATTTAATTTGTTAAAAAAGGAAAATTAAACCCGTTACGAACGATAGAAGCGGAGCCGCGGCCTCAGCCTCTGCTATATAAACGCCCTGGTTCTCCTCCTCACGCCATCGATCCGCCGCTTGGCTAGGGTTTCCTTGTTAGCCATTGTTGTTCTTCGTTTCGTTGAGCACGTCCACTTGCTTCATGAGAGATTGTTCCCTTGATCTGGAGACGAGAGATCGGGGAGCAGATCAACGACGTACTTAGCAGATTCTTCAAGTTTTTTTATAGTACGTTCTTTTCTTTCTTAATGGGAAAAAAATGAAAAAAGAAGAACGACTATTGATATTTGTTAAGATATTTGTTAGCTTGTTAGGTTTGTTGTTCTCGGGTTGAAATCGAGGTTTGTAGATTTTTTTTCAATGGTTCGCTTTTTGTCTCGTTGGATTCATGATGTTCTTTACGCTTTATTTTTTGTTCTTCGTTCCATTGCCATGTAGCCTATAGTGATCTTCTTCTTTTGCGGATTTATGTTCGTATTGATACTCCATTGTTGTTTGCCATTATTTTTTCGATCTCGTCTGTTAATCTATTCGTTTTGTTTATTTGTTAATCTTACCAAGTTATTTTCCTTATTGCGATATCCATTTGTTTGTTTCAGAGATATGTTTGATTGATAAACGGATTTACAGTTATTTTTCGTACATTAATTTCTCATTTTGATTTAATCTGACAACGTTCTTATTCTTCTTTACAATTTTGTTTCAGATATCGTGAATGATTTAATGGAGTCAAAAGGTGGCAAGAAATCTAGTAATAGTAGTAGTTTATTACAATACGAAGCTCCCCTTGGCTACAGCATTGAAGACGTTCGACCAAGCGGAGGAATCAAGAAGTTCCAGTCTGCTGCCTACTCCAACGTAAGATCAATGAAAACCACGAGGAAAAAATGGATTTGTTTTCCTCCTAATTCTTAAGCTCTTTGAATTGAAAATGCACCATTTTGTTATTCTATTCTAATGAATTTCTGTTTTTAATCTCATTTTGATTCCTTGCAGTGTGTGAGGAAGCCATCCTGATATTCCTTCGAGTGCTCTCCTGATCAGTAGAGTAGGATTTCTCTAAGTGTTCGACCTTTGTTCTTCCTCTTTTCTTCAACTCTCTGGCTTGCTGTCTTCTAGTAATCAAACCTCTCTCAGTCTCTCCTCCCCGCTTTCTTCTTCATCGACCACAATGGCATTGACGACGATGACTTGCTCTCCTAATGACCCTGCTCTTGTTTCTGCAATCGGATTCGAGGGATTCGAGAAACGCTTGGAGATCACCTTCTCTGAGGCATCCAACTTCGCTCGCCCTCATGGCGATGGCCTGCGCTCCCTCTCTCGGGCGCAGATTGACTCTGTTCTGGATTTGGCATGCTGCACCATCGTGTCTCAACTGGCAAACAATGACTTCGACTCCTACGTTCTCTCCGAGTCGAGCCTCTTCGTCTACCCTTACAAGATCATCCTCAAGACTTGCGGAACCACAAAGCTCCTCCTTTCCATTCCTAGAATCCTCGAGCTTGCAGCAGAGCTTTCGCTCTCGCTTCAATCCGCTAAGTACTCTCGGGGAACCTTCATCTTCCCGAGTGCGCAACCAGCCCCGTACCACAGCTTCTCTGAGGAAGTTTCTGTCCTCGATGGCTTCTTCGGCGACCTCAAGTCCGGTGGCAATGCTTATGTTATCAGTGATCCCTTAATGCCGAACCGCAAATGGCACATCTACTATGCTACCGAGAAGCCCGAGCCTTCTATGGTCACTCTGGAGATGTGTATGACTGGATTGGACACTGGACGAGCTTCCGTCTTTTTCAAGAACAATGTTGCTGCTTCTGCCACTGAGATGACGAAGTTCTCAGGGATCTCTGAAATCATTCCTGAGATGGAAATCTGCGACTTCAATTTCGAGCCCTGTGGCTACTCCATGAATGGATATCTGGGCCAGCACTCTCAACCATCCATGTAACACCAGAGGACGGCTTCAGCTATGCAAGCTACGAGGCCATGGGCTTCCACCCTGAGTCCTTAACATACAACGACTTGGTCGAAAGGGTCCTCTCCTGCTTCGGCCCTTCTGAGTTCTCTGTTGCTGTCACCATATTCGGAGGGCGTGAGCAAGCTGCCTCATGGGGAAAGGAAGTTGACGTATATGGCTACAATTGCGGAGAAATGATAGAGCAGGAACTGCCTGGTGGAGGATTGCTGATCTACCAGAGTTTCTCTGCTTCCCCTGTGACAGCTCCTGTGTCACCGAGGTCCATCTTGCACCACTGGGAAAGAGATAACCAGAAGAGTACTGCAATAGATGATGATGCTGGAGAGCAGCTGATGATGATGGAGATGGGAAGGAAAGCTGAGAGTCAGGAAATCCAAGTGTTTTAGCAGCCAGCCAAACTTTTTTTTTTCCTTTTCTTTCCTTTTTCTTGTTTTTCTTTGTTGAGTTCTTTAATGCTATGAAGAATAAGTGCTCTAGGTGGTTTGCTATGTCTGCCACAATGAGCATTTGCGCTCTTCAAGTGAGATCTTGTTGCTGTTGGAACAGTTTGGGATGTCTTAATTATGTTCTTTATATTAAATCTGTGTGATATCTTTCATAAATCAGATATTTTAGTATGTGATCTATTGCAAAAGAAAATGTTCCATACTAACGGATTCAGATCCATAATCATGAGTTTCAATACATGAGATCTTAATGCAGCACTTATCAATGAGGTCCTATCCATTAGTATTACACGAAAAAATCAATTATAAAAACTAATACAATTAGATCAGCTCTCCTGTATACACTTCCAAATTTCAAGCGGGCAGATATCCCATTCACTCAGTTAAGCACAGGAGGTGGGCATGATATCATTAACATTAATAAATTAATTATTCATGTTTTTGTAAATTTTTAAAATTTAAAAATATTTTTAAAAAGATTTCCCAATCCCTTCAACGCGAGCCGGGCTTGGGCCCAGGCCTGTGAATCTCCATTTCCCCATCTGTGCCCAAACCCACCTTCCTTCCCCAAACCCTCTTCTCTCGATCTGTCTACTGATCTCGCCGCCGGCCTCGCTGCCGGTCGCCGGAATTGATTGAGGCCCACTCGCCTTTCCCTCAGTACGATCATACCCCTTGCCAGTGGTCTCGTCCCACCGATCTCGCAGTGCCGCAATCAATTCCCGCTGGTCAGTCACACCGATCTCTCCCGCTGGTCAGTCACCCCCTCCTCTCGCGACCTCTGATCTCGCAGGCTGATCCTCTGCATCGATATTTCTCATTATCAATCTCTCTGGTTCGCAGGCCGGTCACACATCCAGTTTCCCTAGTCCGGCAGCCTTCAAATTTGAACGCCTCTACGACGACGTAGCTCTTGAACACCATAGAAGGATAATTAGGTGATAATTTTTTTTTCAGTTTTCCATTTTATTTCCGTTTTAGGAATATTATATACATTGTTCATTTTGATCATACATTTTCTGGAAGAAGAATCCTCTTGATTTAGATTGTTGGAGATCTGGATACATAATCCTTACGTTGATTAGGTTTATAACATGGGAAATTAAATAGAGTAGCCAGAGTGACTATGACAATTGAGATTTTGTGAATTTTATCCTCTTAGAGTTGTTCATTTTAATTGTTTCAGGTATGCACAACTAGCAGACCCAATGTTTGATCGATTTGGGCATCCAACAAATACTCATTTAAATAAATGGATAGGTTAAGGTTGTCTTTTTCCAAAATTTTCTAGGTATTTAACCATGTATTGTTCGGGTTCGAGTATTAGGGTAAGTCTCAGTTACTTGTTCCATTGCCATTGTTATGAGAAGCCTCCACCATCTGAAGGCTCAGAATGAGGAAAAGCACACAGATCTCGCCTCCAAAGCAAACAATTCCTTGATGGGTTAGCATGTTTGGGTCAATATGCAAATAATAAGTAAACACTATGATACTTTCATCTAAAGTAGAATCCACAGACACCTCTTGCATCTTGATTTAGATTCTTAGAGATCTAGATACAAAATCCTTATGTTGATTAGGTTTTTAACATGGGAAATCAAATAGAGTAGGCAGAGTGACTATGAGATTTTGTGAAGTTTATCCTCTTGGAATTGTTCATTTTAGCTGTTTCAGGTATGCACAACTAACAGACCCAATGTTCAATCAATTTGGGCATCCAACAAATAGTCATTTAAATAAATGGGTGGGTTAAGGTTGTCTTTTCCAAAATTGTCTAGGTATTTAACCATGTGTGGTTCGGGTTCGAGTATTAGGGTAAGTCTCATATATTTGTTCCATTGCCATTGTTATGAGAAGCCTCCACCATCTGAAGGCTCCATCTTTTCAGAATGAGGAAGAGCACAAAGATCTCACCTCCAAAGCAAACAATAAGTAAAGCTTTATCGTATTGGACCGCATTTCATCATATTGCTTGCTACACTTGTTTTTGCTTTAGAAACTAAATTCTATGAAAATGTTTCTTAAAACTCCTAACTCACTTTATTCTACACTCTAAAGCTGGTGTCTGTTTCATTGTTCTTGTTCCTGCTTCAAGCTCACAACTTTCTGTGATTCTTTTTTAAAGCTTTATTGGATTCCCAATAGCAGTCTTCAGGTTTATTAGCTTTGCCCAGGCTCTCTCCCTGAACTCCAAAGTACTCTAATACTGTGTTAATGGCTCAATTTGGCTATGTGCTGGATTTTTTTGCCGAAAATTAATAACTTGATCTTCAATTATTTGTGAGCATTAACGTTAGCCTAAGCCTAAGTGATTTAATTTATATGAATATTACGACTGAAATTAGCTCGCATGGAGCAATAGGTCATAAGTTTTGTGTGGCCAACCCTAAATGGTTGCAAAAACACAGTTTGACAATGAGAATCATGATTTTGAAGCTAACTAATCTTAGGTGCTTGTCTCCAATCTAGCATAGCGACGCTGGGTAGGACAGCGATTATCATGCGGGCAATCGAGAAAGGAAGAAAGAGGAGAAGAACAAGTAGAGGATTCTCCTAAAAACGAAGAGAAAACGTCGTTCTATGAGTTTCACCACGATAAGAAAATTTATTATGAATAGGGATGATCCCCAACACCTAGACAGAACTCTTAATTATACCACAACCTAGGACCCTAATAAAGGAAAGAAAATATAATTAAAAGATCTTAATTCCAATCTTACAAAGAAAGGAATTAAATCTTTTATCCGAAAAGGAAAGTAATTAACAAGACGATCTTAACTCAAAACAGGACGCGGATCAAGACAAATCTTCTCCTATAAATACCTGGAATACCAAAAATATCCTAAAAATCTAAAATTGAAAATTATCAAAAATAACAAAAGTGCTCCGAAAAGGGTTTAAATGACAGAATCAGGGCCCGAAAAATTGACGGTTATGGTGAGTCCCGAGTCAAAAGTTATGCCCTTTTGAAATTTTAAGGGTCATATTGGACTTCAACATGAGCTGAGCCTCCATCACATAGTCGTGCTCATTTCATCCCATGTTCGCTATTATATCAAGTCGTGACATGGATAATGAGGATTTTCCTCCTCTAGTGTTGAATCGCATGGCATTAAGATTAATTTAGGGTCATTTCATGTTATTCATATCATAAATCAGCCAGATAACTCTTATCGATATATAATTATATAAAATAATGCAACAATTTAGTATGTATTTTTTAACATTGATTTTACATGATGTAAGATTAAGCAATCCTTTTAGAAAATTATACAACTTCAAAGATGTTAAAGATTAAAATTATTTTTAACTTGAATTTTTTTTTTTTGTAAATCTAGGTCAGCTATGATGCATTTGGTTGTGTCACTTTTGGATTGTGTCTCTATTAGTCGTGATTTCGTTCCGTGCTGTGTCTGGCGCTGCCGGAGGTAGGTTTAGTATATGGAGTTTCAAATTGTCGGTCTTTGTTTAACAATATGAGCGTGCATATTCCCTTATTTTTTAGGAGGAAGGAATCTTGAATGGGAGTGAAACAGACAATGTTCTAGATCACAGAAATGTTGCTTAAAGCAAGTAATTCAATGTATGGGTTTGGTATATCATTCCATCAAAATCAATGAATTCCTGTGAAATAAGATGTGATGTATAATGATCAATGGCTATAAGATTTGCTTGCTGACTTATAATTCTGATCCTTCTGTGTGGACATAATTTTGTTGGATCATTGTTTGCTTATATTTTTAGTTTTTTTTTAACTTATTGAAAAATGCATAGGACGAGAAACCCTATTTCTATATTTTTCTCTTGTAAGTGGAGAGAAGAGCAGTCTCAGCAGCTCGAACAATTGTGGCCGGAAAAATGGTGGATGTGTGGTGGTCATTGCTAGGGGCTGCTGTTCCGGCCGTCATAGCAGGGCAAGTCATCAGAGTAAGAAAGCGACATGCCGACGAGCAAAGGCTCAAGAATGCTCGCGGGCGCGAGAACTCTGATGAGATCTTCGTCTGCGAGAGAGTCTGTACTTCGAAGAGAATGCTGAAGAAGGTCAGCTCATTTTCTAAGGATCCGATCCTCGACACGTGTGTCACCGTGTGCGGTGTCTCGGAACTCGATGCGTGTGCAGATGCCTGCGCCAGGACTGTCTGTGTTAACCAACACCAAGTGCCCAATTGGAACGACATCTGCATGAAGAGGTGCCAAAGTGAATGCCTCAGGCTCTCTGCATCTTCCACTTGAACGGTGCAGCATATCGATCGAAAACAAAAGCCGGAGAAGTAATTCAGTTGTATTCTCGTCCCGTATTTTGAATTTAAGAACAAAAAAGCGGGGGAATTCATTTATCCTCTCTTTTAAAATGCACCTTTAAAATTTAAAATCATTAAAGTACCTTCAAAACATGGGGTAAATTTTTCATAGAAAGACCTTCAAAACTAAAGAGATTATATTCACATTCTCTCGATCAAATTGTTGTTACGACCAGTTTCCGAGCTGCTACTCTAACGGTGGTTTAGATTTTTCAGCTCGGAACTCCTTGTGCATCGTAGACAACAGTTGTAGAACCATTTTTCCCTTGAGAATGAAATGAGTGGGAGCTGATACACTAGTGCTTATGAGTTCTTTCCTGATCAGGTTGCAGTGGGTGACGACGAAGTCTTCTCTTTTCAGCTCCCTTTGTCGATGAGTTAGAAGGATGACAAAATGAGTCGATGAGAATCCGAGTGATGTTGTCGACGACCGCTTTAAGCATGTCCTAAGTGGGTGAGAAACCATAGTGCTCCTTCTGCGGCTTGCTCTTCGGCCTCTTGTTCATGAGGTTGCGATTCGCTGAAGCACTCCAATATAGTGATTGTGATTGTATCTACCTCCAGAATAATCGTACACGAGAATCTGCAAATAATCACATGTAACAGAAGATAGAGAGAACCAAGTATCGAATCACATGTATCAAGCACCGTGCACACGTAAAGGAAAAATAAGCTCCTGTCCATCATAATAATTTGGCTATCCAAGATGTCATGAACAATCTCCAATTGGAGAATCTCTATAGTTATTTCTTCCCTCACTATGGAAAATTCACATACACAAGGTAAATGTGCACTCTATAAACTCCATTATCGATGAGCTACTATTCCAACATACCATAAAGAGAGTAAAAGATTATCAAATTCTCAAGCTCTTGCTCACCTCAATATACCAATTCCACTGCTAGTCTTTAGGATTTATATCTTTCAGGAAAGCTATTGCAAAATTGCTCCAACCATTGTTAACACCGAGTTGAAACGTAGATCTCGTGCTTTGCTCTTAGGTACATTGCAGAATTGTTATATTAGTCAAATACTGAATCTCAAACTGAGTTTCAGAAACTCATCTTCTATGCTCATGCTCTATATTTGATTTATGTAGCTTGTTATTTGACCTTATTCAGGGAAGTACATTTAGTTCATGTTTACCATTTTTCACGACTAACTTTCACTATTTGTCATCTCCTTTTGATAGCGGCTAACATAACGAAAATGCCTCAGATGTTTGGTAGTGATATTCTAGAAATGCAATAACTGATATGTAGAAGAAGTACTAAGAGACGATAAGCATAACCTGCCTTTTTTGTAGTTCAGGTCCTTCCTCGCACAAAATAAATGATGGGTGTTTCCAGGAATTCTCAGCACAGATCTCAAGCAGCCGCGATTTCGCAGTTGGTGTACTCTGATCTCCTATAAACGTTACAATGTAAGTGTAGTTGAGTTCATGGTTGTGTCATAGGCAACTTTATTTGCATTCAGAAAAGAAAATTTTGTTATACCGATTTGATGCATTGCAGTGGGCTTGTCTTGGCATGCCCTTGTTTTGTTGGTTGCAGTCATCTCCTTGGAAAAGCCGATCGATTCTGCATCTTGACTCCTGTTTGCTATAAAAAGTTCATGTCCTACGATCGAATCATCTTCACTGGTACTGCCGGCTACGATAATCTCCTTGCAAAAGCTAACTAATTTGGTTCTGGACTTCTATTCATGGGCTCCATTTCGGAGGGCAAGTTTCCTTCATGTGTGCGACAAAGAGCCTGTGCAACACGTTCAAATGCTCAGGGATGAAAGTTAAAAGACAAGTCTGAGTACTTTATTGCCAACATAGTAAGAAATTATACTATCTCAAAACTTTATTGCCGACATCGTAAGAGAATATAAACAATAAGAGTGAAATTTAGCTGGCACTGATGCTTAACTTTCTTCCTACAGAAGTAACCGGATGCAATAGATTGCGACCTCGAGTGATGTTATACATAGCTTCTCTAGTGAGAGAGTTTAAAAAAAAAAACCAAATGAGGGTTAACACATTCATAGTCAAGATAATGTCTTGAAAAACTTCCATACTAATTGATCTATTTGCAGCAAGATCACTAGTAGAAGAACCATATCTGAGACAACAGAAATCAAATGCAGAATGTGTGGCATGTAACCGCACAAGCTCGAAGAGCTCAAATAAAGAATTTGAAGTTGGGCCATTTTCTCTCTTGCATTCCTACAATGATTTAGATATAAACGTGCAATAATCAAAGGAACATGAGAGAGCATGGATTATTTGATGCAAATTCTCAACTGATATATCGTATAACATAAATTTCAAGGACATACATTGCTTTCTCTTTTTGAGTTTTTGTAATTCTTTATTTCTCATTGAATGAATCATGGTATGGCCTTGTCTATTCTTCTAACTAAGCCAAATCAAAAGAACTCCTATCAAATGCCCCATTCAACTCTTACCAAACTAAAAGATATCATTGACTAAAATAAAACAATTAAAAATCAATTACAAATTCTAAAACTTAGATCGATTCCTTTTGCTTATTTGCATTAAAAACAAAGGAAGCTATTTTGCTTCCACAACAATGTAAACCTGAATCATCATTCAGCTATTGTTTTAAGCCCATAAACCTAAAAGAATAGATAAAGGAGAGCAATTAACATAAAACAGCATGTGCAGATTTAAGACTGTGAACATAAATAGCAGGATTCATGAATCAACAGGTATTATTTTGCCCGATTGGCCGTATTTGATCTGCAGATGAAAACTAGGTAAAAAAAATCAGCTAAGAATAGAAGTGGCCAAAGAAGAACTGCAATAAAGATTCCGATGATTAATTTGGACATAGTGCTGTCCAGTTATTCTCACCCAAAAAGTATGTACTCGAGATAGCGTAGAAATGCTGCATATATTGAACAAAAGGGTCGATCCCCAATATTCTTCACTCTGCTTGCTCTCCAGACACCACATTGGCCGGAGTTCGCGCAAGCAGCGTGAATTTTTCGAGGAAAAAATAAAAATGCGTGGCGAAGCGAAGGGAAAAGGTCGGAGGTTACCTCCTCTTCCATCGGATCGACCCAGATCTGGCAGCAGCACCGCCACCGCGAGGAAGGGCAACAGCTTCCGGCCATCGGTTTCTCCTCTTCCATCGGATGGCGAAGAGAAGACACGCGCGCCGCCGGAGAGACAAGGAAGAGTTTTTTTTCCCCCTTAAAAACTGTGCGGAGAGAATGGTGCTTGCTTCGACTATAATTTATAAACTGTGCGAAGAGTGTGGTGCTTGTCGGAGAAGATTACCTTTAACATTCTATACTCAAATTATTTCCAAATTACCACTTAAAATTTCGAAATTAATAAAATACCGCCAAAACTTTTATGCGGTTAGACGTACGATGGGAGTGGCCGACAGGCGGATGCAAATTTTGATATAGGTCCATTCGTGAATTTTATTTCTTGGAATAATAAGAATATAGTAGTTAAGATTTAGATTTAGGAAGTGTTTGATAGGTTTATTTTTTATTTTCATTTATGATAGAAAATATAATTTTAAAAAATATGTTTGATTTAATTTTTAATCTTATTTTCCAAAAAAAGAAATAGGATTTTCTAAAAATTAAGATAAAAGAAAATTATTTTCTAAAAAAAAAGAAACTAACCAAATGCCCCTTTATTTCTTCAAATTTGATTATTTAAAAAAGGTTATGCTATGCTTTTGCGACAACTAGATTGAACTCTAATAGCCAGAAGTTCTGAAGTTGAAACTGCACATATGCAATCAAACAAACAAATTATCAGCTACGTAAACAAAAAAAACCTACCAAGAAAGACAACTTTCTGTGTTCTCAAACAGAAAGAGAAAGCTCAGATACAAATTTTTTAGCATAAAAAATTCAGTGTTATTGCAAGACAATGCTGGGCCGTAGAGAGAGCGAGAGAGCTGGTTCAGCACTTGAACTTGAGGTGTACATTTACTTTCGGCTTCCGGTTCCAAGGCGTGGTTTTGCTTTCACTTCAGATTCCTGTTACAAAGAATAATAGATTAGGAATTGTGGGGTGAATTCCTAGTCCATTAGGTTTGTTTGATATTTAGCAATGGATAGAATTCAAAGAGAAAACCACAGCTTGGACAAGGAATAAAGGGTTATAGTAAGATTTAAAATTTCATTCCGGGTAGGACACGGGCCAACCGGGCAATATGCGGATTAGTCTGATACCAATGAAACTCTTCGGCCAACATCACGTAATGATGGTGATGAACCCAAGGCTTCAAATGAGGCACAGGTCTTCCAGCAATGGTGTGAAGTCCAAACACACCAAAGACTTCTCCTAAGGCCATAAGTCGTGCTCCGCGAATCGCATGATGTTCACAAAGGGCAAACAACACATGCAGCAGACCTTTTATAGTGATGGTGATGCAGCAGAGGCTTCCTCGTATGAGTTTTCCACGGGCAGTGCAACATCCACATCGACAAACAACACAGGTGCCAAACCTTCCATGATGGCAATCTTTTTCCTATCCTTCCCCCTTTCCTCTTCTGGTGTGGTGTTGCCAATGACATGTCTCAAGCTGATCAAAAGGCTTGAGATTTCAAACCTTAGATCACATAATTTATAACAGTACCTATGTTATTTCAAAAGCAGTGTCCTAAAATTTTAATAGGTAAACATTGTTTCCAAGAGCTATAAATTTTGCTAAAAAGAAATGTCTCCACAAGTAGTTCAAGTGGCAATTATGGTTAATGGCCAATTGCCGTTAAATATTCACCCCAATTTATACTTGGATAAAACTTAATAAATGCTGCATGTTAGATGAAGATATGAAACATCATCGAGTTAGAAGGGATCGACTCAAAATCCCAAACATACCTGTGGATTGTGAAGGTAGATGTACGTTTTTGCCGTAGCTGGATTGTGGTTTTCAGCACCTTTGCTCCAGTCGTAGCAGACCTGCACCAATTCCATAACATTATCAGAAACTCTGTTATCAAGAATATCGACCTACTAATTTCTTTACATGCATCGTCAACATTTTATGGTACTCAAGACTTGTGCAGTGAACTTGGCCCGTGACGACACAATCATGGCGAGATAAAGGAAGAGGGTTGCGTTAGGCTGTCAATCACTGGAGTTCTTTGTGAGGAAGTGCAAGATGTTAAATTAATTAATTAGCTTTCTTAAAAGACTTTACTGGTTTTCATCTCGTGCCTCATTTCAGTCTCTAATGCTGCTAGTCCTCCATGTTTCAATCCTTCAACTCAAGCAGTTGGCCATCATCCAAAGCCCAGCCTCAACGTCTCGAGTCAAATTATTGTTGTCGGTTAAATATGCAATTCATGATTAGAAACAATGAGTTTGTGATTTGATCCATTCACGTAGGATGGCCTGACAAATGGACTAGGCTGAATCAATGCCCAAGTTGATCCATGGTTTGACCAATTAATCCACCGGTTCAACAACTAAATTAGTGATCCGAAACTCTTCTAGTTAGATATACAATTCCGTCTGTAAACTATGTTTTGAATCACGTAATTTTTAAATAAGATCGTTAACAGTAACATGAATTATAGGAAACTTACAGCATAAGCAAAAATTGAACCATCGTGGTTGAAAGTGCTGCATGGAATGGGAGATGGACACCTACTCATCGCCTGCATTCAAGACGAAAATGATGATGAAATGGCCTTAGGATGGTAATAGGATACTAAAATTCTATTTTTAAAAAACATGTTTTATGCCTTATATAATGTTAAACAATTATGATACTCGAACTAAAACAACGTAACAAATATAAATAAGAAAATCATTCCTCAGATGCAATACCTAGAAACAAGTTGAAAGAACGGAAGAAGGTAAAGAATACACATTAAGCATTTAATATATTCAGAAAATATAAGGTATCATAGAATGGCACTTGCCTCTAACAGAATGTGCACAAACTTCATTAACAAAAAGATTTTAACATGCAGTAGGAAAAGATTGAGTTAAATTAAATGGTACAATTACACCATACGTGAAAAATAAAATTGTGGAAATTTTTAGTTCGTCTTGAAAGAGTCAACAAATGAAATCAAATCTTGATATCCTAAATCTGCAAAATAATCCAGTAAATGCAGCAAAAATTACAATCGGTGTCTATGCCAAACTGGACTCCGTAGCTCCAGAGTAAAATACAAACATAGGAATCATACAGGAGATTCGAAACAAGCTCAGACCACTTAAATATGATTAATTTTTTGAAACATGCAGACCTTCAATCTTTGTTTGCTGTCCTTGTCCCAGAAATTAAATGCGCCATCAGACCCAGCAGTGGCAAATGTATGATGAACCTGTTACAAAGTCGAGTTCTGAGGATGTAAATAGTTGATGTCTCAGTTACACTACTTGTCTCAATGGACACTAACAGCAGTAGCAGTATTCAAGATATATTGTGAGCATAACATGAACCTAAACTAATGCTAATCACATGGAAAGAAAGTTAATTTAATTCTACATAATAAAGGATAGTGTGTGAGGTTAGATGCTTGTCAATATCATCTAGAAGTAGACAACCAAGCCAGCCTAAATGAACAAACAAAAGCTCAATACCGCTTAGGAGTTCATTTATTTGGAAGACTGAACTTGAACTTTGATTAAAGTAGATTTAAACTCAGCTTGATAAGCTTACAAAACAATCTCGTATAGCTAAGAATGGCAGGTTTGCAATTTGGACTTCTAGAAATAAAATAAATATGAATCGTACTTAGAGAAAGCAAAAAATAAAGAGCAAGTACACCTTGTACATCAACCACTTAAAGAAGAATGCACTTGCTTTCGTGGGAAAATGGACAATGGAAAAAAGGAATGTCATGGTCCACCCAATTACAAAAGTCTCTGAAATATCTGCTAACTGAACTTATTTTCTCTAGGGGAAGAAAATAAACAAAAATTGTCATTAGATGAAAAAAAAAATTGACAACTTAATAGTCAAATATGAATGGTGCTTAAAGGAGAGTAAACTACATGCATGACAACCACAAGAAAGTAGGCAAATATGTAGACAATTAAATCATCACCACTAAAACCAAATTAATAACTTACATTGCAAAGAAATTATAAGAACAATACCAAAACAAGAAATTCAGTATCTTACTGGATGGAAGTTCATTGAGTTCACAGAATATATTTCGTTGCCTTCTCTGTGGCACTTGAATGTGAAATTTTTGCTTTGTTGTGCATCGTCAAGATGGTGCACGCCAACTCTCCCTTCTATTGATCCCACCTACAGAACAAAACCAATAAGCTTCGCTCAAAAATTTGAATTTCTAATCAACTCCAGTAGATAAATTAGTAGAAAGAAGAAAGAAACTTCTGACTAGCTTTTGCCGTGAAGGAACATAACTCATTTCATCTGACCCCTGAAAACTTGAATTTCAAATTAGCTAAAAGCCTAAAAGAAACCTAGTTGGACACTTGGTTTATGTTCAAAAATAAAGCTATGTAAGCTGGTAGAAAACACAGTAAATATCAGTGAACAAACTTAAATAGTGGACTGAACTTGTTATTGCAGCAATCTCATAGAAGGGAGAGAACATAAAAGAGTAAAATTATTCCAAAACTTATTTCAAACAACAGATGTAAACCTCTTGATATAGGCTTTAAAAATGCCATAAACCCTAAAACAGCCCAAATTTCTTCAATGTTTTAGATGCAAACCTTATAAATGTTATCTGATATAGAGGTTATATGCGAGAATGGCACTTTCATTTTCACTCGAGGACAATTCTAAAACTTAGGCACAAGACTCTAATGTATTCTCAGATAAACGTAAATGTATAAATGTACTAACAGAAATATTACCAGAAACCCTTGCTGATCAGGGAATGCAGAAAGGCATCTTGTTTGATACTTCAAAGGCGATGTTATTGTCTTGAACACCGTCTGTTAATGCCGAAAGAAAAAATTGAAAATTTGTCAGAATTTTTAAAATCAAAATTTACTAGTGCCCATAGAATAATGAAAAAGAGGTGGAAATAGATTTAATATATAGATAATCAATAAACAAATAGGAAAATAAAACCTAAAATATAAAGATATAATTCTCTTAGTCTTAGACGGACAGGATATTTCATTCACCAAAATTATAAGTCTCTCCCTCAGAAAATTTAGACAACAAAGTTAATGTCATCTCATCCTGCACAAGGAAACAACTCCTGTTTGATGGGATAAACCCAATCACCATTATGGGCTGGTAGACAAGTACTACCTAACAAGTTGTCGTTGTATCATCTTGGATCCTGACAACTCAACAGGAACCAAATTTGATGTAGAAAATTCAGGTAGCCATGAATTAACTTCAGCCATTACTAGGTATTGGTTTTAACTCAATTTCCTGAGTAAAATAAAAGAAACTTGTCCGTGACATCATTTTGGTTTGTGTGTTCGTTTCATGGCAAATAGTAAAAGGATCTGCTTCCTCTTCCTTATGGCTTATTGTCCAAACTTCCACTAGATTTTTCCCTTGCCTCTGGTCTGTCTGACTTCATAGGATGACTTGCATGGTTGGTTCCTTTCAATGCTCTATTTCTACCATTTCCAACTATAACCAGCACATTTTAAGGCTTATTCCAATCACCACAAATTAAGCTTTAGTTCAACCACTCACAACAATACTTTCCCTTATCTCTATGCCTCGAGCTTTTCCTTGACTCTTTTGCTCTATGCAAACTAAACAAGAAACCCATATAAACAGAAGTTTATAAAATTCATATAAGAGCACATAATGCCAAGAAAGGAAGAGATACTCACAGCTAGAAGATCTTATTACACTAAGCAAAATTTACAAAGAAAAAATTTACATAACATTTGTTATAGAGGAAACTTATCCACCATGCCACAAGGTTGCAAATAATAATATATATAGGATAAACATCTTGAATGTTGAGCAGCATAAATATGAATCACCTGAGGGTTTTGCAA
Organism: Boesenbergia rotunda; assembly: GCA_024364735.1. Taxonomy (NCBI): domain Eukaryota; kingdom Viridiplantae; phylum Streptophyta; class Magnoliopsida; order Zingiberales; family Zingiberaceae; genus Boesenbergia; species Boesenbergia rotunda. The sequence goes on from JAGFNQ010001029.1 coordinate 294,516, forward strand.
GTTAAAAATTTGAATCTGTCGATCTGCGGTGCCAACAACCATCAAAGGGTACTGCACTGACAGAGAATAGCATCGTTCAGGAAGCTGCTGACTATGGACAGGCTGTGCTTGTCGAGTATCCCAGTACCTGGAAAAGAAAACAATTAGTAATGAACTAATTTAAAAAGGGAAAAAAAATAGTTCTCAGGATAACAAATCAAATACAATAAAATATATGCAGAGAAGGCACTGCATAAAACTCAAAATTGAATGGTGAAATACAATAAAGGTAACAAATAGTGCTGGTTCATAACATCATGGAGCAAAAAATACTAAACACACTGGCATTTACAAAAGATTAATTGCAGACTAGCCAGAAAAGAAATTGACATGCAATGCCATAATAAGGGTAAGTTTGGGCCTGCTATTCTTCAATCAGGGGAGTATTGGGCTATTTGAATAAAAAATGACACAGTCTGTATATTAATCAAAAAAATAAGAGAGAAAAATAATAGTTAATTAGGAAAGAAAAGGAAGATACAAGCCAGAAGAACATTCACTTGTCATTATGGTCAAACCATCAGCGTGCTGTTTTTCTTAGAATTCAAAACAGTATAACATGGCCATCACTTGAGTAGCAAACCATAAGAACACGTTATGTTTTCCGGAAAAAAAAATATCATTTCATATGTTCCCTTAAAAGACAGTCTTTGATTTGATGAACTCAATCCTAGACTTTCCAATGCAAAAAATTGGTTAACTTTCTGATATGATCTTTAATGATTGCTAATAGGAAAACAATCTAAGCTACTGCAACAAGCAAATGCACATACATAAGGGGAACTACCAGGATATTCTGCTAACTTTCTCCATCGGGTTATAACATTTTCATAGATTTGTCTGTAATAAATTTTTAGAATGAAAACAATTCATCATGTAAATGCACATACATATGAGCAACTATCCTTATACACTGCTAACTTTCTCCATCGACTTATAGCATTCGCATATTGTTTGTCTTTAATAAAATTTTAGAATGACAAACAATTTAACAAGCAAAATTGATCGTAATCATGGAACACAAACCTGAGTGTCTTGTCCCAGCTCCCTGTAACCAGGAGATTCATTTGTTGTATCCAGGCAATTTCTTTAATCGGTGCATCATGTGCAGCAACAGTTGTAGGTTGTCCACCAGACATCAAAGGCCACATCTTTACTATTTTATCACAGCCTCCTGAAAAAACCGTTGTCCCGTCATCCTTCCAAGTAGAGCACAAAACCTGAGGTAGAAGGCCGGCAGATAATTAACAATATGAGTATTGTGATAATAATGTAACATATCTTTACTGCATGTGCAAGCCAAAATGAACAAAATACCGGATGATCATGTGATATTGAAGCTTTTGGTTGACTACTACCGGCCAGAATTTCCCAGCACCTAACCTATAAATAAACAATGAGGAGAAGGGAAATGAGTCCATTGAGAAAATATGGAGAGAAAAGTTGCATTGATCCGAGACCTGATTATCCCAGGATGTGGCAACAAGGTAATTTCCCTTTGGGCTGAAACTAAGGCTAGAAACAGAGTCACTTGGAGCAGGAACCACCTGCATTGCCATTAAAACATCAACCAAATCAGGTCAACACGGAAAAATCAACAATAAATTTTACCTTCTAATAAATCCCTAAAGAACAACAACCAAATTCTGCGGCGCTTTCTACCTCCATAGACTTGTTAGGGTTTGCATTTCCAGCTGCAGCAACACCCAAGCTACCAAAGCTCGCCATATGCCTTACTATCTAAGCTAACACAAAATCCCTGAAACACACAGAACATCCCATGAAATCGGTTAAAGTGCCAGAACAAAGAAATCCTTAAAAAAAATATGCTAACAACCAGCGTTTTTGGTGCCGACCCGTGCCGCATGAAACGGATGATTTTTACCGTTCGTGCACGGGACCAGCACCGCCACCCTGGTACCCTAGTACCCTATCGGAACAGCATACGCGAGAATCTCGCGTGCATCGTCCTCGTTTGCGAGTTGCCAACACCGACAGGAGGAATCGATTGACTTACTTGGAAGCAGATATTAGCTCGGCATGGGCGACGGCGAAGGCGAGAGATCAGTACGATAGTATTTGTATATTAACAAACCGAAAGGGAAAAAAACAAACTATGCTAACAACAACAATAACAAAGAAAAATACGCCGATTAGCCCAAACGAAGATTACCATAAACGAAAACCCCCCACATTTCAGTCCTAAACCCTATTTTAGTCGAACTTCGATACCGGCAGATGCTCACCTGCCAGCGAGAGAGAGACGAAGGAAGCGGCGACGAGAGAGCGGATGCAATCGAAGAGAACGCTCGGACTAACAGATGAGCGGGGAGTCCAAGCTCCGATCGGACGCGAAGGAGATCGATTTGGGGGTGATGACGAAGCTACCAAACGGCGCGAAGGAGCGAAACAACCAGGCCCTTGTAGTTTTTCTTTTTAAGGACTTGCCTTACGAGTTTGGGCCGAGCTATTGGGCCGAGATGAAGTAGATAATAGTTAAACCTGATACATACGAATTTAATTTTATAAAAAAAATTCATCAACTAAATCAAAAATTATTCACAATAAATTAATTCAATATTCTATGATTGTACATCACATTTAAAAAAATTTTACACGGCATCAAGATGATTCATTCATCTCAGCATCTCCACTAATCCATCCCAGATTTTTACATGGTTAACGACGTGAGAAAAATGAATACACTGATTTTATCAAATTTTAATCCTCATATCTAATGATGACAATACTCACACAGTTCATCTCTTATAAACATTTTACATAGCACCAACTATATTGGAAATGAGTTGTAAAGATTTTAGATTAACAAATAATCATTAAATAATATGATACTGGATTTTAATCATTCATGAAAATTATCTATTTGAAAAACAAAATCATAGTTTTTTATTGTTAGTTATTAATCAAATATTGTAATTAATAAATAAATTAAATGACGAATACGAAATTAAGATGTTGACTGAAAATGGAATTGAGGTTAAATAAAATTCAATGAAGATAAATAATATATTATTTAAATTGAAATTGATTTATATTTGATTTGGTAAAATTATGATGAAATTAAATTTAATTGAATTAAATATGGATCGAGTTAGATTTGGATCCCACTTGAGGTCGCGTCTAATCAAGTCCCTTCCAACTTTAATGATGCCATTCGTCCCTACACAATTTTCTGTATACTTTCCAATAAAATTTTTAAAAATGATACGGGACGTGAATTTCGCGACGTGAACGTAGCATGAACGACGTGGAACGCCACGTCATTCACGCCAAGTGGGAAAGGGAACAGAGGCCGCTTTTAATCATTCACGCTGCGTTGACGAGTTTCGGCCGTGCCTTTCCTTTTCCCGAACCTAAAACTCATTCGCGCATCATCATCTTCCTCCCTCCGACGCGACTGGGTGTGAGGGCGTCGCACGCCCGCGATTTCGACCGACAAACGTCGACGTCCGTCTCGCCTTGGAGACGTAGCCCTGACGCCCTAGCTTTCTTCTTGTGAGGGGGCCGCACAACGCTGTGTTTCGACTCTGGCAAACACAAGCTCTCATCGACGCCTCACCGGAGCTCCTGGGAGGCCTTGCTGTGACCGAAGATCAACTGTGACCGAAAGTTCGTCTCGTCGACGCCTCAACTTTCTGTCTTCCATCAAGCCCTAATTTGGTTTTTTCTTCCCAACCCTAATTTGGTGGTTCCTAGTGTTCCTCTGCGACTCCGATAAACGGCTGATCTTTCAGTCGAATTGGTTTTTTCTTCCACTGCCTGGTTATTGTGCCTCAGACCCTAACTTTGTTGTTGCTCATATGAAGCCCTAATTTCTTTCAGTCTTGACCAACCCTGAGCTTCCTCTCGTCGACCCAGTGCAATCCGAGCTTGGAGGGGTTGAACCAGACCTGTCACAATTTAGAAGCATCTACTCTTGATTTGTTGGTATATTATCACATTGTGAATATTTAAAAAAAACAGAATACATTAATTTTAATTTAAAATGATTTCAAATTCTCGGCTTAAAATTTTAATAGTACTAACTTGCTCGAGTCATAGATACATTTATTGGGCGGCAGTTATATCCTACCAAAATAATTATGTCGATTAATTATCTTTACATTGACTAGGAAATTTAACAGTAACAAGGTGTAGAGCATTAAAAGGTTGGAACTCACGTGTGAATAATTTATTTACGATTAATTATTGGTAATCGAAGACTTTTTTTTAAAAAAAATCTTTGTCTCTTTAAAAAATATATTTAATTTGAAAGTCTAATTGATGAGAGATTTGCTTGTGCTAGAAGATTATTTTTAAATTAATTAGCGGTCGACACGTGTTTTCCTTGTTGATTAATATTTCTGTTTTTTAAAAAAAATTATGTGCCGTAGTTTGCCTAAGTTTCATTGATTGATTGTGTACTTTCGGAAAGTTAGTAGGATGGAGATATTTTAATATGTGATCGAATCAATGCGAATCACATCGTCGATAAGGTCATTATTAATGAATGATTGAGATTTTTCGAATTTCTAGTGTGGAAATTATTAGATAAAAAATAAAAAACGTCTCCTTTTTATAAGATGCCTATTTTTAAAAAAATAAATAATAAAAGGCATCCGTAAAATATTTTATTCTAGAATATTCAACACCAGGGTAACCATTACAACTAATGGCAAAAACATAATTTAGTCTTAGCATCCTATCAATCCATTTCAACATGAATATGAAAAAGATAAATCATAAAAATTACTAATTCGAATATTATGACTAACACGTAAAAAAGAGGTATACTAGCTTTGTTAAATTTTAACTTTAGACCTCAAGTTAGCAATACTCACGTCCTAACCATCAGTCCATCCTAGATGATAATAGAGTGGGACAGGGCGGAGACGAGTTTGTCATCGCCATCCTCATCCCCATCTCTGAATTGTATCCCCGCTCCCATCCCCGTCTCAATCCCCAATTTACCTAATTAGGGAAATCCTCATCCCTGACCCTGCGAGATTAAAATCCTGTATCCGTCCCGATCCCTGTATTAAATTGATTCATTATTAAAATTTAACTCTAGGCACTATAAAAAATTATATAAAATATACTTATATAATCATGATAATAATTAGTAGTGGTATTATTATTATTATTATTATTATTATTATTATTATTATCGGGAATATCGAGGCAGATTTAAGGATGGGGATAACATCTCCATATCTGTCCCTGATCTATTACAAAAATTTGAAAATATCTCCAAAATTCGAACTCATATTCAATAACGTTCCCCAAATTCATCTCATTTTAGATTTCCTCGTGGGGCTCTGAATCCATGGGGCTCTAAACATAAGGAGAATATTATCATCCCTAAGTCATCCGGTGAGACAATTGCTATATAATATAGAAACAATAAAAATGACATAATCAAATTCATTGTCACATAATATATTTATCTAGTTAGGGAATGGCTGATTTCGACAAAGTTGAGAAATTACATGGCTAACTGTTACAATATGTAACGCTTAATTACTAAATACAATAACGTTGATAAGTTTAAATAATTTTGATGGACTTGATAAAAAAATATTTTGATATATTATTCAAAGTTTAAGACTTGAGATCTTAATGAAATAGTTGATTCTTCGAGATATATTTGTTGTCGAGTAGCTTTTAAAGTTATAATAATTACTGTGTAACTTTTAACATTATAATAATTATCAAAAAAATATACACATTATAATAATTAATAAGTAATTTTAATATTACAGTAGCTAATGAGTCGAAGCAGATTATAGTAGCTAATGAGTAGCTTCGATGTATTGGCATTGTGACCAAATATAAATTTTAAAATTTTAGATACTAAATTTTAAATTTTGAATACTGAAATAGTTTATTTTTTATATTGTAGTAATTATGTACCTTTTGATTAAATTTTAAATTTTAAAATCTTAAATTATAAATTATGAATGCTATGATATCAAAATTATTTTATTAACTTGACTAAATTATTTAAATTTCATCTAAATTATTTTTAAACATCTGTAATATTTACGTAGTAGCTTTCTACACGTTATAATAGTTATAAAGATTCTATGAACCAGGCAGCAGACAAATTGAATCTGGGATGACTGATCCGACCCCATAAAAATTTTCCACCGGTTACCAAGATAAAATACTTTTGCATATTATAATAGTTAGTAGCAATTATTACAATAACTCTATAAAGTACTTATACATGTTATAATAGCTAGTTGCAATTACTACAATAACTAATAAATAATTGGTTAAAGGTTTGATTATCTATTTAAGATTATATTATTTAATTATATTTAATTTAAATAACGAGTGATATCTAGATAATTGAATATGTCATCACTAGTTGATCCTATCGCGAAGCGAAGTGGAAGTCTCAAGGGTCAGATGGTCACCCGAGTACTACGAGCTGCTACTGACCTGGCGGCGACCTGGCTATGACCTGCAATAAGATGACCGTTAGCGAACCCGTCGGGGATTTTCCCCGGTCAGGCCCTCCGACGGTCAAGTCAATATATGCAGGTAATATAGTGGAGCAAAGAAAATGCAGGAGAAGAGAGTGCAATTGCGCATACCTGCAGAATAAGGAGGGGAGGGACTTATATAGCCGGGGGAGCTGACAACCCCTATCTGTGTCAACGAGACAGGGGTGTGGTGTCTATCAACTCGTAGAAGAGCATCTGGAGGTAGCGCGGCATGACGCGGGGTGCTTGGATGGTACAATCGTACCGAGTCAGCGGGATAACCGCGAGATATGTCATAAATGGGTAAGACATGTATTACCCCGACGTCTGGGTCGTACCCCGGATGCATTGATGTAGGGCGACGTAGGAGAGAGCTGGTCCGGAAACCAAGTGTCGATCGGCGGGTTCGAGTATTATGGACCGGGTCGGGCCATGTCCAGAGAGCGTGGGTCGCCACTCGTCCGACTGGGAGTTGAGAGACATGAGGTACGCCCTGAATCAAGGGTTTGTTGAGATATGTCTGTCTAGCAATGATTCGGGTCTGTTAATTATTCGGTCGATGGAGTGTTGAGAGCTGAATTGCCCGACCCTGCTGTTGGAGCAATCGGCCTCAAGATGGTCCGGTGTGACCATGGGTTTTGATGTTTGTGCAAAGGGTTTAAATTAGGCTTATCCTTGTATTTGATATGCGTATATGGAGTGTGCAGGTTGTACAGGTTACGCATATGGACCTGACTGGACAGCCTCAGTACGGTGAAGGATGGCATGGAGGCCAGTTGGAGGCTGGCGTGCGCATCTGAGGGACCATGGAGTGCAGGGACGATGAGCTGATGGGCGCGGACTTCGAGACGTACGTGAAGGGTGGCATGGAGGCAAGTTGGAGGCTTGTGTGCGCATCCGAGGGACGAGGGCCGAAGATGAAGAGGGCGCGAAGGCAACAGTCGAGGCTGCGGAGGAGGAGTCAGTCGAGTCGTGAGGGTTCGAGTGCTGTGTGAATGTACTCGGGAAGTCCTAAGGGTCGAGTGCTGAGTGAAATGTACTCGGGGAGGCAAAACCCTAGGCTGGTAAGCAGGGCAGTCGACTGCCAGGTTGGCAGTCGACTGCAGGAACTCACAGAGAATCGGGTCGACCCAAGGAGGGTCGACCAGTCGACTGCCAGTCGACTGGAATTGGTTCCAGTCGACTGGTGCAGTCGACTGCCACTGGGGCAGTCGACTGGTGAAGGCTGGAAACGGCTAAGAATTCGAACGTTGGGTGTAACGGTCGGATTTTAGTGGCACCAGTCGACTGGCATTTGGGGCAGTCGACTGGTGGCGTGATTTTCAGCCCGAGTCTATTTAAAGGGGGACTCGATAGGGCTGGGGTTCCTTGGCGAATCTTGCTTGGTTAAAGCTTGGTAGTAGCCTCTTGTTCTCAGGTTGTGTCCAAGAGTTGTGGTGAGGTTTCTCCACCCACAAGGAGCGACACGAGTTAGCCGGAGGGAATCCGGGGAGCGATCCGCCGAAGGATCAAGGGATCGTCCACCTCACGGACTGTCGTGGAGTAGGAGCTTCATCTCCGAACCACGTAAATTGGTAGTGTTAGCATTGTTTAGTTGTTAGTTTCTTTATTATTGTATTTCCGCTTGCGCAACTAACAACGTAGGTAAAAGAAGTCGCCGAAATTGCTATTCACCCCCCCTCTAGCTAGGGCAAAGATCCTAACAAGTGGTATCAGAGCGAGGACCGCTCTTCTTGGACTAACCGCCAAAGGAGCAACCGCTAGAGGGCAAGAATCATGGAAGACAAGCTTGGGGATGATATATACACTCCACCGGCCTATGATCATGAGGATTTCGAGCGTTGGAAGTCAAGGATGGAGATGTGGTTCATGATAGAGTGGGAATGCGTAATGGTATTGGAAGAACCATTTGAAATCCCTACGGACAAGCACGGGAAAAAGCTCCGCCCACGGTATTGGACTCAAGAGCAACAAACTTACTCTAGGGCAAATGAGAAGGTAATGAATATCTTGATAAATGTTTTGCCTAACAATATTTTGAGTTGTGTAGGAAAATATCAAAATGCATGTGAATTGTGGAGCAAAGTGAAAAAGTATCATGAGAACCCTACACAAGCTCAAGAAGTACATAAGCCCGAAGAAGTAAGTTCAAGTGGAGAAGAGGAAAAAGAAAAAGAATTATCTACATCATCAAGCGAAATGGAAGAAGTGTCAACTTTTTCAAGTGAGGAGGAGGAACTAAGTGAAAGATCATCAACCTCCTCAAGAGAAGAAGAAGAGGCACCAATTTCAAGAATTGAGGGGGAGGAGAGACCCTCATCAATTCCGGATCAAGAGGAAGCTTCCACATCTTCCAAGGTTGAAGAAGTAGTCAACCTAGCCTCAACCTCCACCAAAGCAAGAACCAAGGACCACATCATATGCTTTTGGGTGCAATGAAAAGGGACACTACAAAGATAAGTGCCCAAAAGGTAAAAAGGAGACAATCCCTAAACCCAAGTCCATTCAAGTTACATCTAATATGGGTTGTAGGGGTGGAGCCCAAGAAAAGAAAAAGAAGATTAGATGCTTCACTTGTGGAGAGCTAGGACACTATCACACTAACTGCCCAAGGAGTAAAGAATTCAAGAAGATGGAGCATCTAAGAAGATGGGAGAAAGAGGAAAGGAAGAAACAAAGATCACATCAAGGGAGAACTCCAAGGGTAAGGGAGGTAATTCCTAACCCTAGGGTAAAATGCAATTCAATTTCAAGTTCTTCCTTACATTTTAGAAATAATGAAAATTGCCCACCCATGCATGCTAGAATTAATGAGAAATGTTTAATGGTGCATAATTTTGGATTTAAGTATAATGATAGGAATAGGGATAACAAGGTAGATCATAATTCTAGAAAGAGCATGCATCATGATAGACCTACGACTTATGCACCTAAGGATCAAGGTATTAACCCCAAGAAGGGGAGACACATGCCTAGAAAGAATGGTAGGTCTAGAAATGTACAAGGTGGACATGTGGACACTAAGGTCAAGAAATTAGAAAGGAAAAATCAAGCCTTGAGGGCAAGGCTTGATACATTAGAAAAGACCCTAGAGAGATTCAAGGTTGGATCTAAGGGCCTAGACCTAGTGTTGAGTAGCCTAAAACCTAACTATGATAGATCGGGTTTGGGCTACCAAGCTAAGACCTCCAAGGCCAACAAAGAGAAATGTGCTGGCAAAGCACATAAATATGGCAAGGAGGGTAAGTCCAAGGATGGCAAGTGGGTGCCATCCAAAGGAAAAGATAAGGACATAACCAAGGACAATGTGTCTAAGGTTAAGAGAGTCCACGTTGTAGGTCAAGAGTCACCGGTGGCACATCGGTGTGGCCTAGTGTGGGTTAAGTCACTAAAGGAGGTGGCTAGGGCTAAGAGCTCAAGGGGGAGCTCTAGAAGCCTTTGGGGTCCATGGTAAATGGATCTCAAAAGTTTCTCCCTTAGGAAATTAGGTGAAATGTGCCAAACGGATTGGAAGACTTGGGTAAGTCTTAATCCTAGACTTTGGCACATCAAAAGGTGAACTTTAGGGAGAAAAGGTGAAAATAGGGCTATAGGTGACAAAATTGAGGTTTAAAGGTGGAATACCATGTAACTCAATAATAAAAATGAGTTATGATCAAGGAGAAGTGAATGCATTGAAGAGAAGTGAGAATTAGAACTTCTAGGATGAGTTTAATTGATACACTTTGGAAGAAGTAGAGTTTTGTGCCAATCTTGGGATCCGGAGTACATTTATTTGGAAACATATTTTTCCCAAGTAGATATTGGCTTCACAAATCTCCCCACAAAATTTCATAATTTTTGGAGATCTGTAGAATTTTTAGGGCATTTCTGAATTTCGGCCTGAAAACCTGAAAATCAGGTATCAGTCGACTGCCCTGGGGGCAGTCGACTGGTACCAGTCGACTGACCTGGGGGCAGTCGACTGGTCCGAAGTGAATTCGCCCCGAAAACATTCTGTGAGGTTTGGCAGTCGACTGCCCCATGGGCAGTCGACTGGTATATAGGCTGAAATAAGAAAATGACTATTGAATGATAAAATATGATATCCAAATGAATTGAGGACAATTTCATGTGTCAAATTATGATGATTAGCCTTGAAAAACACATGGAATTATGGATGAATTTCAATGTTGATACAAAGTGTCCATAGTTAGAAAACTTAGATGTGTACCAAAAGTCAAACACACTTGATATTTCCATGATATCATATTTTTCTAGGAAAGGATATATCCTAGCAAGTGTGCTTGCAAATTTTAGAGTTTTAGACTTTAGTTGAGTTCTTATTGACATTAGGGATAAGGGTGCTTGGGGAGCAAGCCTTTAATAGTGTTCAAAGGGAAAAGAACTCGGGTGTTAGGTTGGGAAGAACCTAACTTGGTGCTAGGAGGTTAAGTTGGGTAGAACTTGACCTGGGAAAAATGAAAATGGGGAGAAGGCATGGGTAAAGGGGGAGGTTGCCTCCTAGTTGCCTTGATTTTCATTTTGAAAATTTTGGGTTTTGTGTCAAACTTGGGAATGGTGATAGATACATGGGTAGATGTATTTTTCCCAAGTAGGTATAGGTTCCACAAAGTTGTCCACGAAGTTTGGAAATTTTTGGAAATTTGTGGAATTTCTGGTGCGTTTCTGAAATTCGGCCAGAAAACTGATTATCAGAGTATCAGTCAATTGCCTTGGGGGCAGTCGACTGGTAAGAGGCTGATTTGGGTATCAGCAGTTGGTTTGGGCCCAAATGACGAGGAACAAGTGTATGGGGGTCTAGTACACTGTGCGTAGGATCATTGTGGATGTTAAGAACCAATAATTGGGTAATTATTGGGTTCTTTTTGATGTATGGCAAAGGGGGAGAAATATTGTGTTAAGTGGGAAACCAATACCTTTGCTAGAAACCCTAGGTTTAGGGGGAGCTAAGTTTGAGGGGGAGCATGGTTGCTCCCTTCTTGGCGTAAGGGGAACCTTGGAGAGGTTCTTAAAAAGCCTTTGTAAGTCCAGTGTAAGGGGGAGCTTGGGAGAAGCTTTAAAAAGCCCGGTTTGGTAGAAAATCTTAACTTGGAGGGTTAGGTGGTAAAAATCTTAGCTTGGATGGCTAGGTGTAAAATTCCTAACTTGGAGGGTTAGGTGTGGGATGCCTTTGGATAGGATCCAGTTATGCATTGCATGTGTATTCATTTAGCATGTTTTTGCTATTTACTACTATCTTGCTTTCCCTAACTTAAACGAATTGCCAAATATCAAAAAGGGGGAGATTGTTGGAGCAATCGGCCTCAAGATGGTCCGGTGTGACCATGGGTTTTGATGTTTGTGCAAAGGGTTTAAGTTAGGCTTATCCTTGTATTTGATATGCGTATATGGAGTGTGCAGGTTGTACAGGTTACACATATGGACATGACTGTACAGCCTCAGTACGGTGAAGGGTGGCATGGAGGCCAGTTGGAGGCTGGCGTGCGCATCTGAGGGACCATGGAGTGCAGGGACGATGAGCTGATGGGCGCGGACTTCGAGACGTACGTGAAGGGTGGCATGGAGGCAAGCTGGAGGCTTGTGTGCGCATCCGAGGGACGAGGGCCGAAGATGAAGAGGGCGCGAAGGCAACAGTCGAGGCTGCGGAGGAGGAGTCAGTCGAGTCGTGAGGGTTCGAGTGCTGTGTGAATGTACTCGGGAAGTCCTAAGGGTCGAGTGCTGAGTGAAATGTACTCGGGGAGGCAAAACCCTAGGCTGGTAAGCAGGGCAGTCGACTGCCAGGTTGGCAGTCGACTGCAGGAACTCACAGAGAATCGGGTCGACCCAAGGAGGGTCGACCAGTCGACTGCCAGTCGACTGGAATTGGTTCCAGTCGACTGGTGCAGTCGACTGCCACTGGGGCAATCGACTGGTGAAGGCTGGAAATGGCTAAGAATTCGAATGTTGGGTGTAACGGTCGGATTTTAGTGGCACCAGTCGACTGGCATTTGGGGCAGTCGACTGGTGGCGTGATTTTCAGCCCGAGTCTATTTAAAGGGGGACTCGATAGGGCTGGGGTTCCTTGGCGAATCTTGCTTGGTTAAAGCTTGGTAGTAGCCTCTTGTTCTCAGGTTGTGTCCAAGAGTTGTGGTGAGGTTTCTCCACCCACAAGGAGCGACACGAGTTAGCCGGAGGGAATCCGGGGAGCGATCCGCCGAAGGATCAAGGGATCGTCCACCTCACGGACTGTCGTGGAGTAGGAGCTTCATCTCCGAACCACGTAAATTGGTAGTGTTAGCATTGTTTAGTTGTTAGTTTCTTTATTATTGTATTTCCGCTTACGCAACTAACAACGTAGGTAAAAGAAGTCGCCGAAATTGCTATTCACCCCCCCTCTAGCTAGGGCAAAGATCCTAACACCTGCTCTGGGTCGGGAAAAAGGACTCGAGGGACCGAGTTAGGGGGTGCTCGGGCTCGACCTGCCCGATCCCGCCTGGGGTGGGTCGGTTAGTGCTTCGGGAGGGTTCCTGGTTTGGGAACTCCCCGGATGAAGTTTTCGTCGGCCCTTCCGCTAGGTCCTCGTGGCGCTAGACTGGTTGATTGAGCAGATCGAACTACCCGTAAGTAATGCCAGGATCATTAGCAAATAAGAGATTATCATATCTAGATAATTGAATACGCCATCACTAGCAAATAAGGGATTATGATAGAAGTGTGGGATTTTAAGTGATTCAATATTAAAGAAAATTCCTAACTCCCCCCCCCCAAATAAGTAAAAGTTGAATCGAATAATATTAAATTATATTTTATTACTTATAACACTGATTATGTAATTATCTTATGTTCGATAATGATAACCAAACACACCATAGAAGTAAGGAATCATCTATCATTGTTAGCTAGGGCTAAATATTCACTCAAAATTGAATAAATCGATTTTTTTTCTATGCAATTGAATTTTTTTAGAAAATAAAACCGATTTACTGCTAAAATATTGATTGATTTAATTTTTGATCGAATTAACTAAAATTTTAAAATTTTATTCACTTTTGCATTAAAAATGAGATTTTATTTATTTAATTATATTTGAAATAAAAAATAATCAAATTAAAATTCTTATTTGATTTTAATTGAACTATAAATTTAAAATCGAACCAAATTAATTAAAAATCAGATTGGAATTTAAAATATAAAAATTAAATTAATCCAATTGAATTTTTAAATTCTATCAATACAATTAATTGGGTTTATTAGATATCTGCTCACTTCTTTTGTAGCTGTTTGTAATAAATTTGATGTTCGGGGTTATGGTATACTAAAAAAAAGTGATTAATTATTATTTTAGGTATCTGTGATTTGATTCTTAACTACGACGTATTTTATAAAAATATTTTTTCTAAATAGAACGTGGATCTCAGGACGCTGACCTTCTAGATCACATATCGTGAGCACTTCTCGATATTTTCCGGCGTTCGATGAGAAACTTATATGGAGTTGGGCCGGGTCGATCATAATATCTGGGCTAGTAATTCTCATTATTTTTCTCCTCCATATTTAGCGGAGACGCTGACGAGCAATTTTTTTTTTTGGCCACTTGTAATGACTTTGGTTAAAAAGTATTTTGAAGATAAACATTAATAATGTTTTTTAATATTATTTTTCCTATGATAGGTATAATTTAGAAAATCTTTAGTTTTTTTTAAATCAAGAATAAAATTTCTCTGATTTTTATTATTATTAAAAAAATCTATTTATTAAAACTATAAACGTCCTATTTTTTAAAATTTTTTTATAGGACTGCCATTTAATTAAAGCTTAATATTTTTTTACTAAAATTCATTTAATGTGAAATATAATTTGATTACAATTACTTGAACAATGATGAGAATTTTTAACATTAGTTAAAATTAGCTTAGCACTATTAAGATCGTTATAGTATTAATTTTAGTTAAATTTTTGATAAATTTTAGTGAAATGATAGTTTAAAAAGGAAATTGAGGTTGGAGGCCTTTCTATATATTTTTATGTTTTTAAAATAATGATAATAAGGAACCTTGTTTGTTTTTAACAAAAAAGAAATACTTCGAGATTGTTAAAATTCATCAGACGGTCGAGATTTATCCTCTCTTGCTTAAATATCCTTCCCCCTCCGTCGTCTTCGTTTCCACTCTCTTTCGCTTGAATCGCAGCACCGCCCGCCTCAGCTCGCCTTCCTTTACCGCCCTCTCGCTTCTCCGGCGAGGTGGTCGGAGAAGAGGACACGAGGATGCTTCTTGGAAATTGGGCGAGGCCTCCGAGTAGGCGGAGTGGTAGCTCGGCGGAGTTCATTGCCCCTCCTGCTTCCTCTGCCGCCGTCGTCTTCGATGTAGATGCTCCCCGGTCGTCGAATGACCGTGCGATCGGAGGGAAAGATCTCTCTCCGGGTTCTCCGTATCTTCTGCCATCCCACCCCGGCGTCTACATCGACGATCCGGCCGTAGCCGCGCCGGCGCCCTTTTTGAGGGCCTGTGGGCTCTGCGGTCGCCGCCTCGGGCCCGGCCAGGATGCCTACATGTACAGGTAGGGTTCCATGTTGCCGCTGCTTTTGGCACCATAAAATGAGACGATCTTTTGGGGGCTTTTCCTTATTGCGATCCACGATTTTTCGCCTTCTAGGGTTTATTTTGTTTTCCAGTTTTTGAATTCGATTCGATCGAGGTGTTCATGTTTAATCCTCCTCTTCAAATCTCGCTTCGTTATGCCCCTCTCCTTCCTCCTTTCTTATTCGGTGCCATGCCTAGTTTCTTATTCTCGTATCCTTCAAAAGCTAGATTTTCCCCTTTTCTCGACGATCACGAGAACAACCCGACGAACTGATAATTTGCTAAAAAATTCTGATGCAATCAAAAGATCAATGGATTCATTCGCCTGCCATCTTTCCTCTTGCAGGGGTGACATCGCCTTCTGTAGCTCGGAGTGCAGGCAGCAACAGATTAACAAAGATGAGCAGAAGGAAAAGCACTGTTCTTGATCTCCATGAACAACAACCCATCTCTTGCAAGTAATTGCTCCAACCAATCCGACAGCGGTGGAACAATCCCTGCAGCCACTTGAACAATTCCATCAACCTCTCCGCCTGTAAAAAATCCTCAGAACTGATATCTATCTACGGATCTAGATTTCTAGACAAACGATTTCCTAAAGTTATTGAATTTGCATGGTTCTGTGTGTGAGGAGTTGGATTTCAGAAACCTGTGTTTGTTAGACTGTAATATAGATGTGAAATAGCAGCCTCTATTTGTTCATGGCACAGCTAATCACTGGGGTAAAGGTAACTTTTATGTTTTGCAGGGTTAATAGGAATGTTTTCTCATCGTGTTTGTGAGCAAAATATCAGTCATTTTGGATGGTTGCTTGATTGATGAAGAAGATTCGTTCACTTGATTATTAATTTTAGTTTAATTGGATTATAATATTAATTATCATTAAAAAAATTAAGTCACTTTAAAATTTGAATGGTCGATGTAATAGCTATTAATTGCAACAGCTTGTCAATAATTGCTATGATAATTTAAAATAATTTTAATTAAAATTAAAAGTTGCCCAATATTTTTTATCGAGCTTATAAATATTTTTTGATATAAAGTATTGTGTATATATTTTTTTTAATCGAGATTAATTAATTTAAAGCATTCTTTTAACTTTTTTAAAAGCCTTTTTGATGATTTAGTTAATTAGGGATGACCTTTTGATTTTGCCACCCTAATAATGCTCCAACTAATTTACTTAGTAGAAAACAGAGATAATATTTGTTTAGATGGATGCTTTAACTCTAAACCGTCCACTAATGATTTCACATCATTGAAAAGGATTTAACAAGAATCACCTATCATTTCCAAACTGTTGATTGATTTATAAGTTCCCTGTGGGATCCTAACTGATAGGGGATGATAGATTTACTATAATAGAATAAATATTAATTTATGACAGTGTATACATTCGGGGAAAAAATTTCTTCGACCTCTAGCCATTGAATTGGCAGTCGGCTACAAGCCACTCTCATGAGTTACCTCCCTTCATATAAGTTTGGGACGAGTTGCGAGGGACATCTGATGTGAGTGTAATCACCTTTTGTTATAATTAATTGATTTTAAAAATCACCTTTTGTTGTGACCTTTTTTATAACAACGACTACACTTTGATACACGTGTTTCAACTTGTGTGGTATTCTTTTAGTCCTCCAACGACCTGGCTGACTGCGAATATCTGAGCATTGATTACATTTCCTTCATCAAGATTTGACTCGTTAATGTCAAAGTTAGGATTGGATTAATAATTCCTTTGTATGCTTGGCGATACATTACAATCTTGAAATACTGATCACAGAATTCATACAACGACAATGACTTCGACTCAATAGCAGCACAAGCATGCTTGCATGGAAGCTTATTGATTTGTCAAGCTCTGCACGAACAACTCTTATCAATTAAATCAACAGCAAAGGATTTTTCCCATCAACTACCTCAAACCTCCAATTACATGACTGATACACTCTCAAATTTCGAGATTCAAGATAAACACTAACAATAGTCTTCTCCTTTTGGGAGTATATTCCTTAACCATCGTGATTGTTCAAGTCGTCAATGCATTATGTTCATGATTTGTATGCGCATGTAATCCACCATAGCCACATTAGGGAGATAACGAGCTGGTTTAACCCAATTATCCCAACACTCAGCCATGTTATTATTCATAACACCCCATCTGTCACTAAGAAATAAAGCATTTGCCCAACTTTATGGCTGGGAATGTACAATAAATCATATGGCAAGTGACATGGAGTCTATGATATTTTTTATATGATGTTCATGCTCTTGTAAAGATAGAGCATATGTAGCTTTCTTGAATATCGAAGACTAGTGTTTTTTGTTATGTTTTGCATAACTTCACAATACTTATAATGACAAAAAAAAATATTTTTTGATTCAAAACATGTATTAAAATAAAAATAAAATTAAAATTCAAAACAAAAATAGGTCTTAATTATCTGCTTCACAAAATTATTCACTAAAGGCTTCAAACAATACGCATGGTGACTACCCACAAATAGTTGCTCAACTGCCTTCATAATCCCAGGGTGTCTATCGAAGAAAAATGTAAACTTATTGAATGAAATACTTTGATATGAAAGTAGGACACTTCTCAAAAAATAACAAAATCATTCCCAATTATCATCATTCTAGCTCTTCATCCACTACCGAATAAGCAATTGTGAAAAGATCATCGTTGACATCCTTTGACACAGCAACTAGGATACTACCTTTATACTTATTCTTTATATGAGTCCCATCCAAAAAAATCAACGGCCTACAACCAGTAACAAAACCAACTACGCTTGCATGAAAATAAATGAATAGCCATTTAAATTTATTTGTTACGGGATCAACCTCACACTCAGTAATACTGTCAAGATTTGTTTCTCGAATAGCATGACAATACCATCTTAACCTATCGTAGCATCTCCTCTCTGTACCATGAATATCATGCATCGCTAATTTTTTACCTTTCCACACTTTACGATAGTCTTAACTCTACCCCATAATCTCTTTGCAAGTCTTTTTGAATTATATAAGGGCGATAAGAGGGCTCTTCTCTCAATTTATCTTTCACCACATTAGCGATCCAAGTTGCATCAGCTTTAGGATGTCCTCTAGTACGTAGATTATTCTCACCACATGTATGCTGCAGGTTACATTTACGGATTCCAAATATATTATCTGTTTTATATTTTGAACATAAATTCTTCATCTACAACTCCTTTCACTACAAATAGCAATAACCTTCTCGCTGCCATTTTTTCTATATAAAAAGAGTGACTTGTACAACAACATAGTTTTTAACACATCTTCTAAAATAAGCAGCATCCTTGAATGTTTGTCCTTCGTCATGAATGCAATTAATCCAAGCATCTATAGTATTCAACAACAAGGTTTGTTCAATCTCCTCGTCACTCATAGATTGTGTGTGTTCCTCCTCAACCGTTACCAGTTTGATACAAAATTATTAAGATGTACCAGACATAAATAAGTATAAAATAAGTACATACCATACATACATAATGAAAGATATTGAATTTAAATAAGATTAGTAGTGTCAAATAAACCATATTATATGCACTTATGCTAGAAGTAACATAACCTATTATCAAAACCAAAATATGAACAGGGATATAATATATTTTACCTCTCAAAATTTAGGCTGTCAATGTAAGCATTTCTACTCCCTACCCTCAAATCGATCATACTGAGCTTCAAACACATATGAAGATATATCATATACAGGACATCATCATCGTCATTCAAAGTCACGTACATCTTATACTGTGACGCTATGTATTGCAGAATCATAGATTCGGGAGTAATCTTTGCACATTTTTTGTCAAGACTCACAAATATATCCAACAAACTATAACCATTGAAATTGAAATCACAAACAACTCATTCTTGCACTTACAACTACATAAAAATGCAAGGTTGCAAGACCCAGTTCCAGATTCCAGTTTCGACCTAATCCACAAAAACATAACATTTTATTCAAATAAAAACTGAAGATTAATATTCATATAAAAATATAATGCAAATTTTTTTCTCCATCAACCAAATATTGGCCATCAAATGACAATCAACCAAAAACATACACAAAATCCCACAATCAAAACAACTAAACACAAATATCATGGAATACACACAATAAAAAAACTAAATGCAAATCTCATGGAATCATTCAATCGAAAAAGATCAAACTCACACTCACTGATAAAGGTGTGATCGCCTCTTTAAGTTAGGGCAAGAAGGCGCGGCGTTGGCAGTTGGGGCTTCGGGCAGAAAATGTGCTGCAATGGTGTGATCGCCTTTTCGATTTTGACCTTCAATGCATCAATAAAAGCTTTGTTCGTCAATGGTTTCGATTTAGAGAAGGAAGTCGATGTTGAGTTAGGACAGGAAGGCGTTGCCAGTTGGTGCTTCGGGCGAAAAAATGCGCTACATATGGATTTTAATTAAAATCATGGGCAATTAACTAAAATCACATATAAACGGGAGTTGAAGTGACAGATCCAGGTTTTGGCAGGGAGTGAAAAAATATTTTCTCTGACCTGGGGACTGAGGGTAGAGTTTGACCTGCCATCAGGAATTGTAATGCAATTTCCCGTTTATATATTAGAATTTCTTTCCTTCTATTCGGGTCTTACATTTGGATGTTTACTTGTTTAAAATCAATCATATGTTATGATATCAAATTCTCCTATTTTTCGAAGAAATTTTGAGGGATGATTATCTCTTCTTACTTTTTCTCAAACTCCCCTTTCACATCAAACCCGTAGGATAATCATTATCCTGTCCGGCGTCAGTTGGTATTAGAGTCATGTGAATGTCATTGTCAGATTCAATGGTGGGTCGTTGTGATCGTAGTCACTTTCACAATAGCAGGCAGGCTTCGATAGAGGAAGCTGACCACCGTGGTCATAACGTCAAGAATATAATGACGATTAAAGATTTGTGGAGGCAAGTAACAAAGCTAACCAGTTAAATAAGCGTCTAGCGGTGCAGGCGTGGAATCACGAAGATCGTGAGAATTATGATCGTGGATTTGAGTCTTCTTTTAAGAACCCATCTCACCGATGAAATAGACCTCTGGGGCGCCGTGAGCTAGAAGAGTCTACTGAAGACTTCAGATTTCGGGATCTACTTGAATTTTATGGTATGTTACAAAGAGAGATTATTATTGATTGGATTAATAAAGTGGATCAGATCTTCAACCATAAATAAGTTTTGGATCAGATGAGGTGAAGTTGATTGTCATCAAGCTCAAATGTCCAACATCAGCGTGGCGGAAGCACTTGCGATGCTCACGAGACTGTCAAGGTAAGGCCAAGGTCAAGGATTGGGAGAAGATGAAGAAGGAGATGAAAAATAGATTTCTTTCCTTTGTTAACACCCAAACTTCATCACAACGATGACTAGATTTTGTCATGGAGGATAATAGCTTCGACGACCAAGAATACCTTGACAATATACTTTATGGCGATGATGCTGAAATTTTAAGTGATCAAAAGAGTTTGTTGATTTTCAAAGATAGAATTAGAATCTATTTTAGAATAGATAAAGACGACTACGGTAGTAAAGATGGTGAAGAAGAACCTTTATTATTAGCTTCTGTTCAAGCCAAGGAGGCTGTCGAGGATGTCATCAAGCAGGTAGTCAAGGAGGTGGTGGTCAGCGTGGCAAGGACTAACGGATCCTTGGGTTTGGTGAAGGATGACCTCTCATCCATCATGCTTAGGTGGTTCTTCGAGATCAACCCCATACGTGCAACAGAAGCTCATCTGTCGAAAGTGGAAAAGGTTGTAGCTGAAGGAGAGCATCAAGGAAGGGGAGAAGAGAGAGAAGGGCAGAAGGAAAGCAGCGATATGCAAAGCTCGACCAGCTTGTCCCAATGGAGGAAGGCGATTTCCAATAGCAGGGGTGGAGGAGATGGAGGCAGAAGAGGAAGCATCAGCGGTGGAGATCACCACATCGACGGCGAATTGGAACGGGTTAGCAAGGAGGTTCGGGAGCGTCGCGCTGCTCGTCCAAGGCATAACTAACTTCGTCTCCATGGATCTGATGGTCAATGCACTCTTGGCTGCTAGCGGTTCACCAACCATGGTCCACTCCCTCCGCGAGATCGAGGACTTCACACTACGGGTCGATGCTTTCTGTGTCAACATTGGCACGCTTTCCGACGGCTATCTCACTTTCAATCAGGCCATGGTTGCAGCCACTTCTCGTGTCAAGCGCCCCTGGATGATCAACACTGTTGCCGTGTCCACTTCCGATTTCGGATGGAGGCTTGCGTCGGTCTGGTGGACCTTGGGCCAACTGTAATCCAAGGTAACCCCTGCAAAATCATTGCCCCTCCTTGCTCCTCGTCCTCCCAAACGCCTAGCTTCTCCGATCTCGAGCATCGCCGCCACAGCATTAACATCGTTTGGATGGTTCGACACCACCCCACAAAGTGCGACTACGCCCTCAAGGTCATCCACAACAACATTGGAATTTTGTACGATGACAGATCCTGCGCGAGATCCAGATCCTGTTAGGATCGATCTGGACGCTAGAAGGGGGTGAATAGCGATTTCGAACTCTTTCTTGAACCTGCGTTGTTAGTAGCACAGCGGAATATACAATAAACAACAAAAACAACGCTAACAACCTGATTTAGTTGGTATCCACCCCGGTCGGGTGACTAATCCAACAATCCTTCGGCGGATCACTCCCCGGATAACCTCCGGCAAGAACCGTGTCGCTCCTTGTGTGTGGAGAAACCTCTCCACAATCCTTTGCAAGCTACTGAGCACACAAGACTACTAACTTGCCCTATCCAAGGAAGTTTCGTCAAGAAACTCAGCCACCACGACGTCCCCTTTAAATAGGACTCGGGGCTGATTTCTCGCTACCAGTCGACTGCCCCCAGGGCAGTCGACTGGTGCCAGCCAAATTCGACCGTTGACACTCCCAACGTTCGAATTTGCTAGCTTACCAGCCACCTAGCAGTCGACTGCCCTGACTGCCCCCAGGGCAGTCGACTGGTCCCAGGCTGAGACCTTTCTGTGAGTTCCATCAGTCGACTGCCCCCAGGCCAGTCGACTGGTCTACTCACCCACCTATGGTTACCCTTCCTGAGTACATTCCACTCCGCACTCAAACCCTAAGATTTCCCGAGTACAATCACACAGCACTCGTACCCTCACGACTCGACTGACTCCTCATCCGCAGCCTCGACTATTGCCTTCGCGCCCTCTTCATCTTCGGCTCCCGTCCCTCGGATGCACGCAAGCCTCCAGCTTGTCTCCATGCCATCCTTCACGCATGCCGCGAAGTCCGCGCCCATCAGCTCATCGTCCCTGCTGTCCAAAGTCCCTCGGATGCGCACGCAAGCCTCCAACTTGCCTCCATGTCGTCCTTCACCGTACCGAGGCCGTCCAGTCAAGTCCATATGCGTAACATATACAACCTGCACACTCAACATACGCATATCAAATACAAGGGTAAACCTAACTTAAACCCTTTGCCCAAACATCAAAACCCATGGCCACTCCTGACCATCTTAGGGCCGATTGCTCCTACAATCTCCCCCTTTTTGATGTTTGGCAATATGTTTAAGTTAGGAAAGCAAGATAGTAGTTAATAGCAAAAACCATGCTAAATGAATGCATATGCAATGCATAACTGGATCCTATCCCAAGACATCTCACACCTAACCCTCCAAGTTAGGAATTTTACACCTAGCCCTCCAAGCTAGGATTTTCACCACCTAACTCCCTAAAGTTAGGAATTTTCACCAAAACGGGCTTTTTAAAGCTTCTCCCAAGCTCCTCCTATATTGGACTTACAAAGGTTTTTTAAGAACCTCTCCAAGGTTCCCCTTACGCCAAGAATCGACCAATCATGCTCCCCCTTAATCTTAGCTCCCCCTAAACATAGGGTTTCTAGCAAAGGTGTGTTTGGTTTCCCAACTTAAACCCAACACTTCTCCCCATTTGCCTAACATCAAAAAGAACCCAACAATATCCCAATTATTAGTTCTTTCAATCCCCAATGATCCTAAACAATGTGTACTAGCCCCCCATACACTTGTTTTTCATCATTTGGACCCCAAACAAGCTGATGATACAAAATTTAGCATTGACCAGTCGACTGCCCCCCTGGCAGTCGACTGATA
Source organism: Boesenbergia rotunda (assembly GCA_024364735.1). Taxonomy (NCBI): domain Eukaryota; kingdom Viridiplantae; phylum Streptophyta; class Magnoliopsida; order Zingiberales; family Zingiberaceae; genus Boesenbergia; species Boesenbergia rotunda. The sequence continues at coordinate 317,768 of JAGFNQ010001029.1, forward strand.
CTCTGAAAGTCTGAAATTTCAGCATTTCTGACGAAATTCAGAAATGCGCCAAAAATTCCATAAATCTCCAAAAATTCTCAAATTTTGTGGAGAGGTTTGTGGTACCCATATCTACTTGGAAAAAATACATTCCAAAATGTATCTATCACCATTCCCATGTTTGACACAAAAACCAAAACTAGCCAAAAACTTCAATCAAACCTTGACCTAAAGTCCTAGTTTTGGTTTCCTCTTGATGTCTTTGCCCATGTCACCCCTCAATGCATCCCTAGCATTGATTTACATGGCAATAACACATCAAAAACTAATTTTCATGCAATATGACCCCAATGTCATATTTTCATGCATGAAACTTAAAAACACCGTGCCAAAACCCAAGAATTGAGACTCAAGTCCGTCTCCAATTTCTTTGGCACACTCCATGGTCCAACTAGACCTCTAGGAGGAACCCTCCAAAGATCCATTTACCATATATCCCAAAGGCTCCTAGAGCTCCCCCTTGAGCTCTTAGCCTTAGCCACCTCCCTAGGTGACTCAACTATCACTAGGCCACATCGGTGTTCCACCGGTGACTTTTGGCCTACAAACTCAACCCTCTTAACCTTCGACACCTTGTCTTTGGTTAAGTCATTTCTTTTTCCTTTAAATGACACCCCTTTGCCATTTTTGGACTCCCCCTTCTTGTCATAATCATATGCTACCCTAGCATATTTCTTTCCCTTGGCATGGGAGTTCTTAGATCGGTATCCCAACCCCGATCTATCATTTGTGCGGTATAAACCACCCAACACCATATCTAAACCCTTAGATCCAATAGTGAATCTCTCGAGGGTTTTCTCTAACCTATCAAGTTTTTCCCTGAAAGCTTGATTTTCCCTCTCTAGACCTTTAACCTTGTGGTCCATATGCCAAGTGAGAGTTTGTTAGTAATATGAGAGAAGTGTCCTAAGGCAATCGCCTTATGATTGTAAACATTTATTTTAATAAATGAAAATTCACTATTTGAGTATACATGTTTGTGTATTTGATTGAGATCTTAAACTCATTTACTGAATGTCCGCAATACAATTCACAGCATGAGAGAATTTGTGATGAATTCACAACTAGTGATTATCTCTACATGTGCAATTGTGAAGTATTGAAAATATCCCTAGTCGATGAATTGATAAACACGGACACTATCAATTCTGTTGAGACTAGCATGAGTTATTCTCTAATCAGCTGATTCTCACTGGCTGGTGACATTGGGATGTCCAGAGATAAACATGAATGCTAGTTAAGGGAACTAGTTCATTGGAGTGACTGACTGTAAAACTTCACATGGTAGTCTATATATAGACATGTCAATGAAGTTCTTACTGCAGCTTAAGTGCGATGTTCCTTTGACTTGCGGTGTTCAAGTTATCTTGGTCATGGAGACTTATACTTTAACATCTTAAGCAAGCATCTCCAAGGAGGCGTGGACCCAGGATGGTTGGGTATAAGCTGAAGTGCCCGAAGATGTTTGAACAACCTACAAAGGATTCACCACTCCTTGCGAGGAGATGTATACCCAGGCCTATCGTCGGATTGTTACTCAAAGCCTCTGGCCAGAGCATGTCATGTTTAGAGTATGAGTCTCTTAAATACATGAGAGTAATTAGAAATCCAAAGGACGAGAGAACGTTACTTGGGCTAGGTGTGACGTAGTCATCCTAGTGGGGACTGACACACACAGACCATGTCCTGAACCAAGTGGGTATAAGATGGTGAAGGGAATGAGGCACGATTCATTAGAGCTGCTGAAGGGTTTCAGAATTATTTCTGAGGTCAACCGTTGATCTTTCGATTAATTGGGGGTCATGATGTACTACTAGGTGCCACTCATGATCGTTCTATAATTGGTTGATTATAGACGACCAACATAAATCGAAAGCCTATTTAGTCACACGCACTACGAGTAATCCGAGGGATTTAAAACGAGTTGAAAATTGGATTTTCCGATCAAGAGAAATAAGTCGAATCTGAATTAATCAGAGGCGCAACGGAAGCTTAAAATGGCTAAGTCTTTTGAAGGCTTATTGGGCGAATTAAATGAGTTTAATTCGAGAGGGTTTGGCTTGGTGTGGCCGGCCAAAGAGGGTGCACACCCTCTTTGGTTTGGCCGGCCACTACAAGGAGAGAAAACTAATTTATTTGGTTTATTTTATAAAATAATTCAAGCACGATTTGTTTTATAAAATTATGGATAAATAAATCTATATAAAGAAATTTATATAAAGAGATTTATATAAAGAAATTTATATAAAAAAATTTGTAGAAATTTTTTTTTTTTATGGAAATTAAAATGAACCATGGATCGGTTTATTTTAATTTTATAAAATCAATTATGAATTGATTTTTCCATGATAAGAAAAATTTATAAATTTCTTATAAATTTTATTCCATAATTAAAAAGAGAGATGTATTTGTTTTATTGTAAAGTTAGTTATAATAAAACTAGGCATAACGGAATAATTCACAAGAAAATTTATAAGATTAATTTCTTATGAAAATTTATTCCGTTAATTCCGTTAAAGGGGAGACTTGGCAAGGGAGAGGCTACTATATAAAGGAACCAAAGGCAAGCCTTGAATTCCAATCAATTAATCAAGAGATTAGTAGCTCCCTCTCTCTCTCTAGGCCCGACGCCCCTCTCTCTCTCTAGGGCCGGCTCTCTCTCCTCCCCTAGGGCCGGCGCACATCCCAAGGGTGGCCGAGAGCTTCATCCACCAGGAAGGTGCCGAAGAAGAAGAAGCGGATCGCGACTCCTTCCTTCCTTTCCCGGAATTTTGATTCCGTTACTTGGTGGTTAGTTTCCATCTTTTCTCTCTTGTTATTCTAGTTGTGCCTTTGGAGAATCTAGTAGTTCTCGTCGGCACAAAACTCGTGGCTTTGCGAAGTCATCCCGAAGAGAACTCGACGTGGACGCGAATAGAGGCGGAGCTTCCAAGGGACGCTACGGTTGGATTTCGTCCCTTACTTCAAGTTACGCCAGGTACTAAGTAAATTAGTTTACATTTCCGAAAAAATTTTAATTTATGATCATGTCCACACATCATAAGGTCGCATGCTAGATACGTGGTTAAAAATAATTTGAGAAATTATTTATGCTAATTCTTCCGCTGCACGTAAATATTTAAAAATTTACGAACCCGTATCCTTGTCAATATGCACCCGGTCCCAACATTAGCATTGTGTCTAATTGCTTAGCTTATATTTCCGCTTGCACTAACATTTGTAGGAAGAGATCAAATTCGGGCGACCAAGCTATTCACCCCCTCTAGCCGGTCCATCGATCGTAATAAGTGGTATCAGAGCGCAAGACCACCTTCAATTGGACTAACCACCTAGAAGAGCATATTCATCAAAATAGTCGGGTCACACATACAACCACTAAAATTTGAAGGAGAATTCTCTTGGTAGAGAAAGAGGATGGAGGTATTCTTCAATACCGATTTTGATATTATGTTAATAATGAAAAATGATTTTGATGTGCTTAGGGATCAAGAGAACAAACTATCAGAAAAGATAAGATGAAGGAACAAACAAAGGAATTATTATCTAACAAATTCAAAAGTCTTGCATCATGTACTAAGTGTGCTTCCTCAACAAGAGGTAACAAGAATTGTGAACTATTCAAGTGCCAAGGATTTATGGGATAAGCTAGTAGAGCTTCATGAGGGCACATTGGAAGCAAAGTTGGCAAAGAGAGACCTTCTCCGTTCTCAACTCAACAATATCAAGCTTGATAAAGGGGAGAAGCTATCTACTCTACATGCTAGAATTAAAGAAATTCTAAATGGGGCAGAGACCAGGGGGCCGCTAGGTTGGCGGTTCCAACCTTTTGAAATAGAATTAAAGAAATTCTAAATGGACTAACAAGTGTAGATGAGCAACTCTCCAACCGAGACATATTGATGAAAGACATCAATGTCTTCCCATGAACAACAAATTAGAGCTCAATGGTGGACTCATATTACATATCCAAGGATCTAGAGACAACCTCTCTAGAAGAATTCTTCTCAACTATGGAGCTCCATGAAACTCGGATTAGAGGAGCAATTGAAGAAGTCAACAAACCAAGAAGATTAGCCAAACCAAGAAGAGTAGCTCATGTGACAAACAAGGGAAAAGGTAAAAAGAAGAAGGCTTCCTCATCTGATTCGGAAGAATTAAGTGCATCCTTGGACAATGATGCAGAAGCTTACATGGTAAAAAATATTAGAAAAGTCTTTAAACATTTTTCAACTAACAAATCTCATGGTAGGAAAAGTTCAAGAATCAAAAGTAGAACAAGAAAAACTATATGCTACAATTGTCAATGAGAAGGACATATGAGGGATGAATGCCCACTCTTGAAGAAAAATGAAGTAAAGAAGATGAAAATAAAAGAAAAGGGGAGAAGAAGGTCCAAAACTTAAAGGTAACATGGGATGAGTCATCATCATCAAAAGAGGAGGAACACGATGATCAGGATTAAGGCCCAGATGGGTGTCATGTACCTGCCTAGTGGGGAGGTATGGGGAAGCAAGGACCTCATTCGGAAGTCTGGTGTCCAATGACAAAATATTCTCCAGCATGTGAGCGGTTGTGGACGTGCTGGGATTGAAGACAGTTTTTGCTACATTCATGAGTAAAACTGATTAATCAAATTGTCTACGATCGCAGGATAAATTGGAAAGCGCTCGCGACGGACGATCCATAATTTCAATATTTCATGGTTGCGGGTCTCATTTAGAGAAAAAAATCTTATAAAATTTACTATCGCTGAAAATCCAACCGTGAATGTTTGAGAGATAACTAGTCGTTCTTCCGTTATACTATAATCCGGGGGCTACATTCATGGGTAAGATTCCATTGGAAAAAAAAATCATAGGAGAGAAAATCATAGGAGTTGGAAGAGCCCATTGTTTCGCTTGTTACTTCATTATTTGGTAGCATTTTCAGAGTAGAAAAGCAATTTGAAAAGACACATGGAACTCTATATGAGATACACTGACAAGGAAAAATCAGAGACTCAAAGGCTTGATGCGCTTGAATTCGACAATTTAAAGATTGACGAAGAGGAGCTCTACACCGAAAGCTAGAAGCCAGGTTTTATACTCTTCAATTAGTTACTGTAATTTTGGGGCATTTTTGTTCATCTGATCCAAGGATAAGGGAGAGCTTGAGCTAGTACTTTAACAAAATAGATTGACAAAGAATGATGGGAGAGATTACGGAGATTTTATCAATTTTGATAAGGAGGTTAAAATCCAACCGTTGTTATTAAATTTTATCAATTTGGTGTCAAATGATCTTCCTCTTGGATTATCATCCGAAACTACTCTAAATTTGATGACGAATTCTTTTAAACCCGTGGTGACTGTTGCATCAGGATTTGCAAATTTTTATAATTAATTTTGATAATTTTTATCTTTTCGATATTTAAGATATTTTTTAGATCTTTAGTCTATCTATAAATTTTAAAATTATGAGTCTTTTTCATGTAATATTTTTTTATAATTTTTTTATAAGATTGAAATTAGAGTCTAAATATTGAAATTTCTTTCTCTTTTTATAAGATTGAAATTGATATCTATATATTAAGATTTCTTTCTTTCGTCTTAGATTTGGATTATATATGAATAATGTTTAGTTATTTAAAATTAATCCTCTGTTATGGTATAATTTTTTCTTTTTTAAGAAACTTGTGAATTATGATTTTTTCTTTCCCCCTCAAACTCCTCTTATGTGGGATAATCATTATCTTATTATCTTGTTAACGCCATTTTTCGTAGGCCACGGTCGCTCACGAGGCAGATCGGCGGGGTCCCCACACCACTGCGAGGCGGGTTGACGGGCATCCCCACAAGCCCGCTCTGAGGCAGAGCTTCTTCTCCCACTCTTCCTGCTCTTTCTCCTTATCTCATGCGCCGGCAATTTCATTGTCTTTTTTTTTCATTTTTCTTTTCCGATTATTTCTCTTCCCTTCTTCCATTTCATCCGCCTTCTTCTCTTTCTTTTTCCCTCGGTATTCTTTTCTTCCCGCTTTTCTTATATTTCCTTGTTCCTTACCTTCTCACGGGAATATTTTTCTTAGATGATACTTTCCCTCCCTCATTCGTAGTAAACCGAGCATGAAAGACGTCCACGGTTCATCAGCCTATTCCCTCCTAGAAAACTGACCCGCGCCCCTGAGTGTGAAAACTGAAAAAGTCTCTGTGGTCTGGCTTTTTGCCTCTGATTAGAACTGAAAAGCTCTTCGTCTTTTGGGTTGGCAGTTGGCTCTAACTCTGAGAGCTTCACCATTCTTATTATTATTATTCAATTAATATATTTTAAAAATAAATTATTATTTTTTAAATATGTGTTTAAACTTTCTAATTGTTGTTAAACAACTTTTAATTGTTATTAAAAATAGATTAATGCGGAAAGGAAAGGGAAACTTTCTAATTAGCAGCCAACAACACTGATTAATTAATTAATTAATTAATTAATCCACGACTCGATCGTGTAATTGCTAGCTTCTTCTTCGCCATTTGACGATATTGCCGTCGCCGGCGTCGATGTTCCCTGCCTCGCATTCGGTTCCGGCGCCGACGAACCCTGCTGATTTTGGTTCTTCGTCGTGTAGCTGGTCGCTCTTTGCTGCGAGGCGTCGGATTCCGGCAGAGGCCCCTTCGGCCAGTTCGAAAGGTCACCGGCGATGGCGGGTTGAAGGCCGATCTGTTGATTTGGGGCGAGGAGAGGAAGAAGCGATTGAAAAGCAAGGATTTGGCTCTGGGCGTTTCCGATTTGGGGGTCAAAGCTAGGGTTCCGAGATGTAATGGTGTTAAGGTCTAGGTCGGCGGATGATAAACTTTGGGGCTTTTGAGAGAAGTGTGGCGGAGGAGGCAGAGCGGCGGATTCGAAGAGGTTGAGGCGCGGCCGGGAGAAGGAGGCGGAGGCGGCTGCTAGGTCGAAGGGCGGGTAGGCGACGCCGGTGAACTGCTGCACCATGGCGCGGAAGTTGGAGGCGTCGGTGTTGAGCACCGTCGTCTTCGGGCGGCTCGCCGACCGGGAGCGCTTCCTCGACGGAAGTGGAGGCGAAGGCGGGGAAAGGGAGCTGGCGGGCGGGCGGGCCGGCGGGCAGGAGGAGGACATGGAGTTGAGGTAGGAGATCGGGTCGAAGAACTGGGAGGGAGGGAAGGAGGATGTAATGGGGGATCTGAGGCTCTCGCTTCCGCCGGATGCGAAGGTGGAGGAGCGGAGGCTGCCGCCGGCGACGGAGTCCATAATGGCGGAGGCGAATTCTGCGGTGGTGTGGAAGATGATGAAAGAGGAGGACAAAATCTGTTTTTTAAAAAGAGGCCGACGAAGTTTCATTCCACTCCTTTAATTTATCATCTTTTCAACTTGCTCTATGAATTTTGAAAAAAGTCCTAAACTTAAAACTAATTAGCTCGTCTAAAAATTAGCCCATACAAACCTACCAATCACCCAATCACCCATCTTATTTTACTCATCAATGTTTTATTTTTATAATAAAAAGTTTTTCGAATTAAATCCTATTAAAATGGTTCATTGAAATTTTCGCCCCTAACATTCGTTTGACATTATCATATTTAGGTGTTTCTTGCTCACTTTTATGCATATAAATATTTTATTTATTTCAAAATTCACACCTATTTATCTTGTATTAGTTACAAGTCTAAGATTGGTTCAACAAGAACCCAAATTGTTGCAACCATTAGAAACTTTATTCTCTATATTAGTTTATTCATAAATTTATTTATACGAGTCAAAATTACATAAAAACCCATCTAAATATTATATTTTGTTATATAAGAATTAATGATATTTATATGACCTTTTTGAAAGATCGATATAAGATCATCTCTAACCCTCAACATGTCATTTGCACATCAAAATAGTATAATTTGAACGCCAAATACTATTTCAGATCCAACCCATTCATATCATATCATATCACATCAAAAAATAATATTTCTTAAAATATTCTATTTTTTCTTATTCATTTATTCATAATTTAATTATCGACATACATTTTAACTTAGAAAACTTTTTTATGATAATTATTATATTTAAAATCAATACTTCATTTATATTTAATAAATTATTTTTTTAAAAATGCATTTAATTAATATATATAAAAATTTATGTTTTTTATTTTTTTAAATATTTATTACATAATTATTCTGACATAAATATATTTTAAAATATTATAAAATCACACACAATTATGATAAAATATATTACTAATATAAAATAGACAATAACACTTAATTAAAAATATAATACTATTAGAATTTAACATCCAGAATTAGTATACTATTTCCGTGTATGTATAATAAAATTTAACTATATAACTAAATAGACTTAATTTAAATTTTTAATAAATAATTAATATTACTATAAATAATAATAATAATTACAAATTAATTTTTATTATGATATTTAATAATATAATAATTACAAATGTATATTACATTAAATTTATTAATTATATCGTATAATAATATTTTTAAAAAATTTAAAAAAACTTGATAATTTCCCAAATTAATTATTAATTAATGTTTTGTCACCGATTGAGATTGTCTAAATGCCCTTGAAATTCTATGCGCCAATACTATGCGAGACTTAATAAAATTTTATGCTCATACGCAACCCCTTTTATCACTTGCCTTGTCGTAGAGGTGATGGAGGAGTGGAGGAGGTTGCCGGATCTGGATCGGCCGAGGAGGATCTCACCGTCGAGGGGGTGCAATCTCCTTTCTGTCGCTTACGATAACGCCTTCAGGGTTCGCGCTCCGTTGAAGTAGTGGGATCCTTCGCGTCGTTGAGAATCGGCATCGGCTCGTCCCGACTGCCGCTTCTGCGGATCCCAATGTCTTCTACCTCGAGATGAAAGGGGACCTCTGGAACCCTAGCCACCTACCACGCGCTCGCTTAGGTTGATCGATTTTTACTATTCCAGATTTGCAGTAAATCGTGATTTGCTCTCTGGCTGATAAGTTTTTGTTGCAGGGCAATGGGTAGAGATCAGCGCTGCATTTGTTAGTCGTCTTCTTCTACGAGATCTTTAGCTCGCCAGACAAAGTTTGCTCTCTTGCTAAACAGGCATGACACTGAATCCCACTTGCTTTTTATTTGTTAAATGAATGAGTTTGCGACATCATCTCCTTCAAAATCAGATAATTCAAACTTGAACATGCAAGACTGTGCGCATCACTAACATGAATGAAGGATGCATCTCAATGTCGGCCGATGATCTGTTTGCTTAAATGCTGCTCATTGTATTTCTAGTAACTACCTTCGAATTGGTTTAGAGTAACCTTGAAATAGGCAAATGCCTCTTTGTTGAATAGACTACTTTTGCATTGATCAGTATAGTGCTTTCTCGGATGGGATCCATAGATGGATGAATTAAACCCTAGAATAAAAAGGAGTCGAATACTGTGGTAGGATTCCTTGAGCTTATCTATTACACAAGTCGACCAAAGTGGCTAGAGCTTTAATTTGTAATTGATTGGTTTAAGACTCAGTTTAATGTGAGCAGTCCAACTCTTTAAGTTTGATGAAGTTGGGAACAGAAAGTCACAATCTAAGGCCCTGTTTGTTCACTAAATCTCTTAGATTTTATAGGGTTTAGTATGATATAAACTCAGGGTCATCAGAAAGTTAATGTTTTGGTTAACAAAATGTATAAATATATCCTAAGAACAATGCAACCCTGTTGGTCGAGTCGGTCTTGTCAGACTTTTGTGCAAGCTACTTTGTCATGACTTGAACACATGCTAAGGATGAATAATTCTAGTGGACATAAGGTAGTGTGAGTACTGTTAAGTGTTAACTGTGTGTAGGGTTTACAAAGCTGTCGACCGATGGAAAGCATCAGATGCTTTGATGAAAGATGCCTTTTTTTTTATTCTCTTAAGCATCCTTTTTCTTTCAATTGGTGGGCAAGTGAACTTTTTTCTGAGGTATCGTTATCTTAGTCGAGAAAATAATTAATAATTATAATAATTATTATTGTCCTATTTTATCCATATTTTTGAAGTTGAATCCAGCTACGGGTCACAACTCATCAAACTCCATTCTGTTGATGAACGTTTAGGGAGCGCTTGGTATAAATTTGATAATGAAAATGATAATAGATTTGATTGAGGGGTTTATGGGCTTGATGATAATCTAATGGGGGTGGGTTATGAAATCAAGGGTATCATATCCTTATTTTGATTCCGATTCTCGTATACCAAGCATCATCAATGAGAATGAAATAGATTTTATTCCTATTTCCACCTTCTAAACCCGCTTACCAAGTGCTCCCTTATTTTTTTTTTTCTCTTGAATCTAGATATCTGATTTTTTAAATCGGACAATCCAGTATCATAATAATTCGAACACCATGGGCATATAATATATCCTTGTGAGATATTTAAATCCTCACTAAGGAATTCCGTCCTATATTTTACTATTACGGGAATAATAATACTAAGTAATTGTTGTTGGAGGAAATTCCGAAAATTTTTGGAGAGTTACAATAAATTGAAATTACTTAAATAACTTCAACTTATCTCTGTTAAGTGGCCCGAGCTGCTTTTTATACAGTCTGCAATCTCCCGAGTGGAATTCCCGAGCTCCCGAGCGAAATTGCCGAGTGAACTCCCGAGCTCCGAGCGGAATTCCCGAGTGGTCGAGTGAGCTCCCGAGCGAAATTGCCGAGTGAGCCCCGAGCAGTAGTCGGGTGTATCCCGACCGAACAAGAATTTGTTGAGGCCTGCGAAGCGCAGTTTTCTTAAAACAGATTCGTCCTCCTCTAGCGGTGCTTCAAGGCTTAGTTGGACGTCTATCTCTCAGGATACTGTAAGGATCGTTCCGTACGCTAGAGGGGGGTGAATAGCGATTTTCCGAACCCCCTTGTTCCTGCGTTGTTA
>JAGFNQ010001029.1:343023-462456 GCA_024364735.1 Boesenbergia rotunda
TTACAATTGGATGTCTTGCATTGATTAATTTATCATAATCAGTTACAAAACTTTGTTATGGTTTTTTTAAGTAGAAGATGAAGAAACTCATTTTATGGGTTTGGAATACGAAGAATATTAAGGTTGGAAATGAGGTTCATATCTATATTTTTTCCCTCCAAGAAAAGCATGTTATTGTTTTTTAAATATGACGCTATAGTTTTTTATAATCTCACATTGTCCGATTTAATGAATTGCTTCGATCTCTAATGAATTATCTTTGTTCACAGACCTCCCTATCTGTTCCTTGCTTCATTTATTGTACATGGAACTGTTGCAGTGTTTTTCATCGATACTGAATTGAATTTTCCAGTTGGCAATAAAGAGTAACCAAAAGCACATAATAACATGAATTATTGAAACAAGTGAATGGAACAATAGCAACCAACTTAAAATTTGAATGTCCAGAAACATTGGTATACCTCTTTTAACTCTTAATCATTATATGCTTATAGTAGAAACATCATAACAAAGAGATTTTTGTAACTTTCTTACAACGGACAGATTGGTAACAAGTACATAATACTTCCCTGTGCTCATTATCACTCACCATCAGAAACAAATACGACAAAAAACAGGACCACTGGACTTCAGCAGAATTATACTCATCATATTCAACTTCAGGAAAGTGGCGATGGGCTGCTGTTGTTGCAAGGAACCAAGGGTCGTGTAAATCCAATGGGATCCTAAGATGGACAATCCACCACTGGCAATTAATAGAAATAATTTCATGATTTTATTTTGTACAACATAAAAGAAAATGATGCGCATGAGGTCTGAGAAGTCTACATGATTCAAATTTATGTAACAACTGGAATTTATAGCTGAAATGTCCATCTCTTTGCAAATTATTACAAATTCAATCAAATAACATTCTTCATAAATGTAGAAGGAAGATAATACCAAGCACATCATTAATTAACTGCTCAGCCTTGCTAATCTGTTCAGACGTGCCCATAATTTCAACTGATCTAGTCAACGAATTAGGATCAGCATCCATATCTCTAGTTACTTGAATCTTTGCCCCTGATTGTAGTTGAAGATATTTAATAGTTTCTCCACTCTTTCCAATAATTACACCAACCTGAGACAATATACAATGTGTACTAACCTGTTTATATGATAGCTAAACAAATAGGAAGATAACAAAAAAAAAAAGAGTACCAGAGCAAGCAATATCATACCCTTCCATTTGGAATTTCAATCTTTTTGTTTGAATTCTGAAAACCATACGTGGGTACTGGATGAGAAGTCATACTGATTTGAGAAGTTATTGTTTGGCTCAAATGCTTTAGTGTAATGTCTGACAAGTGTGGAAACATCAAGCATCAAACTTATTATCAAAAAGAGCTAAAGGCTTAAAGGTATTGCCTGGCATCCTGTAGCCATCGTCGTCAGACTTATAAAAAAAGTTGCATATTTTATGAATAAAAGAAACCTTGATACATAGAGAAGTAAAAACGTATGGTGTGAATTGTATATGATCAATGGTAACATGATGAAAATTGAGCAAATTGTCAAATGTGTGCTGTTCAAATGCATTTGTTTAATGTTGTAAAAGGTTCAGGGCATGCTAGCAAAGATCTATCTCTTTTGCCTTGAGAGATAAAACAATGCGATGAAATGAAGAAGACATAATAGTATAACTACTTAAAAATTTAGTTTTGACTAACACAGCTTGAAGGTGTTTAATTATTAAAAAGACTTAGCTTGATGTTTTACGAGACTCCAAATCCTGTTATGAGGCTCCAAATCCAGTTAAGTTTTGCACAACATAGATTTGATGAACATGAAGAATTAAAATACAAGTATCCATAGACTCAATGAGCTAGATAATAAGTGCAAAGAACCACCCATGATAACATATGGATACAAATAGTGAAGCAGAACAATTTCTGATATAAGTATAAAAAGAAGTTACTGTAACAGTCTAGATGCCAAACCTACACAAACCTACACAGACAAGAGCAATCATAGACAAAACATAACATAAACAAAGACAAAACATAACAACATTTGCACACCAAAACCTCCACCAAAGCTTGCCACCATACATCAGCATTATTCCAAGTTGGCCGTAGGAAAAGAACCACGATGAGATGGTTGATTCACCTATAACATAACAGTAAACAATTATTAAGTACATACTCAACCGTAAACTAAAATAAGAGTTCTAGCCACACTCAACCGTATGAAATATATATACCTGAGAAACTTGTGATGCCAATAATGGTGGAAATTGAGTCCCAGCCACACTCAAACTATCAATAGAGCTAGCAATTGTTGGCACATAATTTATAGACTAAAATAAGAAAATAAAATGCATTCTTAGTTCGTTATAACATGAATTATTGCAGATTAACATAAGTAAAATAAATACTAACTTGATGATTGATCTGGTCATATTGTACGTTGGCCATGCTGGAAATAGTTTCACCTACACCCTGGGTTATACAAAAAAATTAGAATGATTTAAGTTGTTCAAAATTAACAACAACTATTACCAAATAAAGAAATATTTGAAAGCTAAGGAGTAGAAACCATTACCGTCATTGAAGCTTGGTTTGTTTTCCTCGTTGCTTTTCTTTTCCTTGAAAGCCTCTCTAAGCCACCTTTCAACCTCTTACCTGAGGTCGTCTTCTTCTTTGTTTTAATTCCTTTCACTCCACTAGAGTTCCCTTCACCATAATCAAATTCACAGGATTGTTGGCTCACATTTGATTGTTGGACATTTGATTCATTAACTTGTAACTTATCATCCACCATCTTACACAAGCTTAACATAGCATCTTTAACAAGCATGTAAGTGCTATCCCTTTCAGCTGCCTTGGTAACCAATTGAACATTCAACTCACATAACTCTTTGTAACGCATGTTTTGAAGTAGTTTTGGATCCAAACTAGCATTGTTGTTCATTGAATCATTAACTCCAAAATATCCAACTTTTGCTTTTCTTGTCCACCTTTTCAATACATAATCACTTGGAATCTTCATGATATTTTTCCATGTAAAAATTTTCAAAATATGAGAACACAAAATTCCAACAAATTCATATTTTCTACAGCTACACACAATTTTGTCAGAGTTCTTATCAAGTGTAACTATATGATGATTTCTCTTTTTGAGAGGAGTAACTTTATATTTTGTAAATGTATCAACATCCTCACAAATTTCAAGACTAGAATCATGTGATGAGCACCACTCTTGTTGAAAACACTTGTATACCTCAGGAGTATAAATTTCACTAGCATGCTTTAAAATCTCAATTGGAAACATTAAATATGGAACAGTTGTATTTGATTTGAAATCTGCTTTCAATTCCTCATATCGACGATCATCAAGGAGTCTTTGGAAGTGATTGAAGAAGTCTAAAAACTTGTGTTTATAAGTGACATACTTTTTCACAATACTATTCATACTCTCACTTCTTTGAGTTGTAGTCATATCTGCGCAAAACATTTGTCGTCCATATACTAAAGCCCATTTTTCTTTTATATTGTACATACGTCTCAACCAATCATTGTCTTCAAGTGCATACTTAGTCAACATCATATTCCATGCTGAAATAAAATCTTCCTCTTCATCAAAATCATATACACAAGAGGCAAAATCTTTAGCAAACTCCCTAAACTGAGAAAAAACTCCACTCAAATGTGTGGCGGCATTTTGATAAATGTGCCAAATGCACAAACGATGATGTGTTTCAGGCCATCTGGAAGCTAACGCCTTTGCCATTGCTGCATCTTGATCCGTAAGAATAGTAGTTGGTTTTTTATCACCCATAGCTCTAGTTAATGTATCAAATAACCATTCAAAAGTCAAACTGGTTTCATCATATAATAGAGCTGCACCAAAAAGTATGGATTGTTTATGATGATTAACACCTACAAACAATGCAATTGGTTGACCTTCATTGTTCTTTCTGTAAGTTGTGTCAAAGCAAACAACATCTCCAAAAATAGCATAATCAGCTCTCATTTTAGCATCAGACCAAAAAATATTAGTAATCAAATCATCTTCATCAACTTGAATAGCATAAAAAAAATTAGGATCATTGAACTGCATTTTCTGCAGATACTCCAATACACCGCCAGTATCCCCAACTCTCATAGTCATTGTTCTTTTGGATCGCAAATAGTTTTTGTAATCCTCAGGAATAAATCCTAAATTCTCCCTCCCACCTACTTGCCTCGCCATAAGATCATGAGATGCTTTTGGGGGGATTCCCACATCACTTGCCATCTCAATCTGTCTCGCTGCAGAAGAAGATATATTCCTATGACTTCTAAAGAGGTGCGTTTTGTTTGGACTTGAGAGAACATGATTATGCTCTTTAACAAATTGCACCACAGTAAATTTATCTTTTTTCCGATTAGAAATCTTCATTTTAGCCTCACATCCAAATCTTGTTTCATCACGACTTGCTTTGACATTAAGATCTCGTTTGTCTTTTCCTCTCTTACCTTCGGCACAACAATAAAAGACCCTATCAAGTAATTGACCTGATTGATCCTTGTGAATTTTACCTCTCCTTATGCCAAATCCAACCTTTTTAGCATATGTTAGATAAAATTGGTATGCATCTTCTTCAGTTTCAAATTCCAACCCCAGTTGGGGTATATCCAAATCTATTTCAATGTTCAAACCTATACAATTAAACAAACAAAACAAGATTGCTAAATAGGGAAATTCAATACACTGAAGCTTAATACATTCTAAATATGATTCTTATTACCTTCATTCATATCATCAAAGCCCCTTTCCCAATTATCTTCATTTCCTTCGAAATTGAAAGTAGATTCACCCTCCATCTCGATGATAATTACTTTGATCATGTAAAATAATAACCAATTTAGGGCAAAACAAAGGCACAAAACTCAAATTCAATTGTTTTCATGAAATTTATGAAGCTATCAATTATGATGAAAAAAAGGGATTACACATGAAGAAAAAAAAATTACTATCCTCCTAAATGGTTTCTCAGTCGCTTCGTAGGTTGCAACGAATCGAAAAGGTGAAGACTAACATCATGTGCATTAGTTTGTTGAATTGATCTCTAATTGACAATTGCTTCTATTATCTTTTCAATCTCAATGTAACATAATGAACTAGACGAAAGTTATAGAATCAACCACCTCATTTTCCAATAATAATTTCATGTGAGTAACTCCCTGTTCTATTTCTTTTATGAATAGCAGTTACAACCTTCACTATTGTAACATAAAGATCAAGAGGGAATTAAGACCACTATAACTCACTTTCACTATAACTCACTTTCACGTAGTAGAACTAAATAAACTGCATTTTAGCAGAAATGCAAACTTGTAACATAAAATCAAGAAATGAAGATGTAATCCGAAATAAGATACAGTCAATCAGAAGTAGAAGTGCATGGTATCACCCATTATCAGATGGGTACTCTCAACGAGCAATGTTGAATTCTTGAGCAAATCATCAATGAAAACTTGGAAAGAAATTGAAATACCAACATTTTATTTTCATTAGACCATAACAAATATTCAAAATAAAGATTTTCCACAAGCAAATGTTTTCATAAGACCATAACAAATATTCAAAATAAAGATTTTCCACAAGCAGACCTTAAGCTGTAGGCCTCCTTCCACACCACAAGCAAACTTGAATTCCTTACACTTGATTCGAAAGTTGTAGCCCTCCCTCCTCCTCAGCCCTCTCCTTCTTCTTCTCACGATGGGATGCAATGAAACGGGGCAGAGAACGCGGCGTGAGGGAGAAGAAAGCGAGTCGCTTTAAAAACTTGAGACGGCTGACGGCGTTGAGCAGTCAGGGAGGATTTGCGCGTGGGGGGCTGTCTCGCGCAGATGGAGGCGTCGGGGGCGATGGAGGTGATGGAGGCGTCGGGGGCGATGGAGGTGATGGAGGCGTCGGGGGCGTTGAGCCAGTCAGAGAGGATCGCGCGAGAGGGCGATGCAGAGTGAGAGGGCGCTGTCGTGGGGGACTGTCTCGCGCAGATGGAGGCGTCGGGGGCGATGGAGGTGATGGAGGCGTCGGGGGCGTTGAGCCAGTCAGGGAGGATCGCGCGAGAGGGCGATGGAGAGTGAGAGGGCGCTGTCGTTTTGGCTTCCAGGAGACGTCGCGAGAGAGGGCGATGGAGACGTCGCGAGGGAGGGCGCTGTCGTTTTGGCTTCCGGGCGCGCACGTTCTCAGCACGTGAGTGAGGTTTTTATACTTAGAAGTGGTCCAGGGATGGACCAGGGGTTGCGGACCAGAAGATCCGCGCCGGGTTGTGAGGGGGTGGGAGAAGCAATTTACGAACTGAAAAGCTCTTCGTCTTTTGGGTTGGCAGTTGGCTCTAATTCTGAGAGCTTCATCATTCTTATTATTATTGTTCAATTAATATATTTTAAAAATAAATTATTATTTTTTAAATATGTGTTTAAACTTTCTAATTATTGTTAAACAACTTTTAATTGTTATTAAAAATAGATTAATGCGGAAAGGAAAGGGAAACTTTCTAATTAGCAGCCAACAACACTGATTAATTAATTAATTAAGTAATCCACGACTCGATCGTGTAATTGCTAGCTTCTTCTTCGCCATTTGACGAAATTGCCGTCGCCGGCGTCGATGTTCCCTGCCTCGCATTCGGTTCCGGCGCCGAAGAACCCTGCTGATTTTGGTTCTTCGTCGTGTAGCCGGTCGCTCTTTGCTGCGAGGCGTCGGATTCCGGTAGAGGCCCCTTCGGCCAGTTCGAAAGGCCACCGGCGATGACGGGTTGAAGGCCGATCTGTTGATTTGCGCCGAGGAGAGGAAGAAGAGATTGAAAAGCAAGGATTTGGCTCTGGGCGTTTCCGATTTGGGGGTCAAAGCTAGGGTTCCGAGATGTAATTGTGTTAAGGTCTAGGTCGGCGGATGATAAACTTTGGGGCTTTTGAGAGAAGTGTGGCGGAGGAGGCAGAGCGGCGGATTCGAAGAGGTTGAGGCGCGGCCGGGAGAAGGAGGCGGAGGCGGCAGCTAGGTCGAAGGGTGGGTAGGCGACGCCGGTGAACTGCTGCACCATGGCGCGGAAGTTGGAGGCGTCGGTGTTGAGCACCGTCGTCTTCGGGCGGCTCGCCGACCGGGAGCGCTTCCTCGACGGAAGTGGAGGCGAAGGCGGGGAAAGGGAGCTGGCGGGCGGGCGGGCCGGCGGGCAGGAGGAGGACATGGAGTTGAGGTAGGAGATCGGGTCGAAGAACTGGGAGGGAGGGAAAGAGGATGTAATGGGGGATCTGAGGCTCTCGCTTCCGCCGGATGCGAAGGTGGAGGAGCGGAGGCTGCCGCCGGCGACGGAGTCCATAATGGCGGAGGCGAATTCTGCGGTGGTGTGGAAGATGATGAAAGAGGAGGACAAAATCTGTTTTTTAAAAAGAGACCGACGAAGTTTCATTCCACTCCTTTAATTTATCATCTTTTCAACTTGCTCTATGAATTTTGAAAAAAGTCCTAAACTTAAAACTAATTAGCACGTCTAAAAATTAGCCCATACAAACCTACCAATCACCCAATCACCCATCTTATTTTACTCATCATGTTTTATTTTTATAATAAAATTTTTTTCGAATTAAATCCTATTAAAATGGTTGATTGAAATTTTCTCCCCTAACATTCGTTTGACATTATCATATTTAGGTGTTTCTTGCTCACTTTTATGCATATAAATATTTTATTTATTTCAAAATTCACACCTATTTATCTTGTATTAGTTACAAGTCTAAGATTGGTTCAACAAGAACCCAAATTGTTGCAACCATTAGTAACTTTATTCTCTATATTAGTTTATTCATAAATTTATTTATACGAGTCAAAATTTCATATTAACCCATCTAAATATTATATTTTGTTATATAAGAATTAATGATATTTATATGACCTTTTTGAAGGATCGATATAAGATCATCTCTAACCTTCAACTGTTCAACATCATATTTGATGTCATTTTCACATCAAAATGGTATAATTTGAACGCCAAATACTATTTCAGCTCCAACCCATTCATAGCATATCACATCAAAAAAAAATATTCCTTAAAATATTCTATTTTTTTCTTATTCATTTATTCATAATTTAATTATCGACATACATTTTAATTTAGAAAACATTTTTATGATAATTATTATATTTAAAATCAATACTTCATTTATATTTAATATTTTTTTTAAAAAAAAATACATTTAATTAATATATATATAAAATTATGTTTTTTATTTTTTAAAATATTTATTACATAATTATTCTGACATAAATATATTTTAAAATATTATAAAATCACACACAATTATGATAAAATATATTACTAATATAAAACAGACAATAACACTTAATTAAAAATATAATACTATTAAAATTTAACATTTAGAATTAGTATACTATTTCCGTGTATGTATAATAAAATTTAACTATATAACTAAATAGACTTAATTTATATTTTTAATAAATAATTAATATTACTATAAATAATAATAATAATAATTACAAATTAATTTTTATTATGATATTTAATAATATAATAATTAAAAATGTATATTACATTAAATTTATTAATTATATCGTATAATAATATTTTTAAAAAATTTAAAAAAACTTGATAATTTCCCAAATTAATTATTAAGTAATGTTTTGTCACCGATTGAGATTGTCTAAATGCCCTTGAAATTCTATGCGCCAATACTATGCGAGACTTAATAAAATTTTATGCTCCTACGCAACCCCTTTTATCACTTGCCTTGTCGTAGAGGCGATGGAGGAGTGGAGGAGGTTGCCGGATCTGGATCGGCCGAGGAGGATCTCACCGTCGAGGGGGTGCAATCTCCTTTCTGTCGCTTACGATAACGCCTTCAGAGTTCGCGCTCCGTTGAAGTGGTGGGATCCTTCGCGTCGTTGAGGATCGACTCGTCCCGACTCCCGCTTCTGCGGATCCCAATGTCTTCTACCTCGAGATGAAAGGGGACCTATGGAACCCTAGCCACCTACCACGCGCTCGCTTAGGTTGATCGATTTTTACTATTCCAGATTTGCAGTAAATCGTGATTTTCTCTCTGGCTGATAAGTTTTTGTTGCAGGGCAATGCGTAGAGATCAGCGCTGCATTTGTAATTAGTCTTCTTCTTCTACGAGATCTTGAGCTCACCAGACAAAATTTGCTCTCTTGCTAAACAGGCATGACACTGAATCCCACTTGCTTTTTATTTGTTAAATGAATGAGTTTGCGATATCATCTCCTTCAAAATCGGATAATTCAAACTTGAACATGCAAGACGTACTGTGCACATCACTAACATGAATGAAGGATGCGTCTCAATGTCGGCCGATGATCTGTTTGCTTAAATGCTGCTCATTGTATTTCTAGTAACTACCCTCGAATTGGTTTAGAGTAACCTTGAAATAGGCAAATGCCCCATTTTCTTTGTTGAATAGACTACTTTTGCATTGATCAGTATAGTGCTTTCTCGGATGGGATCCATAGATGGATGAATTAAACCCTAGAATAAAAAGGAGTCGAATACTGTGGGAGCTAGGATTCCTTGAGCTTATCTATTACACAAGTCGACCAAAGTGGCTAGAGCTTTAATTATCAAACCTAGTGCTATTTGGGAAAGATTTGTTGATAATTTATTCAATATAGCCTTCTCATCCTTTGAATCTTCCTGGATTTTGTATTTGACCAAGTCTCCTAGTTTAATGGCCATTTTCGATCAAAACTCACACATTAATAATCTTACTAAACCAATGTTAGATCTTTCATTCCAAGATGATCAAATTGGATCACTGTTCTATCAGCTAAACTTGGGCACTGCATTGGGCAATCGATTGGTTTTAGACAGTTTAATGTGAGCATTCCAACTCTTTAAGTTTGATGAAGTTGAGAACAGAAAGTCACAATCTAAGGCTCCGTTTGTTCACTAAATCTCTTAGATTTTATAGTGTTTAGTATGATATAAACTCAGGGTCATCAGAAAGTTAATGTTTTGGTTAACAAGTATAAATATATCCTAAGAACAATGCAACCCTGTCGGTCGAGTCGGTCTGGACAGACTTTTGTGCAAGCTATTTTGTCATGACTTGAACACATGCTAAGTATGAATAATTCTAGTGGACATAAGGTAGTGTGAGTACTGTGAACTGTGTAGGGTTTACAAAGCTGTCGACCGATGGAAAGCGTCAGATGCTTTGATGAAAGATGCCTTTTTTTTATTCTCTTAAGCATCCTTTTTCTTTCAATTGGTGGGCAAGTTAACTTTTTTCTGAGGTATCGTTATCTTAGTCCAGAAAATAATTAATAATTATAATAATTATTGTTGTCCTATTTTATCCATATTTTGGAAGTTGAATCCAGCTACGGGTCACAACTCATCAAACTCCATTCTGTTGATGAACTTTTATTTTTTTCTCTTGAATTTAGATATCTGATTTTTTAAATCGGACAATCCAGTATCATAATAATTCGAACATCATGGACATATAATATATCCTTGTGAGATATTTAAATCCTCACTAAGGAATTCCGTCCTATTTTTTACTATTACGGGAATAATAATACTAAGTAATTGTTGTCGGAGGAAATTCCGAAAATTTTCGGAGAAGTTACAATAAATTGAAATTATTTAAATAACTTCAACTTATCTCTGTTAAGTGGCCCGAGCTTCTTTTTATATAGTCTGTAGTCTCCCGAGCGAAATTCCCGAGCTCCTGAGTGAGGTTTCCGAGTGGCCGAGTGAGCTCCCGAGCGAAATTGCCGAGTGAGCCCCGAGCAGTAGTCGGGCGTATCCTGACCGAACAAGAATTTGCTGAGGCCTGCGAAGCGCAGTTTCCTTGAAACAGATTCGTCCTCCTCCGGCGGTGCTTCGAGGCTTAGTTGGACGTCTATCTCTCAGGATACAACAACCGACCATGGGCACAACGGAGCACTCATTGCTCGTGGCGAACTGAGGAGGTACCCAACTGCTATCAACGGAGGTCGGGAACGAGGTGGAGTGGAGGAGAATTTCGTAGTGTCTTTTTCTCCCTGCAGTGATAAATGACGAATTAATCGTTAGACAAATTTTGCCAAAATGTTGGTTCATCTGCTTAGACAAATTTTGTCCCGATCGGTCGAACATTCGACGTGCACGGGTCGTGCACGCACACGAGTTCACTTGGCTTAGTACAAATCCGAGCCCTGGATTTGGACCCCCTGCGCACCCACGCATGAGAGAGAGCCTCCCCCTAGCATTTGTTCACAACTATCATGCTTGTGATACAATATAAACCAAACATTTTACCTTAAAACTCCTAATGTGGGACTAAAGCCCCATTCATAAGGGAGTCCCTTTATTCTCCTCCTCACTTTCTATTCAATAGAAATTTTCAATGTGAGACTAAAGTCCCACCACTTCTCTTCCATTCACATTAAATATCCAATATATCCAACAATTGTTTAGTATTAAAATTAATTATATCTTTAATATTAATAATATATATTTGAGTAATAACTGAGCTAGATTTGAAGAATTTTTTATTGAATACTGAGAGAGTGACTTTGCATGATAATATTATTATGACAGGGTTAATTTTATCGTTTTAGCTCTAAATTAGAGTGAAACATTAAAAAAAAACTAATGTGCAATTCTAAAGAGGTTTGACTTTGGCATAGTAAATGTAAATATTTATTAATGATGACTGTGGAAAATTATTACTAGATGCCAAAACTCTATTCGGCCTCTTCTTATTTATTAATTTATTAATTATTATTATTGTGTTTCGATGCTGTTGGATTTTGATTTACGCTTGCCTTGAATTTGGCATATTATGGTGTCCCTTCGTGTGACATGAATGCATTTTATTATTTTGTGAAATGGATAACAATCAAATATTGTTTTTTTCCTACAACAAAATAAAAAACAAAAAAACAAAATTGTATGCAGGCGGACTCTACAAAGAAAAGCTTGACCCGGTTGTTTACTATACTTCGTCGTTATCTGCTGCAACCTGTTTACGTCTTCGTTATCCCTCGAAAGGAGAGAAGAATAGTGACAAACATAAGGTAAATTTAATTTCACCGTAACTCATGTAGACTTTGTTTAAGCATTTTCAATTAATATAAAATAATGTTAAAAGTTGATTTTTTGCCGTAGGTTAAATCTCAATCTCAATTGCTTTGCTTTAGAGAGAAGAATATTGTCATGCATCGAATACTTGCAAACATGTCATGACATTGAATTCTTTTTAGTATTTAATTTCGCTTTCTTTGACTAATCATTGCATTAAGAACTCCATCTTTCATCTCCTCGTTGTATTAATTACGAACCACACGCGATATTCAGTGTAATATTATTCCTTATCCCTGCATACATTCTCTATTTCGGTATTTCCTGCTTAATATATCAAGTGATTATTAAAAAATGAAGTAAAATTGATGTACCTTCAAAGGAAGGTAAACTTTTATCATGATGAACGTTATTTTTCTGTATTTTTTAAAAATAATAATAATAAAGGGCCTTTTTATCTCCATTGATGCGGCCGCTCTTCCACTTGCTCTGCTTCCCCATCGTCATTCACAACCGGCTGCGGCGAACGCCTCGATCGCCATGGACGTCGAAGGTCAGGACCTCGCCCGCCGCCACGATAACGGCGCCGCCGCCTCGGCTGATCCACCTCCCGCCGCCATGAGCAAATCCTTGAAGCGCGCACTCGTCGCCCTCAACTGCGTCCTCATGGCCCTCGGCAACACCGGCGGGCCCCTCATCTCCCGCCTCTACTTCCGCGGCGGCGGTCACCGGCAGTGGCTCGCCAGCTGGCTGGAGACCGGTGGGTGGCCCCTCCTTCTCCTCCCCCTCATCTTCTCTTACCGCTACCGCCGCCGCCGCTCTCCGACGAAGCCCAAGTTATTCTTCCTCACGCCGCGCATCTTCCTCGCCTCCGCCATCCTCGGCCTCCTCACCGGCCTGGACGACTTCCTCTACGCCTACGGCCTCGCCTTCCTCCCCGTCTCCACCTCCGCCCTCCTTATCTCCACCCAGCTGGCCTTCACGGCCTTCTTCGCCTTCCTCATCGTGCGCCAGCGCTTCACCGCCTACTCCATCAACGCGGTGGCGCTGCTCACGGTGGGCGCCGTCATGCTGGGACTCCACGGCAGCTCCGACCGCCCCGCCGGCGTGAGCCACGCCGGCTACTACCGCGGCTTCGCGCTCACCCTGGGGGCGGCGGCGCTCTACGGCCTCGTCCTCCCGCTGGTGGAGCTCGTCTACGCCAAGGCGGAACAGACCATCACCTACACCCTCGTCATGGAGATGCAGCTCGTCATGGGCTTCTTCGCCACCGCCTTCTGCACCGTCGGCATGATCGTCAACAACGATTTCCAGGTTCATCTCCAACTCGAAATCTTACAATCTCCAGTACTCGAATTCATCCCATCAAACACGAGTCCTGCAGGCAATTCCGAAAGAAGCGAAGCACTTCGATCTCGGCGAGGTGAGATACTACGTGGTCCTGGTCTGGTCCGCCATCTTCTGGCAGTTCTTCTTCCTCGGCACCGTCGGAGTCATCTTCTGCGTCAACACGCTGCTCGCCGGAATCCTCATCGCCGTCTTCATTCCCGTCACCGAGGTGCTCGCCGCCATCTTCTACCACGAGAAGTTCACGAGCCAGAAGGTGGTCGCCCTCTTGCTCTCCCTCTGGGGCTTGGCTTCTTATTCTTACGGAGAATACATGGAACAGACGGAGAAGAATAGGAAGAAGAAACAAAACTCCATCACTGACACTGATCAGGCTACATGATCTCAATAAAAATGTTTACTAGATTGTTTTGTGTTGTGCTTAATGAAAATGTTTTTCTTTTCATGAAAATATTAAAAGAAATCTATAACCAAAATAAAATACTTATAAGTTTTGTTTATAAAGGAGATTGAATGAAACAGTAATTAGTAAGATAGTGGAGTATTTATCCTTGACAAAAAATGATGGCTACAAATTAAAGAATAATTTGTGATGGAGAAGAAGGACTACCAACAAAGAAAACGTTTGGCACATCAAGAACAAAGTTCCAATTCCATTAATACGTAATGTCTCTGTCTCATTTAATTTTTTTTTTAAAAAAGTTTTAAAATCATTAAAATATTTCTAAAATTTTATTTAATGAAAAAATTGCATGATGTTGACGATATTTGGATAAATAATTTTTGTGCGAGAACTTTGGTGGGTTATTTTGAGAATGTAAAAACTCCGTGGTCGTTTTGCAAAGTTTAGCAAATTGCAGGGCTCCCCCAGATAAAGACACACAGTCTGTCACGCACGCACTCATCAAGCGAGATGGAGCTGTCGGCGCCTCCCCGCAGCCTCCTCTCGCTCCGCCACCTTCGCCGGCCGCTCGCCGTTGCCCACCTTTCTCCCCTCCTACTCCTTCAGCCCCCCTGCCCCGTTCCGACCGAGCTTCTCCTTTCGTTCCGCTCCTTGGAGCCCAAACCAGGTGCGTCGCCATGTTCTTGGTCTAATCCCTCTCTTTTCAGGGGTTTAGTCTTGTTGTTCTTGATGGCGCCTCAGATCGATTTTATAGATGGTTGTAGTACTATAAACTTCATTGTATTTGACTTTCGACCCAGGATTTCGCTATTCTGGGGCATGCCCGCTGCGGGCCAAAGTCTCCGATGAGGAGACATACACGTCCGACTTGGTGGATGATGACGCCACAAAGAAGGCTGAAGGACCTTCCTTACACATGAACTCGATCTCAATCTGGAAAGATAATCTGGATGGCAGTGAAGGGGTTGATGAATCTGATGATAGCCCTCTGTCTAAGCTCAATATCAAGGTACATGTGTCAGATCTAGGGTTCTTGTTTCGTACCGGAGTCGTTGTCTAATTCCTTACTTAATTACTTCATCATGCCTAATACATCGGTTAGTGTTAGTGGATCAATGGTATTAACGTTAGGTAGAACGGTAGATGTGTTAGCTTGGCATGCTCGTGGATCTACGATTTTGTGAAAACAGGCAGTGATAGCTGTGCATGGAGTCCGACGATACTTTAAGTAGTATCGAATCTTGTTAGGAGCTTCCATGAAGGCATTCTACTTATGTCCTGTGTGCCTTTGCCAACTCCAGCGTCAGCATAAGATTGGTCCATGGCCTTTTCACCACTGTCTTTAATGCTGCAAAGAACCTCCTCTAAGGCATTTAAATCTGATGAAGTATCAAATAAGAGTATCTGATTAACTGCAATGAATGAAGAAACATTCTTCTTGTTTTTCTGATTATACTTATTCAGAGTGGAAAGTAATTAGTATTGTGTACTGCGATTGCTCACATCGGTTGGCAGCAAATATTTGATGTCTTGATGTTAAGAAGCTGTACACATTCTTGTTTTTTAACTGGGTTCTTTTGTAATGAATTGAATGGTTGTTGTCTGAATGAAAACTTCAGAGCCTGTTTTTTCATTTCAGTTTATTTCCTGTCAACAGTTTGTCCTCAAAATCACTTTCCTCGTGATATCTCTCAAGATAACGAAGTATTGATTTTTGTGGTACAGTGATAAAGGGTTGCCTCCTTGCTTAAATATGTTTTTGCTTGTATAGGTGCCTCATTTCTTTGTCGTGTTGCTCCAGTTTGTGCTTGTGTAGATCAATTCTGGTTTGGGAGATGAGAATATTGAGATCCGAGATCCTAGCAATCTATATCCTTCTGATTTTTCCAAAAGGCCACAATTGAAAGAAGTACATCAAGACTAAAATATGTTGTGGTTGTTGTTATCTACAATTTGCATGACCTTTTGAATTTCAGATGCTCATTTAGCGTTTCTTCAATTGGAATGAAGATTTTGTACTTCAATTGTAACTTGATAGGGTTTGTACAGACTATATGAAATCCTGGTTCATTATGCTTGACGGTTGCCAGTTGAAGTTATTAAATCAATTTTTGTAAGATTTAGATAACATTATATTAAAGAAACGATAAGTTAACAACCATTGTAATGGATCTGTGTGTATCTATATCTTCCATACAGTCACCATGTTAAATCTTTTACTATGTAAAATGACTTGAGGATTTTGGAAATGACATTTGTCAATAATAGAAAGTTAAGGAATTTGTAAATCAAGCTTCTATTATGCTTTAGATTTGGTCAAAATTTTGTGAACTTGCATAATCATGTTTCCGCTGTTTCCAAGGTATGAACTGCACAATTGACTTCTTCATGCTTCTTGTTTCAAAAATAACCAACTAGTTTTCATGGTCTAAGTTTTATTCAGGGAACATACAACCAGGTGTCACATATTCCAGTCTGCAAAATGCCCTATTTTATGAATCTGACCTTTGGCCAAGACTTTAGGGATACAAACCATAACACATCTGTGGTTTGCACTAGCTCACATGAATCATTCTATTGTATGATGCAGATGGATGTTGAAGAATCTTATCCCATCCTCTTCTTGGGAGTCGGATCTCTTGTTGCACTCTGGATTTCGTCTGCTGTTATTTCTACACTTGATTCAGTCCCTGTGGTACACTTTCCATTTCAAGTTTAATTGATCAAACTAGTTGCAGTATTACCAGACTTGTTCAATTAATCCAAACTGCCTCACGAAACAGGTCCCTAAGGTTCTCGAAGTTATTGGCCTCGGCTTCACCATCTGGTTCACCTCGCGATATCTCATTTTCAAGGTGCAATTTCTTTTCCCTTTAATTTAACCCCTCTTTTCCTCCCAATGCTGAACCAGTTACATAGATATTGTGCTTGCCTTAATAAATCTACAGGAAAACAAGGATGAAATTCCCTTTACATAGTTATTGTGTTTTTTATAAATTTTCAGGAAACCAGGGATGAATTTTTCTCGAAGCTTCAAGATACCAAGGACAAGATATTAGGCCCTAGTGATGAATGAAAGAAAGAGATAGCAATACATGCTTCAACCAATCTGGTGAAATGTTTCTATTGTGGAGTAGATTCGTAGAAGTTTTGATATGCATTTCTTGAGTCTGTGGATTTTGAAAATGATGGTGAAACAGTGAGAGGGCTTTTATTTTACTAAGTAGTGCAAGGGGGGCTTTCATGTCGATTTACCATTGCTTGTTTCGACTACATCTACTAGTTTAGTTCCTTGTTTTCTCAAACCTGCATCGTCACTTGGATGGTGTTTCTAAAACAGGCTGAGGATTGGATTGAATTTGGATGAATCCAATTGAAAAAAAAAATAAAAAATAAAAAATCGCTTGGTCCAATCATTTTAAATGCTTGATATTCACTTGGTTGTTGTTCTCCCTTTCATGCATATAAAGAGTGAAGTAGTCATTTTAGATGCTTCTTT
This sequence comes from Boesenbergia rotunda, assembly GCA_024364735.1. Lineage (NCBI taxonomy): Eukaryota > Viridiplantae > Streptophyta > Magnoliopsida > Zingiberales > Zingiberaceae > Boesenbergia > Boesenbergia rotunda. Next base: position 360,352 of record JAGFNQ010001029.1, read on the forward strand.
AAATCTCACACATTTCGAAAGGGTGTCAATTGGGATATTTATTCTTGGACAGTGACTCTTTGAAAATGTGTGCTTGTTAACATGGTCTAACTCAGATTGAAAAATTATACACTATCGATCAAATCAAAATTTCATCTTACAAACACTTAGGGGTGCTTGATATAGTAATGAAAATGATAATGAATTTTGATTGAGAGATTTATGGGTTTAGTGATAATTTAGTGGGAGTTGAATTATAAAATCAAGGGTATCATATTTTGATTCCGATTTTTGTATATCAAAAAAAAATTAACGAGGTTTTTCCAATCAACCTCGGGCGATCAGTCCGGTCATACGGAAATTTTTCACCGACCGTCAGAGTAAATCGGGAAGCGCTCGCAGTGAGCGGTTTAGAAGATTCGCGTCTCAGGGTTCGCGCTCCATTTGGAGGAAAAATTCCTACAAATACGCCGTAACTGGGGTTCGAACTGCGGATGTCTGAATAGCGACTAGTCTCCCTATCGCTATACTGTAGCTCCGATTATCGATTCCTGTATATCAAACATCATAAATGAAAACGAAATATATTTTATTAAACGTGGATTGTCAAATGGAGCATGGAGTAGGCCCATTTTTAGGTCCAATAAACAATTGTGCCCGGCCCGTACAGATACAATATGCACAATAGTCCTCCTAAAAGAGTCGAATGAGCCAAATCCTCACATCCTAGCGTTGCTGCCGCGGGTGGAAGAAGCTCTTGATCCCCATTTCCACTCGTCTTCTGCCGATATGGTCTTGGTTTTGGCTCTGGGACTGCAATCTCCTCCACTCTTTGCCACCTCGACGAAGAGCTCAGCTTGCTGGCGCTTCCCGGTTCTCGTCGGGGGGCCGTCCGTGGTCGGACCTAGACCTGGTGTTCGGCGGTTCAAAAACGACGCCGATCCCTCAGTACCTTCCAAAGGTCCACCTTTTGACCTTCGATGCTTGTTGATTATGGTAGTGTTGAATTAGAGTTGTTGTAATGGCTCGAAATGACGTATTTATGAGTCTTAGAGGTTACGGCAAAGTGTTGGTGACGGGTTTTAGGCTGTTTTCTATAGCTTATGCTCGATTACCATTGTACACCTAGTTCTTACTACAGATGTAACGTCTAAGGATTTACTGTCACTGTAACTTAATACTCAGTTTTTGTTTTATTTGCATATATTCTGTGTTTTATGCTGTTAGCAATCTATTTAGTTTTTGCTTTTTCCATACCACTGTGAAGCAATAGCTGCAATTTTATTGCATTGTATCAATTTCTTGAATTTCTATAGCTGTCTTGGAAACTATTAATTCTCTGGGAAAAAGGGTTTTGATACTTTAGTTGGTTACCAAATGGTTGCAGGACTACGAGACCTCTTGGGGAGAGCAGCTTTCGGATTTTCCAAGAGACGTGCAGGTGCCTTGGCAATCTTTACAGCAACTCACTTGGGGTTCTTCCATAGTACATTATCTGGTGGAAATGGAATTAAATTCATTGCTCAAGCATCAGGAGGAGAAGCAGCATCTACATCTTGTACATGGCCGGAGAAACAGGTCAGTACAACTATAACTGATAGCTTGTCTGTAGGCCTAGAGCCGCACTCAAAGTGACGCATAAAGCAAATAAAAAAAAGGGTTACTTGGGACATGATCCAGAATAATCAATTTATGATGTTTTTCTTTAAATATAGTCGTTTTCCTTTTTCAACTAATTAATATGCTTGTCATTCAGAGACCACGAATCTGCATTTTAGGTGGTGGATTTGGAGGTCTATACACAGCTCTTAGGTTGGAATCTCTTGTCTGGGCAGATGGCAAAAGACCTCAGGTAGGCTTTCAGTTACTAAATTGTGATGCCTAATGTACCACTGGTGTCTTGATAAGGTTGCCTTTTCCTTTTATATTTTTTGTTTGTTTGAAAAAACATACTATCACATACGAGATGCTAACCATATTGGTTTATCTCAGGACTTTAGACTGGGCAGTTTCTTACTTTTTTCTCATGTTACATAATTTAAGTTTTGACCTTTCTGACTTTCAAATATCTGGAGAGTTGATTATGATGTGTTCATAAATGTGAAAGAATGGGTTGTCTTTTTGTGTTTTTAAATCTCTTAACTTAACATTTCAGATTGTGCTTGTAGACCAGTCTGATAGATTTGTTTTCAAGCCGATGCTGTATGAACTGCTATCTGGAGGTATGATATTGTGGCTCAGATGGAATGATTTTTCTTTATATATATGACACCTAATTTGTGCATCATTGTGATTCCTGTCTTGATTACTATCATATGGCAGAAGTAGATGCATGGGAAGTAGCACCTTTATTTACAGATTTGCTGAAGAGTACCAGCATACAGTTCATCAAAGATAGAGTAAAGTTGTTGTGTCCTTCTGATCATTTGAATCGATCAACCCCTGATCGTGGAAGCACATTATCTGGAGGAACTGTTCATCTTGAAAGTGGAGTGGTCATCGAATATGATTGGTATATTATATTCCTCTGTTATAAATCTCATTTACGGAAAGAAAAATAATCTTTTTGTTAATCTAAGTTTATGCTAAATTTTTACATGTTTTCTTTATTAATTATTAGTCCCTTACTGATCCTTGAAAAAAGAACTGTCATCAATGCGCATTCTAATCTCTAAGAAGCCAGATTTCATCTTTTAAACAGAAGCATTCATTTCAGTCTCTCCCTTGTAGTAGTAGTCTGGTGCAGTTGCTGACATGACTGAATTATCATTCCTTGGTTCTCTTTTTCTCTTGCTGACCCAACATTTCCTTTCTACTGGGCAGCCAGGCTGGTCCTAGCTTTAGGAGCTGAATCTAAATTGGATGTTGTTCCTGGATCTGCTGAATATGCCGTACCATTCTCAACCTTGGCAGATGCTCATGTAAGCTCCTGGAGATTTTTTGCATGTTACATATAGCATTCCAACTTCTTGGTTAATATATATATATATATATATACACGTGCACGCGCGCGCGCGCGCGCACACACACACACACACATATATATAATATATATACATATTAAGGTAATGCTTTGTTCACTCAACAAAGAATAGGTCATACAATGAAGATTCATGAACTCTGTTTAAAGTTGCATTCACAAAAGTAGCAATTCTTATCAAATCTTCAAGATGCAGATTAATTTCTAGATTTCTCTGCATCAGATATAGAATGACATCTTAATCAATTACCTTGCTCTCCCATTTGAGTGCTTGTTATTTCTTCTAATTTTTTCTGCTTGTTATCTTAGGCACCAGGAAAGCAAGGATCATGATGAAGTTGATAACAGAATAATCATTTTACCATTCATATGCCATCTGGCACGATTATTGCAAAGTAAAACTTAGGCTGACCAAAAACGAAATGGTACCAACTGCCAATTGGACAATCATCTTCCTGATTAAGAACAGACAAATATGATTTCAAACTGTTCATAACTATCTTTGTAGAGCCACTTGCTGTATTTATATTAATGAGTCTTGGCTTCATCCTCGCTCTGATACTTGAACTCTTGGTTGATCCTCTCGTATTCTGTCCAACACTGACACGTAAGTTGACATTTGCCATCCTATTGAGTATTGATCACTGATGACAAATCATCCAAATCTGAGTAAAATAGTTACAATAGATTTCTGTTCATGAATCCTGTTTTTTCTCTGTACATCCTGTTTGTAACTTATTTTCTTTCTGTGCTATAGAAAGTTGATGAACGATTGAAGAGTTTGGAGAGGAAGAGATTTGGAAAGGATTGTTCTCCCATTTCTGTGGCTATTGTTGGTTGTGGCTATGCAGGAGTGGAGTTAGCTGCTACTATCTCAGAAAGATTAAAGGATAAAGGAATAGTTCAAGCAATTAATGTTGAAACAACCATCTGTCCTAATGCTCCTCCTGGAAATAGAGAAGCCGCACTAAGAGTAAGAATTTCGATTGCCTTCTAAATTATTCATCTTTTACTTATTTTTTGGTAGTTATCTGCATATTACATTTTTGGACTAGTTGAAGAGGCTTACTACTGTCAGTAACTTTATCAAGCCTAAGATTTGTATTTGTTAAGTGTGGCTAACTAGTAATGTGTGTGCAATCGAAATTACCTGACCATTTTTGTTTTTCTTATTATATTCTCATTCTATATGGAGCAGCAGTAGTATAAAATTGATATGTGATACGTTTAAAATTGATATTTCTAACTATATTATCTCTCAAAATGCATGGTGCACTAGAGCCCATCAGATGAAAAGAGAATTCGGACCAAGTAAATATCATTTTTATTACATGTATTTGAAAACGCACTAGTTTCTTTATGTGACGACCTAGTCATGATCGGTCCCAGACCCGGATAAAGGAGGAGGGTTGCGTTAGATTGTCAGCCAACGTAAAAAACTATGACAAATAATTAATATTTGAAAGCGTATTAGTTTCTTCCTCAGAGTGTAAATGAGTTGCATTGACTAGAATTCCCTTTATGTGAATAGTGTGTTTCATATTTCATATACTGAAGGGCTGGCTTCCTGTGGAGATGATCATATGAGGACTAAATTGGCAGTGTCATTGTATTTGTGATTAATTGTAAATAAAACAAGTGTACTTGAATGTTACAGATTCTTCAATCTCGGAATGTCCAGCTTTTCTTGGGATATTTCGTGAGTTGCATAAAAGAGAATTCAAGTTCTGAAGATTTGACTAAGGCGACAGCATCCACAGAAGTAGGCAGGGGTGGTTCAACTGGCAGCAAGAAATTCATTTTAGAACTTCAACCTGCTCAAAGAGGCCTAGGAAGTCAAATTCTTGAAGCCGATTTGGTGTTGTGGACGGTAGGATCTAAACCTCTCATTCCACAGCTGACATCGACTGATTATTACAGTGGAATCCCACTGAATGGAAAGGGACAAGCTGAGACCGATGAAACTCTCCGTGTAAGGGGACATCCCAGAATATTTGCAATCGGAGATTCATCAGCTCTGAGAGATTCTTCCGGCAAAATACTTCCAGCCAGCGCACAAGTAACCGCTATAATCTGTTTGACTCGTCATCCGATATCCAATGATCTACACTAACTGTAAAATTTCTCAGGTTGCTTTTCAGCAAGCGGATTTTACTGGTTGGAATCTCTGGGCCGCCATTAATGGACGGCCTCTGTTACCATTCAGGTTTGTAACTAGTTCAGCTTTGATTTTCTGATAAATATAGCTCGCTTTCGACATAACCGTGCACAGAATCGCTTCTTCATTTAGTTTCCATTATGTATATAGCAAAGAGTGGAATATCATACATATCCTTACAGTTCAAAACCAAATCATACAATTGACGCACTTTTCCCTCCCTTTTTAGGTTCCAAAACCTGGGTGAGATGATGACTTTGGGTATGAATGATGCTGCCATCTCACCTAGTTTCATTGACGGACTCACCTTGGATGGTCCTCTTGGTCATGCCGGTAAGCATCACTCTGGTATCTTCTCCTTCGTTTGCAGCATAATCAATAGTCGACGATGATTGATTCTTCATGTCGGCTCTGCTAACTTTGCAGCGAGGAAGATAGCGTACCTGTTCCGAATGCCGACCGATGAGCACCGGTTAAAGGTCGGTGTGAGTTGGCTTGCCAAGTCTGCCATTGATTCTATTGCCATGCTCCAGAGCAGCATTGCCAGAGCCATTACAGGCTCGTAAACTCAACCGTCTTTTCTTTTGTTTTTTGCTGTTTTAAATTCTTTAACAAAGTGTCTCTCTCATCCATTGGAACAACCCTTGAAGTCTTGAACATGTAAAGGAGTGTTCTTAAGCAATTTTATCCTACATAGCCATGTGTATTTGATAATTCAAATGTTCATGATTCACTCAATTAAGTATGGAGGTAAACAACCTTCCTCCTAAGTCAGATAAAATCGAAGCACAATTGATGAACATTTAGAAATCGATCGTTAGAATATTTGTTCCATTTAAAATTTGAAGTATGATTTTTCTTATTCCATGCAAGTTGATTCATGTTTATTGGCATGGCAAATAAAATTAGAAATAATTAGTAGTACTGTAATTCTTAGTTCTAAAATTTCTTTTTTAGTTTTTCTATTAAATGCAATGTATATAATTCATATTAAAATTTAACATTTATAATTTTTTTTCTATCGCGTCTCATTAAAATATGATTATATTGTTAAATAAATAAAAGACACATTTTAAATATTTTCTCAACATTAAAATCAAAAGTAGAACTGTAGAAGGTAAATATCTACTCTGTCATGAATGTCTTACCCACTCCACCGCCTGCGCAACTAATTAAAAGACTATTTATTGTCACCTTTCTAGAATCTTCCTTTTTTGCCCAATTATTATTTTTATTAACTCCCAAAAAAATGAAAATAAACACCTTTTGTTTCATCGTTTCTTCAGAATAAATACCTTATTTTAGAAAAAAAAAACATTCATTATAAAAAACCCTTTCCTCCCTAATATCCCTTCGAGCGTCGAGCCCTTCTGCCTCCAGCAATGGCCGCCGTCATTCCAGCCGAAGCCCCCGACGAAATTGCCGTCGATGCTTTTCCTTTCGTCCGCATCTACAAGAGCGGCCGCGTCGAGCGTTTCCTCGGCACCGCCGTCGTTCCCGCCGGTGTGGACTCCGCCACCGGCGTCGTCTCCAAGGACGTCCTCGTCGATCCCGCCACCAACCTCTCTGCTCGCCTCTACCTCCCGGGTCGCCTCCAGCCCGACCGCGCGCCCCCTGTCCTCGTCTACTTTCATGGAGGCGGCTTCGTCATCGAGAGCGCCGCCTCGCCTACCTACCACAACTACCTCAACGCCGTCGTCGCCGCTGCGGGCGTGGTCGTCGTGTCCGTCGAGTACCGCCGTGCGCCCGAGAGCCCGCTCCCGGCCGCGTACGATGACTGCTTCGCGGCGCTGCGGTGGGTCGCGTCGCGGCCTGCGGAGGAGCCGTGGCTGGCGGAGGGGCGGGCGGATCTGGGGCGGCTGTTCCTGGCCGGCGACAGCGCCGGGGCCAACATCGTCCATCACGTGGCGCTGCGCGCGGCGGTGGAGGGGCTGGGGAAGGATGAAGCGGCGATCGAGGGTTTGCTGCTGATTCACCCTTTCTTCTGGGGATCGGAGCCGATCGGGTCGGAGTCTAGGGCTTCGGCGGAGAGAGAGAAAACGGATCAACTGTGGCAGTTGGTGTGTCCGGGGACCAACGGGGTGGACGATCCGCTTATCAACCCGGCGGCGGAGGGGGCGGCCAGCCTGGTGGCGCTTCCAGCCCGCCGTGTGATGGTGGCGGTGGCAGAGAAGGACATGCTGAAGGACAGGGGGCGGGCGTACCACGAGCTGTTGAAGGGGAGCGGTTGGAAGGGGGAAGCGAGGCTGGAGGAGGCGGAGGGCCCGGACGCCGCCCATGTCTTCCACCTCCTCAACCCCGCCTGCGAACTTTCGGCGAACATGATGAAGACCGTCGTCGCCTTCCTCAACTCCGGCGAGTAGCTCCAGACTCCTAGTGCTCAAGGAAAAAGGTATCCGTCGCTTTAAGATTCACACAGAACACAAATCTGTTGCTTTGAGATCCGTAGAAGAACCTAGATGGCCAATCCTATTTGAGCCGCCGTGATTTCATGCTTTTTAATTAAGGACTGCAATATCTATTTTAATCTCCCCGAAACATATTTGAATAAATTTACCTTTAAAATGTTGTTATTATTATTATTATTAATTTGCTCGTTGAAATTTGCTGTTTGAGATAATCAATAATAATATTATTATTAATTTAGTTTCAGAAAGATTTTTTTTCTTGAAAGAAACCAAAAAAAAAAATATGAATGGAGTCAAATCTATCGATTGATTTTTACGAATTTGTCGTTTGCTTTTATTTTATGGCCATTTTTTTTTAAATTATTAACGTGTCATTTATTTTAGTGTTTTTTTTCGCTTTGTAATCGTCGGAGGGATAGCGATGGCGCGGAATACTTCGATAATGTACATTGAAATATCTTTGTGATCATCGTAACAATTATTTAATTATAATTTATAAAATACCCCTGACAAAATTGGTTCATGAATACCAGTACATAGAGCTTAGGACATTTTCAATAGTTGAAATTTTCATTAAGTTTTTATTATAATTTTTAACATGTCACATTAATGTTTTTATTATTCACTATGAATCAAAAATAATATTATTTTTTTTAAACTCCACGTCTTAAATCAGATATTTTTATTTATTATCTTTTCAATTAATATCTCTATATAATTTTTATTTAATATTTTAAATAATTATGATGTTTAGTTTAATTTATTTAAAATTTTTATTAATAAATTAATTAACATATGTTTTATAATTTAATTAATTTATAATTTAATTAATTTATAAATTTTAATTTAATTATAATCATTTATATATTTTTTTAACTTATGAAATATTTATATTTTCAAAAAAAAATATATAATTTTGATCATTGCTATTTATTTATAATATAAAACATTATGATTAATTGTTTTGAATTATTTTTGAAATGTTTTAAAGGGTCAACCTGTAATATTATTATATCATTAATTATGAGCTCTATATGCAAGATAAAAAAAGTATGTTTGAAAAATTGAACAAGCTCTTAACTAAAATCTCCAAATCTGACCTCCATACTCAGTCAAGCATTTTTAATTTTACAAAGTTTTGAAAACTTTACATTGGAGTTGGAGATACTCTTAGGCTTGTAGAAAGTAATTCATCCAGGCTTGTAGAAAATAATTCATCCGGTAATGTAATCAAGATTATATTACACGTTGGATTTTTTTATTTGGAATGATTTTAAAATTGTAATGTAATAGAATCTCGATTACAAAAGCGGCTCAAGATTTGTGATCTTGATTAGAAAACCAAAACGATATAATCCGATTATATTACAGCTTGTAAAGTCGTCGCCCGTGCGATAGCGGTCGCCGGTCGACCGCCCGTCGTCGGTGGACCGTCCGTCGTCGGTCGACCGCCCGTCGCCGGTCGCCGGTCGCCGGCCGTCAGTTGACGGTCAGTCGTCAGTCGATGTCCGGTCGTCGGTCGCCGGCCGACCAACCGTCGGTCTCCGGTCGTCGTCGACGGCCGGCGGCCGTCGCTAGCCGCCACCGGTCGGTCGTCGGTCGTTCGCCGGTTGCCGGCCGGCAGCCAGCGGCGACCGCCGGTTGTCGGTCGACAGCCGACGGCGGCCGGCAGTCGCCGGCCGACCGACGGCAGTCGCCAACCATAGTCGTCGGTCGTCGTTGTCGGTCGTCAGCTGTCAATCTTTGATTACATTATAGGATACATTATCCTTCACCAAACATAACCTATTTTTATTAAAAATTACATACAACTTGTTACCAAATATAATAATATAATCTTGATTATATTACATTATATTATAAATTTGATTATATTATAAATTTGATTATATTACCTTTTATCAAATGCAGTCTTAAAACATTGTCAATTGTTAGAATTCTGAATAAGTTTTTTTTATGATCCCAATATATTACATCAACAAAGTCAAAAATTATTAAAATATTTTCAATAGTTATAACTTTAAATGATTTTTTAATCCAAATCATAAGATCCAATTGCATGGCTATCTGTAGATTACATCAACTTCGAGACAAAATAACATATGTGAATTTTCACTATTATTTCTACGTATTTTATTGATTTTTTTAATGTTACAAACCTCTCTTAAATTTTATATGGGAGATACCATGACAATGTTATTGGGACATCTCCAATGCACTCTAGGTTTGTATGCGACTTCTTTGATATATCAGTGTCGCTCTTGAGATTATGATGTAGCGGTAGGTTGATTAGTCACTATTTTAAATATTTACGATTTAATTCCTAATTATAACGTATTTTATAAGAATTTTTGATGATACCACTACGAGCGGCTCCCTAATAAATCGGGAAGCCCTAGTTATTAGGGTATTATTAGGGTATTCACGTCTCATTTGAAATAAAAATCCCTAATAACTAGGAATTTTTTTTGTATGTCCTACAAATCATCACTACGATTGTATGTCCTAATAACTACGAGTAGTGATGATTTTACAACAAATTTAAACACAATTTTATTTTTTAAAAAATATAAAAGAGCGGCTCCCTAACCATAAACACTACAAGAGGGATCTCCTTGGATTTGACATATCGTCCAAATAAAAATTATTATTGACGTGGTAATGACAAGAGAGCTCCCTCTATTTACGGAGCATTTTCTAATTAAAATGAATTATTTATTTATTTATTATATATATATAATATAATATTATGATGCACAATTTATGGTGCATAACCATGAGCACTTGCTTAGGTGGCGAAATCTTAATCATTCATCTCTATAATGCATTTTTTATGGGTGATGTGCAGGTTGCCACCTATGCAGGTGTTCTATATATATATATATATATATATATATATATATATATATATATATATATATATATATATATATATATATCGAGTTTTGATCAGTTGCGGACCGTTCCTTACGGACCGCTCCCTGCGGACCGCGTGGGGACTGGCGCCTGATCGGTCTGGTGACCGATCAGACACACTACCTGCGACTTCTCGACACCAAGACCGCCTCCCCCCCTCCCCCCCGAACAAAACTATAACCCAGGGGAGGTGCGATGAACCCTAGGGGGAAGGGTGAACCCGTCGAGGACGCTCCCGAGCCTCCGGAGGCCGATCAGGCACACGACCTGTGACTTCTCGACACCAACGGCGGCCGAATTATAACCCGGGGGGTGCGATGAACCCTAGGGGGTAGGGTGAACCCGTTGGGTACGGATGAACCCGTCAGGAATGCTCCCGAGCCTCCGATGGCCGATCCGGCAAGCGGTGATCGCGTGCGAACTGGCGCCTGATCGGTCACCAGACCGATCAGGCAAGTGCCTGATCGGTCTGGTGACTGATCAGGCACCAGTCCACACGTGGTCCGTAGCGATCGGACCACAGCTGATCAAATTCTTATATATACACACACATAGTGTTCAAGTGCGGACCACTCCTGCGGACTGCCTGCGGATGACGCCTGCATGGCAACGGGCGCTGCGCATTCGGTCTTCGTGGCAACGAAGGCGATTTGGTCTGCGTGGCATAAACAAATCGCTTGTTTTTATTTTCGTGATCCGGCTCCTCTCCCGCTAGTCCTCCCTCTCTAGCGATTCCGAACCCTAACCTGCGCCGATCCCCCGCCTCCCTCTCTCGCGTCTCTCGTCCTTCTAAATCGCAGACGACTAACCGCAAGAACTAAAGCAGACATCTCCCGCCTCCCTCCTCGATCGTCGCCGCAGGTTAGGGTAAAACTACAATTTTCTCTGTTTTTTACCCCTCGCCGAAGTAGGTATTGTTTTTACCATGTTTTTGTATTTTTTCTGCAATTTTCTGCAATCTCCTCCTCTGCGAAGCCCTATTCCTCGTTTGTCCAACCCTAAAGAAGTGTTGTCGCGTAAGAAGCTCATATCCGCCGCCGCCGCCGCCGTTGTTGTTTGCTCTATCGTAAAACGCGTAATTTTCTCGAGATCAATAAGGAGAGAGAAAATAATGGGGAGCAACAGCGAAAACGAGAAGTCTGTGAAGGAGAGGAAGAAGCTTATGGCCGTCGCGCCCATCGCCAAAACCTCTCGCAGGAAGGAAGCTCTACAAGCGCACCCTCAAGCTCGTTTGAAGAGGTATGGTAAATGCATCTATGTTTGCCGACTATCTTTTCCATTTTCATCCTGGTGTCTTGGAGCTTTCTTTGGGCTTGTATGTACAGAATCAAAAAGATTTATCCTTTGTATGTGGTTCTTTTGATATTGGGCAATGCAACACATAGTTCCACAGGTTCACTTTTACGTGTGAAAAGTGTTCTACCAAAAAACTTAGCAACTATATGGCTAGAAATCGAGCATGCCTATTGTCTTTGCAGGTGCTTGAGAAAATCAGTAATCAACATTAATTACTTGTACCGCATGACTATTCTGCAAGCTATTTCTCTACTATCTCCTGTCATGGGCGCTGAGATCACATGTGAAAAGCTATTGCCTGTAGTGATTTCTTTGTCGAAGGACAGGTAAATCAGAAATTCTATTTCTTCGTATTTAGTTGATACATGCATTTGAAATTTTCATCATACAATCTGTTTGGCAGGGTACCCAACATCAAATTCAATGTCGCAAAGGTTTTACATTCTCTTGTTCCTTTCCTTGATAAATCTGTGAGTAGTAGATAAGTGTCCTTTTGTTAGGCTTTGCTGTTACCATTGCGCTTTTATCTAAGTTACGATCAAAACGGTTCTTATAGGTAGCGGAGAGCACAATTTGTCCATGTCTCGTTGAGCTCAGTGAGGATCCAGATGTGGACGTTAGATTTTATGCAGGCGAAGCACTACAGGCATGCGATCAAGTAATAGTGAAGTCAAATTAGATGAAATTCCAAAGACCATTTGATTCCTCCCAATGTGCAAGAATTTTGATTCCTCATCATCCCTTGGAAGCTCGGTCGTTGTCTAGGTTCTCCTTTTGATCGAATCAAGGAATTTATTTTTTTCGACTACTTTTTTTTTCGTGCAATTTTATTCCCCGAAGACAAGTTTCTGTCAAAAACCAATAAGCTGGACTAATGCTGCCAAATTCTATTAAGCCTCTTGATAGGCGAAATCTTATGAGTAACTTTTTCTTATGTGCAAAATTGGGTTTCTTTATTTTAGATTGCTCAGAATGTTTGTTCAATCTTATGATCTCTCCAAGTCATTCAGTCGAGCAAAACAAAGCCCACGGATTGATGGCCTCAGACACAAGAAAATCACCAACCTAGAGGTAGGAGTAAGGCCGAAGCATTAGTCGCAACACAAATGGATGAGTAAAGCACGGAAAGATGTCGCGGCTTCGGTGAATTAACAAAGAAAATTCATTACATTCTTTACTGCGACAACTAGTTGATATCACTATCAAAGCCAATTTGATCGAACAAGTCTCGTGAATGTTTCACCTAAAGAGCTTTCAAGTTGCATTAAACATACAAATAAAAGATCGAAGAAAATGTCATGCATATAGAGTCGCAATGTTCCTTAGGACCCTGAGGCTCTAGCCCTCCATAAAAGTATTCACCATGCGTACACATTCAGAAGAGGGAAGCTGTGAGTTCTTTCGCTTCTGCTATGACTTGGTTGTAGTCCGATTGCAGCTTCTCTTGCACCTCTTGGGGCATATCTCCTTTCGTCGGCTTGGTGGTAACCTATACACAGCATGTTGGCCTTTTAGTGACCCCAACAACTGTAAGATCCTACGAGGAAAGCGGAACAAATCAGCGAAACGAGCAGAGTGATGAACAGAAGTTATGAGAAATTGCTTCACTAATGTGTACGCGATTGATTTTGATAGATGCTACTAACAACCTACACAGATGAGGTTCTTGCCAATAGCATAGGGATGCGAGATGCAAGTGTATCACTGATCGCATTAACTTCATGATTGACCATGTACATGAAAAGCCAATGTGTGATCGGGAGAGCCAAATACATAAATTGAGACTGAACCTATCATTGCTGAGTGATCCGGGCGAGCGATTTTTTATCAGGGTTGGGAGCCCGGTCGGAGATTACCCGGTTTAACCCGGTGCAAGGAAAACAGAGGCTGGGGCAGGCAGGAGCTCGGGCCGGAGTTAAATTCACCCAGGGACGTCCATCCGTGGTCCAAAACTTAAAGTCGGGTACTCGGGGTCCGAAGCCCGGGGCTAAGCCCTCAAGGCCGAGCTCTCGGGGCCGAGCCCTCAAGGCTGAGCTCTCGGGGCTAAGCCCTCGAGGCCGAGCTCCCGGGGCCGAGCCCTCGAGGCTGAGCTCCCGAGGTCGAACACTCGAGGCCGATCTCTCGGGGCTAAGCCCTCGAGGTCGAGTTCCCGAGATCGAGCACTCGAGGCCGAGCTCTCGATTCACATTCATCGTAAGGCTCTGTCGAAACTCTTCGTTAAGAGATACTATCATCACTTGACGCAGCCGCCTAACGATAATTAAGGTCAGGAGGAGCAGAATCACAGACTATCAGGCGGCTGTGTCAGTCTCACCCGTTAATATATCCAATTGCTTAACCTAATCCTTGACTAATTCTTAACGAGATGTGACAGTTCGCACGTGGGAAGACCCGATATAAACCCCATTTTGGTCTTCGGGAAAGGGGGATTGGCGGCCATTTTGCAACCTCACCACCACATCGTGAGTTCTGTTTTGGTCCGAGTCGAATGACCAGGTCGGGTCCCCACTAAGCCCGAGTCAGACCTCCCGAACTAGAGCAGACCGTGTCATCTTGGTCAGACCGAGTCAGCCGGAGGAGAACCGATTCTTTGCTTGTCGACAGGTTCAAATTTGGCGCCGTCTATGGGAATCTTCGCCTGATCGAAAGCCGAAGATGAGCGACTCCAATCGGGTGACTGTTACTCTCTCACAAGAGGACTTGGAGCTGCTGATAGAAGCCAGAGCCCGGAAATTAGCGGAGGCCCAGCAGGCAGCCGCTCGACCTACCCCACCGGGCCCGGCCGAGCACCCTGCTCATGTAGACACTGAGGGAGGGGTTCGACAGGAGGACAGTCCTCGCTTCCATCGGGCGCTGTTTGGCCCGGCCGAGGGAGCAGGGCAATCGGACCCTCATGAAGCCACATCTAGCCATACTAGAGCTAGCAAAGGGAAGACTCCCCTTGCGCCATTCCCGACAGAGCGCACAGGATGCCCCTTCTCCAGCCAAGTCTTGAATGAGCCACTGCCCAAGCACTTCAGACCCCCGTCCGTTGCTGAATACGGAGGAGCTACTGATCCTAAAGAACATCTAAAGAAGTTTGAAAATGCTTCGATGCTGCATCAGTACCCGGATGGTATTAGGTGTCGAGCCTTCCCGACCACTTTAGCAGGACCAGCCCAGCGATGGTTTGACAGGCTCCCGGAGAGATCGAAAAAAGATTTCTCTGACTTCAAGAAATTGTTTCTGCAACATTCGCTAGTAGCAGGAGACATCACAAGACTAGCTTAAACCTGTTTACCATGAAGCAGGGCTCCAAGGAGTCCTTAAAAGCCTACATCAGGAGGTTTAATCAAGTTGCGCTAGACGTTCCCACTGCCACATCCGAGGTGTTAGTCAGTGCCTTCGCGCAGGGCTTGCAAGAGGGAGAGTTCTTCAGATCTTTGATCCGCAAACCCCCGAAGGACTTTGAAAGCCTTCTGGGGAAAGCTAGAAAATATGTGGACGTCGAAGAAGCGTAAGCCGCCAGGAGGCCGGAGGTCAGGCCTACGTCCGATAACCCTCAGCAACATCAAAGAAGTGTGCCTCCGGGAGGACCCCTCAGGAGCCCCAGAGCTATGGGACACCGACCAGGAGTCGAGAGGGGAGTAGTTCAGCAAGTAGCCCAGGGCTGTCTCCCGTCCAGGTGGCAGCCCTATTGTTCCTTCCATAACAGCCATACACATGATCTTCAGGACTGCTGGCAGGCCGGCAGAGGTCGGGGTCGCGCCGGTCGAGGTAGCCCGAGAGGGGCTCATCAGGGAGGTGGTCGGGGCCGAGAAAGAGCACCGCCTAACCAACCCGAGCCTCGGGATCGACCAGCCGCCCCTGTAGCCAGACGGCTATTCCCGACTCCAGGCTCGCCCGAGCCGGAGAACGCCAGCGAAGAACAGGCCAATCAGTAAAACTCTGTGCACGGGTCCATCAACGTCATCTCTGGCGGCCCCACCTATGGAGATTCCAACAGAGCTCGGAAGTCGCAGGCCCGACGCCTGGACATTTATCAAGTGGGCTGCAGTTCTGCCCAAGCTCAGGGACCACAGATTAACTTCGGTCCCGCCGACCTACAAGGAATAGAAGCTGCAGTTCTGCCCAAGCTCAGGGACCACAGATTAACTTCGGTCCCGCCGACCTACAAGGAATAGAAGTACCGCATGATGACGCCCTGGTCATCATGGCGGTCATAGCCAACTATCAAATCCATCGTACCATAGTGGATTCAGGCAGTTCAGTGAATATCTTGTATTTGAAGGCATTTGAGCAACTACAGATTGAGATGACTGAGCTGCAGCCCGTGGCCACACCCTTATTTGGATTCACAGGGAATGAGGTCCAACCGCTGGGGCAGATCAAGCTGGCCATATCACTCGGCGAGGAACCTTTGAGAAGGACCCGGTGGTCTACCTTCCTGATAGTAGACGCCCCTTCAGCTTATAATGCCATACTGGGCCGACCGGCCCTAAACGAATTTCGGGCGGTGATGTCCACTTTCTATCTGAAGGTCAAATTCCCAGTAGGAGATCAGGTCGGGGAAGCTAGAGGAGATCAGAAGGTCGCCCGCCGGTGCTACGTGAACGATGTCCGAGTAGAAGTAAGCAAGGCCTTCCGAGCTACGCCGGCCAACTGTAACATGGTATAGACCTCTCCGCCTTCTCCCTGGGCTGAGTTGATAGAGGAAGAGGAGGAGGTCCAACTCTTGCCCGACCAAGAAGAAACTAAAGTCAAGATAGCTCCCGGACTATCGCCCGACCTCCGACAGCAGCTGATAGAATGTCTGGCTCAGAACAGAGACGTATTTGCCTGGTCCCAACAAGATCTTAAAGGGGTCAGACCAGAGGTAATGGAGCATAAGCTGCATGTGTACCCTGACGCCCGACCTGTGAAGCAAAAGAAGAGAGATTTTAGCCCTGAACAGAATAAGATCATTCAGGCAGAGGTGGAGAGACTGCTGGGAGCCGGGCATATCCGAGAAATCCAATTCCCGGCCTGGTTGGCCAATGTGGTGCTGGTCTCCAAGCCTGGTGACAAATGGAGGGTCTGTATCGACTTTAGAGACCTTAATAAAGCTTGCCCCAAAGACTGCTACCCGCTCCCCCGAATAGATCAGATGGTGGACTCTACCGCCGGGAGTGAACTTATCTGCATGCTCGACGCCTATCAGGGATATCACCAAGTCCCATTATGCCCGGGTGACCAGGAGAAGGTCAGTTTTGTCACGGCGGAGGGTACCTATTGCTACACAGTTATGCCCTTCGGACTTAAGAACGCCGGGGCAACTTATCAAAGGCTGATGAATAAAGTTTTTAAAGAACAACTCGGGAGAAATGTAGAAGTGTACGTCGATGACATCCTCATCAAGTCCACCAGGGCTGCCGACCTCATAGCGGATGTACGAGAGACCTGCTGCACCCTGCGAAGGTATGGCCTCAAACTCAATCCTGCAAAATGTTTGTTCGGAGCCAAGAGTGGAAAGTTCCTGGGCTACATCCTGACCGAGCGGGGAATAGAAGTCAATCCGGGCAAAGTGAAAGCTCTGCTAGACATGCCACCGCCCAAGAATCTAAGGGAAGTTCAGCGCCTGACTGGGAGGATCACGGCCTTATCCCGGTTCATCTCTAGGTCAGCCGATAGAAGTCTGCCATTCTTCAAGATCCTACGCAAGGCCTCCAAGTTCCAGTGGGATGCCGAGTGTGATCGAGCTTTCGAAGAACTGAAGGCATACTTGGTCAGTCTGCCAGTACTAGCCAAGCCTGAGGAGGGAGAACCATTGTACGTTTACTTATCTGCTACTGAGGAAGCTGTGAGTGCTGTGCTTGTAACCCAGAAAGAGACCGAGCAGCAACCGGTCTATTTCTTTGGGCACTTATTTAAAGAGGCCGAGTGTAGGTATACTACACTCGAAAAATTAGCTTAAGTCCTTGTGTTGATGGCTCGACGACTACGACCTATTTTCTGGCTCATCCTATCCGAGTGCTGACCAATAGCACACTCGGGAAGGTCCTGATCAACCCTGAAATCTCAGGTCGGATGGTCAAATGGACTACCGAACTGAGCGAATATGATATTCAGTATCAGCCTAGAACTGCAATCAAAGCTCAGGCCTTGGCAGATTTCTTAAGCGAGCTTCATGCAGAGGAAGAGGAGGAGGTCTGGAAAATATATGTGGACGGGTCAGCCACCCGGACAGGGAGTGGCGTTAGGATCTTATTGATGTCTCCTAAGGGAGACCCTATCCATCTGGCCGTGCGCCTAGAGTATCATGCTACCAATAACCAAGCAGAATACGAAGCCCTTTTAGCAGGCCTCCAAGCAGCCAGACAGGTCGGGGCCACTCGGGTCATCCTGCATTCTGATTCTCAATTAGTGACTCAACAGGTGGCCGGACGATTCGAAGTGAATGACGAGAAGTTACAGGCTTACGTGGAGGCATATCAACAGTTACAAGTAGAATTTCAAGAAGTTCAGATTACGCAGATCCCCCGAGGGGACAATGCCAAGGTGGATGAGTTAGCCCGGCTGGCCAGTTCTGTCAGTCTGTGGGTCTTCCTCAAGCCTTCACCTCAAGTCATGCTGGTGGCTCAGGTCGAGAGGGAAGCAGAAATGGAGATAGAGGGGGACTGGAGAGCTCCATTCATCGCCTACCTGAAGGATGGAACTCTTCCAGGTAGCCCCGAGCAAGCTCGAATACTGAAGATCAGAGCAGCCTGGTTCACCCTGATAGGGGACGTATTGTACAAGCGGGCTTTTTCCCGACCTCTAGCCAGGTGCCTCGGAAAGGAAGATGCGGACTATGTACTTAGAGAAGTGCATTTGGGGTGCTGCGGAAATCATTCAGGAGGTCGGTCCATGGCTCGAAAGGTCCTGCTGGCCGGTTACTTTTGGCCGACCCTTCAGAAGGATGCAGAGAGGATGACTCTTTCTTGTCTTTCTTGTCAGAAGTACCAGAATCTGTCTCACCGACCGGTGGAGATGTTGCGAGCGTCCATCACATCATGCCACTTTGATCAGTGGGGTATGGATATAGTGGGACCCTTCCCCAGAGCAGCCGGACATAAGAAATTCTTGTTGGTGGCAGTAGACTACTTCTCCAAGTGGGTCGAGGCAGAAGCCCTGGCTCGGATCACTGAGCAAGCAGTAAAGAAATTCCTTTGGCAGAACATTTTGTCCCGGTATGGCATACCTCATAAGCTGGTATCAGACAATGGTCGGCAGTTTCAAGGTTGGATAGTCAGAAATTGGTGTAAGGAATTTGGGATCAAGCAGGCCTTCACTTCCGTAGCATACCTCCAGAGTAATGGTCAGGCCGAAGTAGCCAATAGAGAGATTCTGAAAGGGCTCAAAGTTAAGTTAGATCAGGTCGGCGGATCCTGGGTGGATGAGTTGCCGGGGGTCCTGTGGGCCCTTCGCACCACACCCAAAGAGGGGTCGGGGTGCACTCCCTTCCAGTTGGTCTATGGCAGTGAAGCAGTGGTCCCCATGGAGGTCGGCTGTGAGTCTGACAGAAGACATTTGTATGGAGAAGATAATGCGGAGAAGAGACGAGCTGAGCTAGATCTGATTGAGGAAGTCCGAGCTAAGGCTACCGTCCGCATGGCTGCTTACCAGCAGAGGATGCAGAACCGATACAACCAGAAAGTTATGCCCCGACACTTCCAAGTAGGGGACAAAGTATGGAAAAGGGTCAAGCCTGTTGGAGAAGTAGGCAAGCTAGAGCCCCCATGGAGTGGTCCGTTCTTGGTGGTCGAGGCGCTGGGATCGGGAGCCTACTATCTGCAGGACGCTCGAGGAAAGCGGCTCGGCAGACCTTGGAGTGCCGTGCACTTAAGATTGTACTGTGAGGAGAGAGGAGAGAGGAGAGGAATAATCCTTGTAACTGTATTCAGAAAAAGCGATGACAAAAACCCTAACTCCTCAAAAAACAACTGCAGCAAGTTATAAGTGAGCTCTATCTCACGCACCCACCGAATTCGGCGCCGACCGGGCGTGGCGTCCCACGTTCGGTCGGGCCCGGTCGGGCGTGGCGATCCACGTTCGGTCAGGGTAAGTCGGACGGTGTCCAGACTCTTGCTAAGGCAAGTTATAAGTGGGCTTGCTCTCACGCACCCACCGGACTCGGCGCCGACCGGGCGTGGCGTTCCACGTTCGGTCGGGCCCGGTCGGGCGTGGCGATCCACGCTCGGTCAGGGTAAGTCGGACGGTGTCCAGGCTCTTGCTAAGGCAAGTTATAAGTGAGCTCTATCTCATGCACCCACCAAACTCGGCGCCGATCGGGCGTGGCATTCCACGTTCGGTCGGGCCCGGTCGGGTGTGGCGATCCACGTTCGGTTAGGGTAAGTCGGACGGTGTCCAGACTCTTGCTAAGGCAAGTTATAAGTGGGCTTGCTCTCACGCACCCACCGGACTCGGCGCTGACCGGGCGTGGCGTTCCACGTTCGGTCGAGCCCGGTCGGGCGTGGCGATCCACGTTCGGTCAGGGTAAGTCGGACGGTGTCCAGACTCTTGCTAAGGCAAGTTATAAGTGAGCTTGCTCTCACGCACCCACCAGACTCGGCGCCGACCGGGCGTGGCGTTCCACGTTCAGTCGGGCCCGGTCGGGCGTGGCAATCCACGCTCGGTCAGGGTAAGTCAGACGGTGTCCAGACTCTTGCTCGAAAGACGCATAAATTAACACATTGCTGTGATCCTCACTGTCAGGGCGTGGCTCCCCACGTTCTGAAAGATGAAAGGGATATTAGGTCAGCTCAATAAAATTGAACTAATCGAACCAACACATACAAGCCAACTTGACCTCGCTGATAAAGGTCAACTCGTCGACGACCAAGCAAAATCGCCGAGTCAGGGTGCCGACCCGACCGAGCAAAATCGCCGAGTCAGGGTGCCGACCCGACCGAGCAAAATCGCCGAGTCAGGGTGCCGACCCGATCGAGCAAAATCGCCGAGTCCGGGTGCTGACCCGACCGAGCAAAATCGTCGAGTCAGGGTGCCGACCCGACCGAGCAAAATCGCTGAGTCAGGGTGCCGACCCGACCGAGCAAAATCGCCGATTCAGGGTGCCGACCCGATTGAGCAAAATCGCCGAGTCCGGGTGCCGACCCGACTGAGCAAAATCGTCGAGTCCGGGTGCTGACCCGACCAAGCAAAATCGTTGAGTCCGGGTGCCGACCCGACCGAGCAAAATCGTCGAGTCAGGGTGCCGACCCGACCAAGCAAAATCGCCGAGTCAGGGTGCCGACCCGACCGAGCAAAATCGTCGAGTCAGGGTGCCGACCCGATCGAGCAAAATCGTCGAGTCAGGGTGCTGACCCAACCGAGCAAAATCGCCGAGTCCGGGTGTCGACCCGACCGAGAAAAATTGCCGAGTCAGGGTGCCGACCCGAACGAGCAAAATCGTCGAGTCAGGGTGCTGACCCGACCTAGCAAAATAGCCGAGTCAGGGTATCCACTCGACCGAACAAAATCACAAAGTCGGATCATGCGCCCGACTGACCTTCATTGCTGAGTTAGGATATTGACCCGACCAAGCCACAATCTCAAGTTTGGAAAAAGGCCAGGTTGGAAGACTAATAACACGGGTCGCCCGAGCGCCTGACACTTAGCCAAAATTTCGAGTTGGCCAAAGAGGTCAAACTAAGGAGACCGGGATGAACACCCCAGTAATCGACAATAAGTGAGAGTTCGTCGCAAGGCATAAACGCCGGCCTTCGCAGAATGAGTTGAACGAGTTGCATAAATAACACTTAGCGGTGGTCTCGCGCATCATAAACGAAGGGCCGACCTAATGAAGCAACATAGCCATGTCCGGACGTCGACCCGACTTAATAATATCCCCGGGTCAGGGCCCCGACCTGGCCCCATGGTACTTCTAAGCTCGTACGTGGATCCAGTCAAACGTTTGACAGTGCAGATGTCTTCCACAGTCGACCCCTAGCGAAAACTCATCGCTCGAGCTAACGGGGTCTACTTCAATGAATAAAGCGAACACACTGAGCGGACGACACATAGAGAAAACCGCACGCACCACAAACAATCAAATAAAGTAAAGAAAAGGATAAATTGTTCAAAATAAGAAAGAGCCCGAGTGCGTCGCAAAACCGGGCTAAGAAGAAGTCAAATACCATTACAAAATTTCAAAGGCCGCGGGGCCAAGCATGAGCCGGTTGATAATCAGTTCGAGTAAAGAGATAGGCAAGATAAACTAAGTAAATTTCGGAAAAGTATTTTCGGGAATCGAGGCCTTGATCAAAGTGGGCTTCACCACGTTGGGAGGCAGGTCGGCAGGAAGGTGGCCGGCCTCTGTAAGCTGCTGTATCGCGCCCTTCACTCCGTACACGATCATGCCCGCAGTCTGCTTGTATACTTGCCGGAGGAAGGGTGCCAATTGAATGTAGGCAATTCGAGCTTGTTCAATCCGGGCCGACTCGCCGGCCTTGTAGTCAGCGAACTCCTTTTGCAGGCGAGCCACCTCGGCGTCCCGTTCTTTGAGCCGAGCATCTTTGGCCGCTGACCCTGCCTCGGTACTTACCAGTTGAGCTTCTAGAGCTTGGAAGGCTTCTTGCTGAGCCTGGAGTTCGACCTCCTTCCTCTTCAAGGCAGCTAGCTCCGTCTCTTTGCTCTGCAAAGCTAGGCGAGTCTGCTCATGAGCCGTTCGTACCTCCTGTAGCTGCCGCTGTAGGCTCAGGGACTCGCTAGCTTTCCTATCTAAGTCGGAACGGGTCCTAGCATCGCGAGCAAGGGCAGTTCTCTTCGAGGCCTTGGCTGCTTCAAGGTGAGTGGCGAGCTGGTCTATCTCGCGGGAGGACGCAGCCAACACTTCGTATGAACGCTCCAGTCGGATGTCACTCTCGGCCAGCTGTATGCGTAAGGAGGTCACCTCGTCTCGGAGGCGGCTCTGGCCTTCGGCGCCGGGCGGGAGAGCATGCTGAGCTAGTTGATGCTCTAAGTCCTTTACCTTGTACTCCGCCGCCCGGCGCTCCCTGGCGTTCTCGACCAGGGCCTTGGTAACGGCCTGGCTAGTGGTCCATAGCTACACCAAAGCGAATAACCCGTGAGATGGGTAAAAAAGATAAGGGAGAGGGAAGGATGTACCTTGGTTATGTCCATGGCAAAGTTGTCAGCTAAACTGAAAGAACTGCGCCCTTCCGTCAGTTCCAGACCTCTGTCCCAGGCCGCAGAAAGGTGGCCGTGCAAGTTAAGTTGCTGGGGCTCTACAATCCGAAGTAGCAAAGTCTCAGAAGGGAGTTGTACGTCAATCGGGACTCGGGGAACGTTGTGCATTGTCAGGAGGGCGGTGGCGGCTTCTTCGCTGGCGGGGTCGACAACAGCTGCTGAACGAATAGGAGCAGAGCTGGAAGATGGATCCCTGGGCCGGGGCAAGCTCGGACTCGGGGGGATGATCCCAGGTTGAGCGACACTAGTAGACGGAGCCGAAGTGCTCGGGTGAGGAGAAGCCGAGCGGGAGGTGGATAACCGTATTCTGACCCGACTGGGCGGGGGAGCGGGTAGTTCTGGCGCCCTCTCAGGTTGGGTTTGAGCAGCGAGAGTACTCGAGGGAGCAACCTCTCGAGGGCGCTTTTTCTTCTTGGACGCCCGAGAAGAGGACTGACCTGCAGTGCTAGTTGGCACCTAGGCCTGCGAGCGGACCTCGGGAAGGCTGGACTCGATGCTCTGGGCTAGTATCTCTAGCTCCGAGTCGCTCTCCGCCCCGCCTGGTTGCGCGGGAGCTAGTGCCGCGCTCACGGGCGGCACATCCTGACTCGCTAGTAGCTCGGCCGCCCGGGTGTTCAAGGCCTCTTCTTCCAGGGCCAGCTCCTCGTCGAGAAGGCAATCCATCAAAGCCTGAGCTGCAAGCCAGAAAAGAGCTTTTAGTTAGCATTAAAGGACCCTTGAGTGAAAAGGGGAATTTACAGTAGGTGTCGGGCAGCTCCGCCGGAATCTGACTCAATCGGCAGATGTAAAGCATTGCCTCACTCAATAGTTTACCGGCATGAAAACGACGTCCCCCGATCTTAGAGAAGGCCAATTGAAAGCGGGGGTCAGCACGGTATTTCTTGGGGGCAACAGGATGAGCCGGTAGCTCTTCCAGCCAGCCGGTCGGCCAAGAGGCGGTCGGGGTAGTGCTTATATAGAAAAAGTGGGATTTCCACCCCTTATTCGAGGAGGGAACCTTGTCTAAAAAGGCCGTGTTAACCCGGGCTTGGAAAAAGAAGCAGCCCGGCTCTTGCATTTTAAGATAGTAGAAAAGATGGAAGACCTGAGGAGTAAGAGGAACTCGGAAAGATTCGAAGATGATCACCGTGCCGCACAGAATGCGGATCGAGTTCGGGGCCAGTTGGGAAAGGGGCACTTGGAAGTACCGGCATACCTCCACGATAAAAGGATGCAAGGGGAATCGCAAGCCGGCTAGGAAGTGGTCCCTAAAGATGGTAAAGTAGTTTAAGGGGGCTTGGTTGGGTCGACCATCCTGAGAGGGGAGAATAAAAGGGTGATTTTCTGGAACGCGATAGTCTAGACGGAGGGTTTCTAGGGAACCCAGACTCAAGGTCAAACGAGTAGTGGTATACCACGGCCTAGGGGCAGAAGAGGAGCCGACCATGTGATCGGACTCGGGAATTAACAAAAGAAATCTAGGCGGGAAGAAGAGTACCTAACGTTGGAGCTCGCTGTAAAACACTGATCGCCGAAAGCACAGTTTGCTAAGACTCGAGGAGGTCGGACAGTAAAGGTCGGACACAAGCGAAAGGAGAAGCGGAAGTGGGGGTGAAAAAAGGCTAAATCGGTGGCTCAAGCCTATTTATAGCACCGGCAAAGCCAAGGAGACCGTCGGATGGAGGGGATGAAAGTGGCGGGCTTCGACCTTCACCGTCCGATTCGCGCGATTTCCCACCCCTCGAAGCTTCTCGCAGACGCCATGCGAAACCGCGCCAATGACGCCTCGCTACCAGAAGCTTCCATTAGGAAGTTGACGCGTGGTCGGGCGCTGATGAATGATTCAACAAGAGGTCAGGCGCTCAGGAGATTAACTCAAAAGGCGAGGGACACACAAGAAGGCGAAAAGGGAGGCGGGCCGACCGGGCCAAGAGCCTAGTCAGTCGGACTTGGCGCCTCCTTCGACTATACTTGGAGGGGAGGCTTGTGATCCGGGCGAGCGGGTTTTTATCAGGGTTAGGAGCCCGGTCGGAGATTATCCGGTTCAACCCGGCTCAAGGAGAGCATGGGCCAGGGCGGGCGAAAGCTCAGGTCGGAGTCAAACTCACCCGGGCCAAGCTATGGAGGCTGAGCTCTCGGGGTCAAGCTCTTGAGGCCGAGTTCCCAGGGCTGAGCTCCTAAGGCTGAGCTCCCGGGGTCGAGCTCCCAAGGCCGAGCTCCCGGGGTCGAGCTCCTAAGGCCGAGCTCCCGGGGCCGAGCTCCCAAGGACAAGCTCTCGGGGCTGAGCTCCCAAGGCCGAGCTCCCGAGGCCGAGCTCCCAAGACCGAGCTCCCGGGGCCGAGCTCCCAAGACCGAGCTCTTGAGGCCGAGCTCCCGGGGCCGAGCTCCCAGGCCGAGCTCCTAAGGCCGAGCTCCCGGGGCCGAGCTCTCAAGACCGAGCTCCCGGGGCCGAGCTCCCAAGACCGAGCTCTCGGGGCCGAGCTCTCAAGACCGAGCTCCCGGGGCCGAGCTCCCAAGACCGAGCTCTCGGGGCCGAGCTCCCAAGACCGAGCTCTCGGGGCCGAGCTCTCGAGACCGAGCTCTCGGGGCCGAGCTCTCGAGGCCGAGCTCCCGAGGTCGCGCAATTGAGGCTGAGTTCTCGAGCCACATTCGCGCAATTGACGTCATCATCACCTGACATAGCCGCTTAACAATAATTAGGGTCATGAGAAGCAGGATCACTGGCTGGCAGGCTGCTGTGTCAGCCTCACCCCGTCGCTAAGATAGCCATTTACTTAGCTTAATCCCTAACTGATCCTGGACATGATGTGACAGTTCGCACGCCGGAAGACCTTTTCGCCTCCCTATATAAACCCCCCACACGCGCTCCATAAAGGGGATTGCTGCCATTTGACAACCTCACCACCACATCGTGAGTTCTGTTTTGGTTCGAGTCGAGTGACCCAGTCGAGTCCCCACTAAGCCCGACTCCGACCTTCCGAACTACAGTAGACCGGGTCATCTTGGTCAGACCGAGTCAGCCGGAGGAGAACCGGTCTTCATTTGTCGACATGATCACTATACATAATAAACCATGCATAGAAAAATGACAATATCTACAGAGATAAAGTTAAAGGTACTCCCCTCAAATAGAGATGCTCATATCACAAGAGAACCCCCGTCAGAATGTTATATATCAGAAATTAGGAGGGCTAAATTGATTAAAAATCAAAAATTAAGGGTGTAAGTTGGATTGCTCAAATATTGAGGGGCTTTTTGTAAAATTAGTTTTCGACTTACAAAACCCTCTCCCTTCTCCTTCTCATCGCTTCCCCTTCTCCAATTCCGGATGTTCAATTTCGGATTACATGCCCCTTTTACTGACGTGTCAAACATAAATCATTACTTGGGAATAATCGATCATCTAAACTAAACAGGGTTTTCGTTGAAAACCTTGGATGGATAACCAAGATTATCAAGGATAATTCTCAACCAAACGCACACTTAGAGTTATCTTTCTATGGGTGAATAATCCTTACCGTGCGTCATAACTAGAATTAAACTCTTAAATATCTGATTGACCGCTTGAAAGATTTAATCGCAACTGTCCGCTTGAAAGACTTAATCACACCATTGCAGCACACATTTTCCATCAATTGTAACAAAATAGAATTCGCCATCCAGCCCCACGACCATCTGCGAAGAGATAGGGTATTTTTTTCGACTTTGTAGAGATTTAAGCTCTTAGTTCATTCTTATAATAAATATCCCGCAATAGCAAACTAAATCGTGCTCAGGGGCTGAGCTAAACACCAGACAATATCTAGATGGCATGATAAACACGACCGCATATTAAACAACAAGCTGAGCTAAACAAGAACTCAGCGCCAATGAAAAACTGATATACCAAATCGTAGGGAAATACTTAGCGAAATACAACTCCAAGATGATATATGACAAAACACTAGCAAATATCGAAGTTCAGGGGAGAAGAAGGTTTATGCTTCTCTATCATACTTAGAAAAGTCATGGATCATTGACTTCATAGTAAAAGTTCAAGCCCAAGTGAAAAATGAGACCCAAACTCATCCATCTCCTGCTTCGGTAACGCCACGCCAATCTGCACTCCACCGTCCGCATCCCTGCTCCCTGACAAAGACATGGATGCTAATCGTGCCATCGACGGGACGTCCACCTTCACCGGCCTCCCCCACCCGAAGTCAACGTCGTAGACTTTGAACCTCGGCGACCCCCCAACAATGAGAGTCTGCGGAATCAACATTTCCCGGATCCTCTCCGGGCAATTATCGATGCCTTCTAGGGGATCGTCTTTCAGCCTTTCGATGGTTTTACCGACGAGTCGTGCTGCCGTCGTAAACCCGTCTTCCCCCGCGAGGTCGACGGCCTTCGCCTCGACCAAGTAGCAGGCGATGCAGTTGCCGAAGTACTCCGCCGGAAGCGGCGGTTGCAGCCGCTGCCGGCAGTCTCCGGGGAACACCAAGCGGAGATGCTCTTCCTCGCGGTATCCTCGCGCTCTGACGAGGCAAACCCACACGTAAGCGTAGGTCACCACGGCGGTGGAGCAGTGGAAGGAGTACTTGGACTTGGAGGCCATCTCCTTCAACCTACGAATCTGGTCTGCGGTAATGGTATACTTGCCGATGATCAAGTTCAGCGGAGTCAAATTCATCATTTTTGACTTGGTCAACTGCGCATTGAGGGCAAAGTTGCTGCAGTACCTGGAGTACGCATCGCTCGGATTCGGAAACAAGGCCCGGTCGAAGAAGGGCAGTGCAGGCGCCGGCGCCGGCGCCGCCTTGCCTGACGCTGCCGCGGTTCGAGAAGCCCAGGAGGAGATGAATCTGATGGAGCTGGAGCCGTCGCACGCCGAATGGTGGACGCTCACGGCCACGGCCACGCCTCTGTTGGGAAACAGAGTTACCTGCACGGCGGTCACCGGCCGACGGCCATCGTCTGGATCAGCTAGTTGGGGGATCAAGGGAAATAACTTAGCGTGCTCGCATTCGGGGCGTCCGGAGAGGTCGTCGAAGTCCCCATCGTGCTTGATGACGGTGAAGGAAACAGAGTCGCCCTCGACGTAGTGTAGCTCGTACTTGTCGTGGCTACCCGGGCGGAGGCGGATCTTGCCGGAGAGGGGGTAAAAGTCCCGGAGAGTGAGGGAGAGGCCGGATTTGAGGGCGGGGAGGAGGGAGTCGAGGAAGTGGCTGGTGGAGTGGGAAAAAGGGTAGAAGAAAAGGCGCTGAACGGGTCCACCGTAGAGCCATAGTATGTCAAAAAGAGTAAAAGGGAGAGAGGATTCCGGCACTGACCCCGGTGGAGGAGCGACTTGAGAGATTTCGAGGACCGTTACTTTCGCTGCCGGCGGCGACATCTTGGAAGAAGAGTTCAGTTTTGAGTGGTAAACCAACCTCCCTGAGTACTAAATGGGTATTTGATGACAATGACAAAGCGTCCGCCGCCTCGTGTTTTATTTTCTCTGTTTTGATTTTGGAAGTCTGACGAGTGCCTTGTGCGAACGAAACGTCTTTATCGTCTAACATCATCTCAAATTCAAAATATCATATTTGATAAATATTATTTCAGCTCCAATCTATTAATATCATATCACATAAAAAAAAATCTTTAAAATATTATATTTCATCTTATTCAAAATTTAATTATTCACGTAAAATTTTAATTTAGTAATTTTTACATAATACTTATTATATTTAAAATTAATGATTCATTTATTTTAAAAATTAATTTTTAAAAATTTTATATCAACTATCTATATAAATATATATTAAAATCACACACAATTAACACAATTATTAATTTTTATTTAAAACAAACAATAACATTTAATTTTAATTATTTTGTTATATTTTTTTTGAAATTAGTAATATAATTTATAAATATAATTATATTTAAAATACGCTTAATAAATAATTTTTTATTAAATTAAATCTTTATAATTATGTTTAATAAAATTAAAATACGCTATTATATTTTTTAATTTATATTATAATAAATAATTAATATTTTTAAATAAATATGAAAAAATAATTATTATAAATTAATTTTTATTAATGATATTTAGTAATATAATATTCAATAATATATATTATATTTGATTTTATTGATTATATAATATAATAAGAATTTTTAAATATTAAAAAAAATTAAAAAATTTCAACACCAAATATGATGTCATGAATAGTGCATCACCAAATATGGTGATGCACTATTCATCACACCAAATTTGGGTTGGATTTTGATATATTAATTAGAGTGGTTTGGTATGGATTTGACATCAAATTTAATGGGAAACATTTATGAGAATGTGATATGTTTGATGGTTGGTTCTATATTCCTCGTGCAGATTAAAACTAATTTAAAGAAACATTTACGATCTATTTTTGTTAAAATTTAGTTATCCAATTATAATTAATCCTAAAAATAATCAATTTAATTTTATAAAAAATTTTAATACTCAAATAAATTAAAAAAATTAGCATTCTTAGAATGGTCATTTTACCCATGGGAAATCTCAACCATTAGAATAGCCTGAAGCCTTTCAAAAATTTAACTGCTGCATCGTTGTTACCCAGGGTTATAATTATCACGAGTCCCAGATATGTAGAAGATTGTCATATTTATATTCAGTAACAAACTAAAAAAAAATAATATACCAAATAACAAGCGAAACAAATTTTAAAAAATATTTTTATTATTATTAAAGAGCTAATCTTTAGCTTATTCATGAAACAAAGAGAACAAAAATATAAAACAAATCTTTAGTGGAGGTCTCAAACAAATACTCAATGGACGATCGATTTGAGGTTGAGTTCTATGGCTGAATGTCTGAAGTGTTCAATTCAACAGTAAGATATCGCCCATCAAGAGCCCATCTATGAGCTAATGCAGGTGACAAGTATAAGAAGTGGAGGACGTGGTCAAATTCACATGGCCCACTTTCCCAATTCTCCCCTAGACCCTTTACTATAAAAAGGGAGGGGGTACATCCAAGAGATGACTATCAAAGGAAAGGAGAGGCATTTAGAAGTATGGTAGAGGAGCATCCAAAGAGAGAGATTTGATTCGTGGACTATACGAGGTGTTCATCCTAATATTTTTGTCGTCGGCAAGAGCGGCTTCCTCCAATGGTATTTTTGAAAATAATACAAAATAATTTAAAATCGATGCAAAGAGAATGAGAGAGAGACAAGAGAAAGAAGAAAATAAACGACAGCTTGATAATTATATTAATAAAACTTAGGTTTATATATGAAAGGAGATATATATATAGACAAATTTAAAAGATTAATTCTATCCTAGACAAATTCTATCCTTATATAAATAATTTTTTATTATATATTAACATCCCCTCTCAAACTCACGATGCTTTAACAGAAAATATCGAGAGTTTGTTAACTAGAAATTGAAAACGTGCAATAAAATACGCTTTGGTGAGCAAGTCTGTAATTTGCATTAAACATGAGATAAATGACAAAGTGATGATGTCATTCTGATAGTGATGTCGAGTGAGATGACAATCAATCTCGATATGCTAGGCATGTTCATAAAAAATAGAATTGTGAGCAATTTGAATGACACTAGAGTTGTCACAATGCATAGGAGTAGGATTCGAGAGAAAAAAACCCATATCAGTAAGTAATCAACTTAACCAAACAATTTCAGTAGTAGTAAAAGTCATAGCAC
Organism: Boesenbergia rotunda; assembly: GCA_024364735.1. Taxonomy (NCBI): domain Eukaryota; kingdom Viridiplantae; phylum Streptophyta; class Magnoliopsida; order Zingiberales; family Zingiberaceae; genus Boesenbergia; species Boesenbergia rotunda. The sequence continues at coordinate 390,953 of JAGFNQ010001029.1, forward strand.
GAAGAAGAACGAGATATAATATTTTGTTTTTTACTCTTCAAGATATACGAGAATCTCCCAAGAAAATATAAAATCATATGGTAGACTTACGATTTGTAGAATTACCACCCCAATCTGCATCTGAATAGGCACGCAGCTCTATTGTAGAAGTGGAAGGATAAAGAAGACTATAAAACTGGGTACCTCGAAGATAACAAAGGATACGGAGCACAACTCCCTAATATACTGAAGTGGGAGAAGTAACAAACTGGCTGACAATATGTACAATATAAGCAATATCAGTTCTATTGATGGTTAGATACACTAGACTACCAACTAAAGTGTGATATAAAGAAGGATCTGGCAAGGGAACACCATCAGTCGAAGAGTACCGAGCATTAATCTCAAGCGGAGTATCCACAATACGAATATCAGATAGATGAGCTTGCTGTAGAATGTCACCAATATATTTGGATTATGAGAGAAAATAACCACGAGGAAAATAAGGGGCGTTTGTTTGCATTTTCCAGTCTGTTTTCCATTTTCATTTTCTGTAGAAAATGTGGTTTTCTGGAAAACATGTTTGGTTTGCATTTTCCAGCTTTGTTTTCCAGAAAAAAACATAGCGTTTTCTAGAAAACTGGAGAATGAAAAAAAGTCATTTTCCAGAAAACTAGAAAATGCGGTTTTCTAGAAAATGAAAATGGAAAATGACTCAAACCAAACGCCCCCTAAGCTACTTCAAGTCCCAAAAAATAACGCAAAAGACCCAAATCTTTCATTTCAAACTCACGAGCCAAATATAGTTTCAATTCTTCTATTCCACTTATACCATCCCTGTAATAATAATGCCATCAACATAAAAAGAGAGTAACGTGCGACCTGACGAAGCACAACGTACAAAAAGAGTAGAGTCATGCTGACTAGGAAGAAAGCCAAGAGATCCAATAATAATAGAGAACTTGTCAAACCAAGCTCGAGAAGCTTGTTTAAGACCATAAAGAGTCTTTTTTAGTCTGCAAACTTCACCAGGATTGCGAGTGACACCTGGTGGAGGCATCATATAAACTTCTTCTTGAAAATTTCCATTTAAAAAAGTATTTTTAACATTCATATGAAAAATAGACCACTTATGAGCAGATACAACTGCAATGAGAGTACGGATAGTAACAAGCTTGGAAATTAGAGCAAAGATTTCCTTATAATCCATGTTATATTGTTGGAAAAATCCTTTAGCAACCAAACGAGTTTTATACCGCTCAACTGACCCATCGGATTTAGTTTTGATTTTATACACCCATCGAGAATCAATCACACACTTCCACAAAGGAAGAGGAATAAGACCCCAAGTACCTATTTGATATTAAGCAGAAAATTCTTCCGCCATAGCCTGCTGCCAAAGAGGGTCAAGAGAAGTCTCTCTATAAGAGGAGGGCTCAGACAATTGGTGAATAGAAGTCAAAAAGGAAGAAAAAAAACTAGAATAAGTAGAATACACAAAATTAGGGAATTGTGTAGACTTACGAGATCGTTGAGGGTAATGAGGAGGAGGATCTGCTATCACAGGAGCATTATGGGAAGTAGTAGGAGCAAGAGGATGATGACCAGAATATGTATAAGTGTCAATCTTGCAAATAGAATCATTAGAAGAAGAGTTGCTAGGGTGGTCTACTTGTGGAGAAACATGAGACGACATATTATCGGAGTCTATGCTAAAATGATCAATACGAGTGAGATCATATTTTCTAAGATTAGAAGTGTTAACAGAATGAAATGTGTTCAAGAAAAATAACATGACGTGAGACATAGAATTTTTGACTAACTGGATCATAACATCGATATCCTTTTTGACCCTCGCTATAGCCAAGGAAAACACAAAGAGCAGACTTAGAACTAAACTTACTACGTTCAACATGAGGACGGAGGACAAAATATGTGGATAAAAAAACTCTTAAGACAGAATAATCAGGAACATAACCATATAATTTTTCAAAAGGAGATAAACCAAATGGAATAGAAGATGTAATTGTATTGATAGAATGGACTGCAGTAATAATAGCTTCCCCCCAGAACTCACTAGGAATATATGCAGACAACAAGATAGAACATGCAGTTTCAACAATATATCTATGTTTTCTTTCAGCAAAACCGTTTTGTTCAGGAGTATCAATACAAGAACTTTAATGAAGTGAACCATCTGAGACAAATAGTTCAGAAAAAAGATTAGATGTATATTCACCACCCAAATCAGATAAAAAATATTTAATAATAGTATTATGTTGAGTTTTACGATGGCACGATACATATGATAGATACCAAGGAAATTAGAACAATGTTTGATAAGATAGACCTAAGCGTAGCGAGTATAATCATCAATAAAGAAAACGTAGTAACGAGGTCCATCAGCTTTACTAATCGAATATAAACCCCACACATCAGAATGAACCAATTCAAACGGTGCAAGAAAAACAGAGATACTTTTATAAAAAGATAAGATAGAGAATTTTGCTAATTTGCAACCACAACAATCTGAAATATCATGAGTTTGTAATTTTCCTAAATTTCTTTTAGAAGCTAAGTATTTCAAACGAGAAGAAGAAACATGTCCAAGACGAGAATGTCACAAATAAAAAATTAGAAGAAGCAAAGTTTAACCGAAAGGAAGACAAATCAACATTGGATGTTGCAACATCTAGAACTTTTAGTTGTTCTAATACATATAGTCCCCTCTGTCTACGACCTATCCCAATCTACTTCTAAGATCACGGATCTTGCACATAACAAGAAGATGAAGTAAAAAAAACTAAGAAACTAGAATCACATAATTGACCAACCGAGACAAGATTCAAAGTAAGATTAGGAATGTGATGTACATTAGACAAAGATAAATTAGATGTAGAAATAGAGCCAACACTAGCTAATGGCATGGGAGAATCGTTTGCAGTCATGACTGACACAGAAGGAGAAGAATTTATATATACAAAAGAATTGATATTAAGTGATATATGATGTGAAGCTCCAGAATCAAGGATCCACATAGTAAAAGGTATACCTAAGATATCATTATAGGGCAAACCTTTGTGAGAAGAAGCAGCCATAACATATGGATGGATGCAAGAAACTTTTGAAATTGTTCGACAAGAGCTTCAATTGTGGTATTGGATGATTGAGTCCCTTTAGAATTTGTAGGAGGAACTACTGCTGTCATGTTGGATGCTCCAAATTTAAAAAATCATTGTTGTGATTGACTATCAAATTTCGAAGGAGAAGACAAAATCAATAGTCATATTTTTCAGTCGTCAGGTGGATTTAAAGAACTCAAAATTCGATCTCCGCCGTTCAAAATGTAGCCCTGGGTGCAAGAAATGTTCCCTCAAAGTTTCAGGGCAATCTAATGGTTAAAACTTAAGAAAATATAATTCTTCTACCAATGCAGTTTTAAACTAACCATGATATAGAAAACGCTAAGGAAACCTCATAATAATCGACCTTCAGACACTTGAAAATTATAAATCTCAACGATGATATTGCCATCCTTCCAAATTTAAAATTTTCGGTTCGGCAAGATCGTGCTCTGATACCATAAAAATAATACAAATATAATCTAAAACCGATACAAAGAGAAGAAAAGAGAGACAAGAGAAAGAAGAAAATAAATGACTGTTTGATAATTATATTAATAAAACTTAGGATTTACATATGAAAAGGAGATATATATGGATAAATTAATTTAAAAGACTAATTTTATGGCAGACAAATTCTATCCTTATATAAATAATTTTTTTATTATATATTAATAATTTTCTCCATCTCCAATTGCTCACGATTTACGAAAGATTCATTGTAAGTTTCACAGACTTTATACCGTATGTTCATGTTTTATAATCTACAATGGTATCAGAGCATGTATAAATTCTAAAGTGCATGAAAATACCTATATAAGAATGGTTGTCCCTCAAGGCATGCCGATGGAGTTTGCTTTGTTTGAACTCTGTCATCCCCGAGTTGCTATCTGCCATTTTTGATGGATGTTGTCGTAATCGGTGACCAACTTCGATCGCAACTACTAATGCCTACGAAGTTAGTCTATGATATTAGTCCATGGGCGAAAGGCCTAGAAGTTGGTGACGAAGAAAATGTGGAAAAACCGCGTCGTGTTGGGCTTCTATGGATGGAGAGCGCCGATAACTACATCGTAAGGTTGGCGTTTGACAGCCTCCCTAGTAGGTGTGTTCGTCCTGGGAAATGGTTGGCGAACTTGGGATTTAAAAAAAAAACAGAGGCAGCGGAAAGAAGGTTTCGTGCAAGAGGTTCTGAACAAGAATTAGGTTTCAAACCAATGAAAATAATTATATTTATATTTATTTTTTTCAATGCATGGCAGACCAGTGTTGGAAAAATAAAAAAGTAAGCTTGCTTTTTTTTTTTTGCAAGTAGGCAAAGAAAAAAAATAATGTTGGACCAGGTGGCAGACGAATTTGGGGTGACCGGTACGGTCCCATGAAAATTTTCCACCGGTTACTAGGGTAAATTGGGAAGCGCTCACGGTGGGCAGTCTAGAAGCCCAGCGTCCCAGGGTTCACGCCCCATTTGGAGAAAAAATTCCTACAAATACATCGTAGCTGGGGATCGAATCACGAATACCTGGGATAGCGACTAGTCGCCCTGACCATAGTATAGCCAATGTTTTTTTTATTAATGCATAGATTTGAATTTGGACTAATTTAATTAATTAGATTTGGGTAAATTTTAATTAATTTATTAGGTCCTAATTAATTAAATTAGATCCAGTTGACTCATTTGAATTAGACTAGGTTGGACCAATAAGGCCTGGGTCTAGTCCAAACTATTAGTTGGTTTAACCAGACCAAATTAGTCCAATCAAACCTAGTCTTGTTCAAACCATTGATTGGTTTAACCAGACCTATCAGATACAAACTATGTAAGATCGTGTACGGTACGCTAGAGGGGGTGAATAGCGTTTCTTTGATTCTTTCAACCTACGTTGTTAGTTTGCACAGCGGAAATACAAGATAATAAAACCAACAACAAAGAACAAACGCTAACAAACCGTATTTAGTTGGTATCCACCCCGGCCGGGTGACTAATCCAACAATCCTTCGGCGGATCAAACCCCGGATAACCTCCGGCTAGAACTCGTCGCTCCTTGTGGGTGGAGAAACCTCACCACAACACCAAACAAAGCTCTGGACACGAAGACTACTAACTTGCCCTTAACCAAGACAAGTTTCGTCAAGAAACTCAGCCACAACGATGTCCTCTTTAAATAGGACTCGGGGCTGATTTCTCGCTACCAGTCGACTGCCCTCAGGGCAGTCGACTGGTGCCAGCTAAATTCGACCGTTGACACTCACAACGTTTGAATTTGCCAGCTTACCAGCCACCTACCAGTCGACTGCCCCCAGGACAGTCGACTGGTCCTAGACTGAGACCTTTCTGTGAGTTCCATCAGTCGACTGCCCCCAGGCCAGTCGACTGGTCTACTCACCCACCTAAGGTTACCCTTCCTGAGTACATTCCACTCCGCACTCAAACCCTAGGATTTCCCGAGTACAATCACACTGCACTCGTACCCTCACGACTCGACTGACTCCTCCTCCGCAGCCTCGACTGTTGCCTTCGCGCCCTCTTCATCTTCGGCTCCCGTCCCTCGGATGCACGCAAGCCTCCAGCTTGCCTCCATGCCATCCTTCACGCATGCCTCGAAGTCCGCGCCCATCAGCTCATCGTCCCTGCTCTCCAAGGTCCCTCAGGTGTGCACACAAGCCTCTAGCTTGTCTCCATGCCGCCCTTCACCGTACCGAGGTCGTCCAGTCAAGTCCATATGCGTATCCTGTACAACCTGCACACTCAACATACGCATATCAAATACAAGGGTAAACCTAACTTAAACCCTTTGCCCAAACATCAAAACCCATGGTCACTCCGGACCATCTTAGGGCCGATTGCTCCAACAATCTCCCCCTTTTTGATGTTTGGCAATATGTTTAAGTTAGGAAAGCAAGATAGTAGTAAATAGCAAAAACAATGCTAAATGAATGCATATGCAATGCATAACTGGATCCTATCCCAAGGCATCCCACACCTAACCCTCCAAGTTAGGAATTTTCCAACACCTAGCCCTCCGAGCTAGGACTTTTACCACCTAACCCTCCAAGTTAGGATTTTCCAACACCTAGCCCTCCAAGCTAGGACTTTTCCCACCTAACCCTCCAAGTTAGGATTTTCTACCAAACCAGGCTTTTTAAAGCTTCTCCAAAGCTCCCTCTCCATTGGACTTATAAAGGTTTTTTAAGAACCTCTCCAAGGTTCCCCTTACGCCAAGAATGGAGCAACCATGCTCCCCCTTAATCTCAACTCCCCCTAAACCTAGGGTTTCTTGCAAAGGAGTGTTTGGTTTCCCAACTTAAACCTAACACTTCTCCCTCTTTGCCTAACATCAAAAAGAACGTACAATATCCCAATTATCGGTTCTTTTAATCCTCAATGACCATAAACAATGTGTACTAGCCCCCCATACACTTGTTTTGCATCATTTGGACCCCAAACTAGCTGATGATACAAAAATCAGCCTTGACCAGTCGACTGCCAAAATGGCAGTCGACTGATACTCTGAAAGTCTGAAATTTCAGCATTTCTGATGAACTTCAGAAATACGCCAAAAATTTCACAAATCTCCAAAAATTCCCAAATTTTGTGGAGAGATTTGTGATACCCATATCTACTTGGGAAAAATACATTCCAAAATGTATCTATCACAATTCCCAAGTTTGACATAAAACCCAAAACTAGCCAAAAACTTCAATCAAACCTTGACCTAAAGTTCTAGTTTTGGTTTCCTCTTGATGTCTTTGCCCATGCCACCCCACAATGCATCCCTAGCATTGATTTACATGACAATTACACACCAAAAACCAATTTTCATGCAATATGACCCCAATGTCATATTTCCATGCATGAAACTCAAAAACACCGTGCCAAAACCCAAGAATTGAGACTCAAGTCCGTCTCCAATTCTTTTGGCACACTCCATGGTCCATCTAGACCACTAGGAGCACCCCTCCTAAGGTCAATTCACCATATATCCCAAAGGCTTCTAGAGCTCTCCCTTGAGCTCTTAGCCCTAGTCACCTCCCTAGGTGACTCAACAAATGCTAAACCACACCGGTGAACCTCCGGTGACTCTTGGCCTACGAACTCAACCCTCTTAACCTTGGACCCCTTGTCCTTAGTTAAAACCTTTTCCTTTCCTTTTGATGGCATTCCCTTGCCATTCTTGCACTCCCCCTTCTTGCCATAATCATGTGCTACCCTAGCATATCTCTTTTCCTTGGTATGGGAGACTCTAGATCGGTATCCTAGACCCGATCTATCATTGTTGGGTTTTAGACCACCCAACACCATATCCAAACCCTTAGATCCAATAGTGAATCTCTCTAGGGTTTTCTTTAACCTCTCAAGCTTTTCCCTTAAAGCTTGATTTTCCCATTCTAGGTTCCTAAACCTAGAATCCACATGCCCATTTTGGATATTCCTAGAACTACCCATTTTCTTAGGCATTTGTTTCCCTCCCTTGGGATTAATGCCTTTAGCCTTGGATATACAGGTCATAGATTTACCATGATGCATGCTTTTCTTAGGATATGTATCTACCTTGTTATCCTTATTCCTATCATTGTACTTAAATCCATGATTATGCACAAATAAACAATTCTCATGAGTTCTAGCATGCATGGGTGGATAATTAACATGATTCTTGACATGTAAAGAAGAACTTGAAATCGAATTTCTTTTTAAATTAGGGTTAGAGGGTACCTCCCTTACCCTTGTAGTCCTTCCTTGTTGTGAGCTTCTTCTCTTCCTTCTTTCTTCTTTTTCCCATCTTCTTAGATTTTCCATCATCTTTAGCTCACCTTTTCTAGGGCATTTAGTGTGATAATGCCCTAGTTCTCCACATGTGAAGCATCGAATCTTCTTCCTTTTAGCTTGAACTTCACCAATTCTACAACCCACATTAGCTTTAAAGGAATTTACAATGGGTTTAGGGTGTACCTTCTTCTTCTTACCTAGTGGGCACTTATCCTTGTAGTGCCCCTTTTCATTGCACCCAAAGCATACAATGTGGTCTTTAGCCCTTGCTTTGGTGGAGGTTGAGGCTTGGTTGACTTCCTCTTCACCCTTGGATGAAGTGGAGACTTCCTCTTGATCATGTGTAGGTGAGGGTCTCTCCTCTCTCTCAATCCTTGAAGTGGAGACCTCTTCCTCTTCTTCTCTTGAGGAGGTTGGCGATTCTTCACTTTCTTCTTCCTCTTCTTGAATCATGGGGCTTTTCTCCTTAGGCTCTTTAATTTTTATAGGAGTCTCATGATACTCTTTCACCTTGCTCCATAATTCACATGCACTTTGATATGACCCTACACAACTCAAGATGTCGTTAGGTAATATATCAACCAAAATATTTGTTACCTTCTTATTGGCCCGGAATTGTTCTTGTTGCTCTTTGTCCCAATATCTAGGACGAAGCTTCTTCCCGTGCTTGTCCTTTGGAACCTCGAAGGACTCTTCAAGCGCAATTCGGCATGCCCAATCCATTCCGAACCACGTCTCGATCCTCGCCTTCCAATATGCAAAATCTTCATTATCATAGGCCAGTGGTGCGTAGATCTCGTCCCCAAGTGGACCTTCACCTTCCATTTCCTCTAGCGTATGCTCTCTCGGCGGTTAGTCCGATCAAGAGCAGGCCTTGCTCTGATACCAATTGTAAGATCGTGTACGGTACGCTAGAGGGGGTCAATAGCGTTTCTTTGATTTTTTCAACCTACGTTGTTAGTTTGCACAGCGGAAATACAAGATAATAAAACCAACAACAAAGAACAAATGCTAACAAACCGTATTTAGTTGGTATCCACCCCGGCCGGGTGACTAATCCAACAATCCTTCGGCGGATCAAACCCCGGATAACCTCCGGCTAGAACTCGTCGCTCCTTGTGGGTGGAGAAACCTCACCACAACACCAAACAAATCTCTGGACACGAAGACTACTAACTTGCCCTTAACCAAGACAAGTTTCGTCAAGAAACTCAGCCACCACGACGTCCTCTTTAAATAGGACTCGGGGCTGATTTCTCGCTACCAGTCGACTGCCCTCAGGGCAGTCGACTGGTGCCAGCTAAATTCGACCATTGACACTCCCAACGTTCGAATTTACCAGCTTACCAGCCACCTACCAGTCGACTGCCCCCAGGGCAGTCGACTGGTCCCAGACTGAGACCTTTCTGTGAGTTCCATCAGTCGACTGCCCCCAGGCCAGTCGACTGGTCTACTCACCCACCTAAGGTTACCCTTCCTGAGTACATTCCACTCCGCACTCAAACCCTAGGATTTCCCGAGTACAATCACATTGCACTCGTACTCTCACGACTCGACTGACTCCTCCTCCGCAGCCTCGACTGTTGCCTTCGCGCCCTCTTCATCTTCGGCTCCCGTCCCTCGGATGCACGCAAGCCTCCAGCTTGCCTCCATGCCATCCTTCACGCATTCCTCGAAGTCCGCGCCCATCAGCTCATCGTCCCTGCTCTCCAAGGTCCCTCAGGTGCGCACACAAGCCTCCAGCTTGTCTCCATGCCGCCCTTCACCGTACCGAGGTCGTCCAGTCAAGTCCATATGCGTATCCTGTACAACCTGCACACTCAACATACACATATCAAATACAAGGGTAAACCTAACTTAAACCCTTTGCCCAAACATCAAAACCCATGGTCACTCCGGACCATCTTAGGGCCGATTGCTCCAACAAACTAGAACTGATTTGTTTGGTTTGATCAATGAGCCTGACTTTGATTTAAATGAGCTAAGGTTTAAATAAGAACAATATGGATAAGTCATCCCCATCCAATTAGATTAGTTCTAATGAGAAAAATGGACCCAACAAAGAATTCGATTTCCTAATCGATCATACCGGTATATTAGTAGTCAAATAGAGCTCCTCAAATTAAGAAAATTTATTTTTCTTATCTGTTTATGACTCTGTGGGTTTATGCATATATATGAATTGAATTGAATTAGTTTTGTTACTGGTTTGTCGGTTCTGTATTGAAATTGTGATTTTCAATTTCAGATGCCGAAGTTTATAACCACGTTGACCCGTCATGAGGTACAATGGATGAGCTGAGGGAACAACTAGAGGAGATAGACTACAACCCAAGTCTTGGAATTCAAGGATATGTGGGAAGGCTGGATCGATTGTTTTGGAAACTTGAGCAAGAAGAGTTTGTTGGTGCAGACAGCACCCAAGTCAAACCTGTGTTTTGATAAATGGCAAAGGGTTCAAAAGTTAAGTCTTATTTGTTTTCTAACATGTTACTCAAGTGTGCAGGAAAAGCCCTAGCGAAGGGCTGCTAGTCACCAAGTCCTAGTGAAGGACTACTAGGCAACTAGCGAAGGGCTGCTAGTCATCAAGACCTAGCGAAGGAATGCTAGGCACCAGGCGAAGGACAGCTTGGTACTGAAGTCCTGGCGAAGGACTGCTGGGCAAAAGTCCAACCAGAGGAGCCGGTTGGCAACAGGTAAACTCTCCTGAGAGGAGTAGGTGAGGACGCGTTCTCCGTTGAGGGAATAGTAGGCGTCGGTTCGACCTAGGGTTCCATGTTGGAAACCCAAAGTCAGAACCAAGACAGCTAAGGCTGTATAAAACTAACAACTTACTGCTTTATGTTGTTTTCGGACTAACCCTGGATGCAGGACCAAAGGAACGAGTGTCTGCAGCTTAGAGAGCCTCAAAGGAGTGAGGCAGCAGCTGAGTAGGGCGCCCTGAGTGTCCTGGGCGCCCCCAAAGTGAACACAAAACAAATGAAGCTAAAGGAGCTTCGGCTGAATACTGGCCGGGGCGCCCTCAGCAGCCAGGGCGCCCCCAGCACCCAGGGCGCCTCGAACAGGTCAGCCAGGGCGCCCTCGGCTTCCAGGGCGCCCCGTTAAGGCATTATCCCGAATTTGAAGGGATAACTCACTGACCGCGAGAAGGGGGGATCACAGACCACGTGGAGGGCGCCCCCGTGCTCCCAGGTGCCCTCATAACCCTATAAAAGGCCCTCGACCCCTCAAGCCTGAACACAACATCTTCCAACACGGTTACGTTCTTTTGCTCCTGCGCGTCGCTCCAGAAACCTTCCAACTCGACACGAAAGCACCGACGACGTCCATCTGCTCTGAGAAACACCCGATATCGGACGTCGGTAACGAAGAACTGATTTTTCATTTCTGTTATACTATTACTGTACTACAATTGTAAACTTTTGTAAGAATCTTTGCGCGATTATAGAATTGCCCTCAGTAAATGGTCAACGACCGTGGGCTTTGGAGTAGGAGTCGACCCAGGCTCCGAACCAAGTAAAACTCCCTGTGTTTGCGATTGTTCTTATTCCGCTGCGTACTTACACTAATTCTTTTCCGAAATTTTTTAACAATATTCACCCCCCTCTATCGTTTCTCTCGATCCAACAGAGTTTCAGTCCTAGTAACTATAGGATCGGGGCATTGATTTGTTTGTTGCCGAGGCGTGGTAGAGTAGCTACAAGATGTATATGGGGATGTTATGAAGGGCTATTAGGATGTATACTAAAAGCCTTACTTTTAGTTAAGAACATCTACATTTTGAAAGAGAATCACAAAATTACACGTTGCATATTTATATTAGTATATGCACAAAATGTCTCATACTTTGCATTATAGATAACATGGTGTGTGGTGACACACAGAAGATCATGTTATCACTTCCTTGCAAAGTATAAGTAAGAGGCTCGCAACCGAGATGAAGTTGGACAAACCATCAGGATGGTTGTAGTGTAATTAGGTATAATTTGTCTTAACCATAGAATTACACTAGTGCACTTTGTGTGCATTGAGCAGGACCAAAATAGAGGTCATCCAATTTATACTAACTTTATAATTGGATTGGACCTCAATTTTATTATGGAGTACAACCTCTAAATTCCGAAATAATAATGGGCACATGTATTTAATTATTGTTTCTTTGATTTACCAATGGACGAGATTTATTCTGCTAAATCGATAGGCCTGGTAAGTTGGGAAATAATGTTATGTACATGGTGTACTGTTGATTATTGAGAGAATCCGTGTCCTGGTGAGTCAGGATGATGATTCCCCCTTGATGAGCTCATAATAGGTGGAGCCCATATGAAAATATGGGGGTTGGTGAGGAAGTTCAATGAGATCCTTTAGTGAAATGGATCTCCATTAATGGATCGGATTTGGATCCATTAGCGGGCCAAGACCCAACACCTCCTCATGGTGCCTGCCATAGCCCTATATATACCCCATAGGAGTCATGAAACCAAGGCTAATTGATCATCCAATCCACCCAAGAAAACCTAAAAACCCTCTCATTATTTTCCTTCCCCCTCTCTCTCTCGTAGGGCTAACCTTGCGCCGGTGCAAAGGAAGGAAGAAGAGAGCTTGTCTCTTCTTTTTCTTTGGGCGTAGGGTTCAACAAGGAGGGGAATAGAGAGAGGAGATCGACACACAAGAGAAGAAGGGGAGAACTCACCGGCGAGAACCAAAACCTTGAGGTTTTCCGGCGCCGGGGACAAGAAGAAGGAAGCCCAATGAAGTTGCGGTTTTGTACCCTTTTTCTTCAGATTCTTCTTCATCTTCTTCCCTCTTTTCTTCCTTCTGGTTGCGCGCAGCAGAGCAGAGGGTGGTGGTCGAAGAGCTGGTGGTGTTTGGGAAGCACACGACGCCGGCGGGATTGAGATGCATAGCTAGGGTTTCGGTGGGTTTTGGGAGGAAGAAGGAGCTTCTTTCTTCTTCTTCTTCTTCCTGCTTCTTCATCTTCCTAATCATCCTCACCTTAGCTCTCTTGTAGCCGGCGATCATCGGGCTTGGTGTGGCCGGCGACGCAAGTGAGGGTGAGGAGGTGGCCGGCGGGTAAACCCTAGGTGCTAGGGTTTTTGGTTGGCGGTTGGAAGAGGGTAAAAGACGGTGATCTTGACAAGCCTTGGTGACTCTGCGTCTTGGTAGCTCATCGTCCACACGACATCCAAGAGGGGAGGGTCATACTGTAGAAGACTGCGAGGTAAAAGACGAGGTATATCTCTCTTTGGCTCCTCTTTGTTTTCTTTGTTATTTCATGTGATTTATGTTATTGCATATGTTTTAATTAATTACCATAGTTTAATTACTTGTTAATTAATATTGATAATTAATTGTGTCATGGACCTCGACGATAAACACATAAACTGGCGATCTATTCGTCATCTTTTCCGCGGTCACTTGATTCGGAAAGTTACAAGGCCTTACTCTTGAGTTTGGCCAAGTTGTGACTTGAATCAATTGATACAATGACGAGACAGTCATTTGGGAGACGAGTCTCCATTCGGATTAAATTTGTAATCCATAGACATGGAGAGGTCTCTCATGTTCGACCCCGTGTTCACTCAGGAAACCCGCTGAGCTATAACCAACAATTGGAATCAGAGCTGAGGTTTCCGATTTTATGTGTTTAGGATTCGCTTAATTTTTGTGCATTATCATATATTTTATTTTGCTGGATGATATGTGGATGTCCGCGGGCTAACTCGTTGTTGCAGGTATTAGATTCCAACTTATCATGGCCAAAATAATAGTTGTATGTGATTAGTTTTACAATTTTTGTAATTAATTGAATCCTCGGGGTTGACGAGGCTAAATTAGGTATTTAATTTTAGTAATTAAATACGACACCTGTTTAGCGAAGCTTTTATTTACTTTCGACCTAGATTACATGTACATTCCTTCGTGGAGTATAGGATCGATGGATGTAAATAAGTAGCTAGTTATCTCAGCTCGGAGATCCCTTCATGGAGAGCTTGCGCATGGTGTAGAGAGGAGCGGACGAGGTGACGACACGACTGGAGGCACATCGGAGACCAAGGCCATGATAGCTGGAAAATCTAGGATTTTTTATGTTCATTATGTTGGTTTATGTGCTTGTTGTGTCTGTGCATGGAAAATCCTCAACATAAATAACTAAGTTGGAGAGGGACCCTAAGGGTCCCGTGGCCTCCATTACAATATGATAAGTGATGCAAACAAGTCTATGCGTTGGCTCTGAGTGCCTTCTTCCCCATCGGATGGGCATGTTCTGCGGATCACTGGGTCAGAAAAGACTATAGAAAGTCATTGAAGAGCGTGTGTACTTCCCCATTGGACGACACATAATCGAAAATAATTTTTTTAGTGTTATGTAATGGTGAACACTTAGATGCAAATAATAGTATCCTCCCCATCGGAGTTACTGCTATTATTTGTAGGGCCGAAGAGGACCAACTATTAATTTTATTTGTCAAAAAGTTACGTTGACAAGATAATAAAATTAATGGGTAAAACCTCCTCTCACAAATGTAGAATTCTATACGTCCACACCATCGTGGCATACGATATTCTCGGTGTTTTGAGGTGTTGATTGATTTTTGAAATTTATTGTTTGAGGAATCAATTTATTTTCAAAATTTAATGTGTGAGATTGTTGTGATTCTCAGGTGTTTTTAAAATAGATCTAGACCCACTTGATTTAATTCAAAGAGAAAACGAACTTAATGCCCCTAGTAATAATGATTGGGAATTAAACTTGGACTTTGTCGAAACTGCCGAGGAATCCAAATGTGATCTTGTCGAGTTCTATGCTGAAAAACCTAGCGAGATTAATGGTGACGAGGAGATGGAATATTTTAGGCAGTGGTTAGAAGCAGACGAGATGACTCAGAGTTATCAACATCAGGCTTCTTCCATTACCAGTGATAAAACTTCCAAGCTCGATGAACTCTTCGAACACTATAATCGGGCCGCTAAGTAAGAAGTCATGAAGAACTTGACAACAACCACCATGATCGAGGGTATGCTCGTAAGGGAACATGTTCTCAAGATGATGGCTTGGCTGGAAGAGATGGAAGTCCTTAGAGCACAAATCGATGGGGAAACCCTGGTCGATCTCATCCTCCAATCCCTACCAAAGAGTTTTGAGAAGTTTCGCCTAAGCTACAATATGGACACACGTTTATATTCGTGGGCAGAACTTCTGACATAACTCGAGACGGTAGAAGGGTTTTCTCTTCAGAGTTCACAGACTTTCATTGCTTAAGGGGTTTCTACTTCTAAATCGAAAGGAAAGAAGAAGAAGAAATAAGATGGGCAAAGAAAGTAGCAGGATTACAGGGACCTCAGAGTTGCATGAAGAAGCCGAAAGGCAAGTGCTTCGTGTGCAAGCAGTCTAGACATTGGAAGGTGGACTATCCCCGCCGTCAAAGTAATAATTCAGGTATATTTTTTTCTTTTGTCATTGGAACATGTTTAGCGGTGATATCTACCAGTACCTGATATGTAGATATGGATGTCACTAATCATGTCTGCATTTCTTTGCAGGGGTTCCAGGAAACCCAACGACTAGTTGAGGAGGAGATTGCCATCTACATGGGATAAGCTATAGAGATGACTTTTGCAGTGAGAGTTATTTATTTATGTCTTTTAGATAGTATGATAAAGTTTTGGTTTTAAAGAGATTGCTTTTATGTACCTAAATTTTGGAAAGAACATTTGTTCAATTTCTGGAATAAGATATTCTATTACTTTTATTATGAAAAGTGGAATAGAAAGATTATCTATTTAGGTACATTGATAGACAATTGGTACCTTCTAAAAACCAAAAGCTCCTATGATGCAATTAAATGTTAATAGCTTATCATCTAGCCAAGATAAGGGAAAGGTTTCTTTCAAGATGAACCAAACATATCATTGACATATAAGGCATGGTCTTATTAACCTTTAGTAGGATTCAAAGGTTGATAACCAATGGGCCCTTGGGTTCATTGGTGGTGGAAGACTAGACTTCCTTAAAATCTTTGAATCTTGCTAGGAAGGTAAGATAACCAAGAGGCCTTTCTAGGCCAAGGGGTATAGAGCCAAAAGTATGTTAGAGATGGTTCATTCTGATTTGTGTAGGTCCGTAGTCTATCAAGGATAGAGGTAACCTTGAATACTTAGTTTATTTTATAGACAATTATTCGAAGGACAAAGTACATTTACTTGATGTACTGCAAGATTGAATACTTTGATGAGATCAAAGAATTCAAGATTGATGCGGAGAAACATCATGGTAAAAGTATGACAACATTACGATTAAATCGTAGTGGCAAATACCTCTTGGGATAGTTGTAGGGCTTACTTATCAGAGATTGGGAATAAATCCCAATTCATTGCACCTGGTATGCCTCAACAGAACGGTGCAACACAGAGAAGGAAAAAGGTCTCTTAAGGTAATGGTTAGGACAATGATAAGCTACTTCGAGATTAGCCAGATTCGTTATAGGGATATGCTCTGGATACGACAGTGTATATGCTTGATACCATCAAGGTCAGTAGTCTCTACACCCATAGAAATTTAGACTGAGCGAAAGCCTAGTCTAAGATATGTTCAGATTTGGGGTAGTTTAGCACACGTGATGAAAGAGATACTGATAAGTGTTGAGGCAATCTGTGGTCCGGAGTGACCAAGTGTTTTGATGTTTGGGCAAAGAGTTTAAGTTAGGTTTACCCTTGTGTTCTTATATGTGTATGTTGAGTGTGCAGGTTGTACAGGTACACATATTGACTTGACTGAACGACCTCAGTACGGTGAAGGGTGGCATGGAGACAAGCTGGAGGCTTGTGTGCACCCGAGGGACCTTGGAGAGCAAGGACGATGAGCTGAGGGGCGCGGACTTCGAGGCATGCGTGAAGGATGGCATGGAGGCAAGCTGGAGGCTTGCGTGCATCCGAGGGACGGGAGCCGAAGATGAAGAGGGCGCGAAGGCGATAGTCAAGGCTGCGAATGAGGAGTCAGTCGAGTCGTGAGGGTACGAGTGCTGTGTGATTGTACTCGGGAAATCCTAGGATTTGAGTGCGGAGTGGAATGTACTCAGGAAGGGTAACCTTAGGTGTGTGAGTAGACCAGTCGACTGGCCTGGGGGCAGTCGACTGATGAAACTCACAGAAGAGTCTCAACCCTGGGACCAGTCGACTGCCCTGGGGCAGTCGACTGGTAGGTGGTTGGTGAGTTGGCTGAGAATTCGAACGTTGGGTGCAATGGTCGAATTTCAGTGGCACCAGTCGACTGCCCTGGGGGCAGTCGACTGGTGGCGAGGGTTTCAGCCTGAGTCCTATTTAAAGAGGACTTCGTGGTGGCTGAGATTTTTGACGAATCTTGTCTTGGTTAAAGGTAAGATAGTAGTCTTTGTGTTCAGTGCCTTGTTTGAGTTTGTGGCGAGGTTTCTCCACCCACAAGGAGCGACAGATCTAGCCGGAGGTTATCTGGGGCGTGATCCACCGACGGATTCTTGGATTAGTCACCCTTCCGGGGTGGATACCAAGTAAATCGGTTTGTTAGCATTGTCTAGTATTGTTAGTCTTATTTTATTTGTATTTCTGCTGCGCTAACAATTTTGTAGAGAAAACGACGCAAAATTGCTATTCACCGCCCCCTCTAGCAACGCCTTTCAATCTATCAATTGGTATCAGAGCGAGGACCACTCTTGATCGAACTAACCGCCGAGAGAGCACACGCTAGAGGAAAATGGAAGGAGAGGGTCCGCTAGGATAGGATATCCGTGTTGGGACTGGGTGCATGTCGACAAGGATACGGGTTCGTAAAACTTTAAATTTTTATGTGCAGCGGAAGAATTAGCATAATAATTTCTCAAATTATTTTAACCACGTATCTAGCATGCTACCTTATGATGTGTGGACATGATCATAAATTAAAAACTTTTGCGGAAAAGTAAACTAATTTACTAAGTACCTCTCGTAACTCGAAGTAAGGGACGAGATCCAACCGTAGCGTCCCTTGGAAGCTTCGCCTCTATTCGCGTCCACACCGAGTTCTCTTCGGGATGACTTCGCAAAGTCACGAGTTTTATGCCGACGAGAACTACTAGATTCTCTAAAGGCACAACTAGAAGAACAAGAGAAAAGAATGGAAACTCACCAACAAGAAACGGAATCTAAATTCCGGGAAGAGAGGAGTTGTGATCCGCGTCTTCTTCTTCTTGTCTTGGCTTCTCTTTCTCCTTGATAGCTCACGGCAACCAACCCTAAGGGAAGAAGTGCGCCGGCCCTAGGTGGATGAAGGGGCGCCGGCCCTAGTTGCCTCAAGGGGCGCCGACCCTAGGGTTGAGAAGGGAAAAGGGAGGAAGAGAATAAGAGAGAGAGAAGGAGAGGATTAACTCTTAATCAACTTAATTGATTGGAATTGAAGGCTAGCCTTTGGTTCCTTTATATAGTAACCTCTCCCTTGCTAAGTCTCCTCTTTAACGGAATTAACGGAATTAATTTTCATAAGAAATTTATCTTATAAATTTTCCTATAAATAATTTCGTTATGCCTAGTTTTATTATAACTAACTTTATAATAAAACAAATTATTCTCTTCTTTAATTATGGAATAAATTTTATAAGAAACTTATAAATTTTCTTTTAATGGAAAAATCAATTCATAATTGATTTTATAAAATTAAAATAAACCACTCCACGGATTATTTTAATTTCTCAAAAAGAAATAAATTTCTATAAATTTATTTATATAAATTTCTTTATACAAATTTATTTATCTATAATTTATAAAACAAATCGCGCTAGATTTATTTTATTAATTAAACCAATTAAATTGGTTTATTCCCTTTTTAATGGCCGGCCAAACCAAGCCGATCCCATCGCGAATTAAACTCATTTAATTCGCCCAATAAGCCTTCAAAAGTCTTAGCCAATTTTAGTTTCGGTTGCGCCTCTGATTAACTCAGATTCGACTTATTTCTCTTGATTGAAAAATCCAATTTTCAACTTGTTTTAAATCCCTCGGATTACTCGTAGTGCGTGTGACTAAATAGGCTTTCGATTTATGTTGGCCGTCTATAATTAACCCATTAATTATAGAACGATCATGAGTGGCACCTAGTAGTACATCATGATCCCCAATTAATCGAAAGATCAACGGTTTGACCTCAGAAGTAATTCCGAAACCCTTCAGCAGCTCTAATGAATCGTGCCTCATTCCCTTCACCATCTTATACCCACTTGGTTCAGGACATGGTCTGTGTGTGTCATTCTCCACTAGGCTGACTACGTCACACCTAGCCCAAGTAGTGTCTTTCTCGTCCTTTGGATTTCTAATTACTCTCATGTATTTAAGAGACTCGCACTCTAAACATGATATACTCTGGCCAGAGGTTTTGAGTAACAATCCGACGATAGGCCTGGGTATACATCTCTTCGCAAGGAGTGGTGAATCCTTTGTAGGCTGTTCAAACATCTTCGGGCACTTCGGCTCATACCCAATCATCCTGGGTCCACACCTCCTTGGAGATGCTTGCTTAAGATGTTAAAGTATAAGTCTCCATGACCAAGATGACTTGAACACCGCAAGTCAAAGGAACATCGCACTTAAGCTGCAGTAAGAACTTCATTGACATATCTATATAGATAACCATATGAAGTTTTACAGCTAGTCACTCCAATGAACTAGTTCCCTTAACTAGCATCCATGTTTATCTCCGGACATCCCAATGTCACCAGCCAGTGAGAATCAGCTGATTAGAGAATAACCCATGCTAGTCTCAACAGAATTGATAGTGTCCGTTTTTATCAATTCATCGACTAGGGATATTTTCAATACTTCACATTTGCACATTTAGAGATAATCACAAGTTGTGATCCCATCACAAATTCTCTTATGCTGTGAGTTGTATTACGGACATTCAGTAGATGAGTTTAAGATCCCAATCAAATACACAAACATGTATACTCAAATAGTGAATTATCATTTATTAAAATAAATGTTTACAATCATAAGGCGATTGCCTTAGGACACTTCTCTCATATCACTAACAATCCGGATTCCACCTTCGTATCACCGCGACGATTTCGCGTATTGGAAAGGTAAAATGTCATATTTTGTAATGACTAATATCGATGATTGGATGTGTATAGAAATAGGGTTCGATTCTCCCAAGGACAAAAAGGGAAGGACTCTGAAGAAGAAGAAGTGGACCGAGGAGCAAATTCATCAATCCGAAATCAATAACAAGGTAATCAAAATGTTAATCAATTTAATACCTAATGACATTTTGGATAGGATTGGTGAGTATAGGGATGCTAATGAATTGTGGAGCAAGCTAGTAGCGCTCCATGAAAACCTTACACGAGCAGAAGAAGAGCCAAAGAAAATGGATTCAATGGACCAAGAAAAAGAAAAAGAAATGGATGTGTCAACATCCGAAGAGTAAGAAATGTCCACATCCTTGAGTAAAGGAGAAGAAGAGAGTGAGAGGACATCTATCTCAAGAGAAGAAGAGGAAGCATCAACTTCAAGGGTTGAGGGGGAGGAGAGACCCTCATCTATCCAAGAGCGAGAAGAAATCTCAACCTCCACCAAAGCCAAGAGAAAGGAACACATCACATGTTTTGGGTGCAACAAAAAGGGACACTACAAGGATAAGTGTCCAAATGGTAAGAAAAAGGAGGTACACTCTAAACCCATCTCAATTTAATTAAATGCTAACATGAGGTGTAGGAATGGAGAAGCCCAAAACAAAAGAAGGAGGATTCGATGCTTCACGTGTGGTGAGCTAGGGCACTATCACACCAAGTGCCCTAGAAAAGGTGAGCTAAAAAAAATGGAGCACTTGAGTAGATGAGAGAAAGAAGAAAGGAAGAAGAGAAGAAACCCACATCAAGGAGAAACTCCAAAGGTAAGGAAGGTAACTTCTAACCTTAAGCCAAAGTTTAATTCAAATTTAAGTTTCTCTAGGCATGATACAAATGAAATTAATTATTCATCCATGCATGCTAGAAACCATGAAAACTGCTTACTTTTGCACAACTTTGGATTTAGATATAATGATAGGACTAGGGTTAACAAGGTAGATCATAACCCTAGGAAAAACATGCATCATGAGCCCAAGACCTCTAGACCTAAGGATCATGACACTAATCCCAAAAAGGGGAGGGATGTGTTTAGAAAGGAGGGTAGGCCTAGGAATGTCCAAGGTGGACATATGGAAACTAAAGTTAGGGACTTGGCAAGGGAAAATCAAGCCTTGAGGGCAAGGCTTGATATATTAGAAAAGGCCCTAGAAAGATTCACCGTTGGATCTAAGGGGTTAGACATGGTGTTGGGTAGTTTAAAACCCAAATATGATAGATCGGGGTTGGGATACCGGTCTAAGACCTCCAAGGCAAATGGAAAGAAATATGCTGAGGAAGCATATAGTTATGGCAAGGAGGGCAAGTCCAAGGATGGCAAGTGGGTGTCATCAAAAGATAGAAAGGATGACTTAACCAAGGACAAGGTGTCCAAGGTTAAGAGGTTCATTTTGTAGGCCAAGGGTCACCGGGGGCACACCGGTGTGGCTTAGTGTGGATTGAGACACCTAGGGAGGTGGCTAGGGCTGAGAGCTCAAGGGGGAGCTCTAGGAGCCTTTGGGGTCCATGGTAAATGGATCTCAAAAGCTTCTCTCCTAGGAAATTAAGTGAATTGTGCCAAAGAGGGTTAAAAGAGTTGGGTAAGTCTTAAGCCTAGGAAATTGGCACATTAAAAGAGAATTTAGGGAGAAAAGAATGAAAGTACAATTATATTGGGTAAAATTGGGTTCTAATGTGTGAATACCATGTAATTCAATGATAGAAATGAACTATAATCAAGGATAAGAAGAAACAGTAAGAAGAAATCACAATTGAGACTTTTGGGATGAGTTTCAATGATACACTTTAGGATAAGTTGAGTTTCGTGCCAATCTTGGGATTCGAAGTATATTTGTTTGGAAACATATTTTTCTCAAGTAGACATTGGCCCCACAAATCTCCCCACGAAATTTCATAATTTTTGGAGATTTGTAGAATTATTTAGGGATTTCTGAAATTCGGCAGAAAAACTTAAAAATCAGGTATCAGTCGACTACCCTGGGGGCAGTCGACTGATCCAGTAGGGCTAGAGAAAAATGACTATTGGGGGATAGTACGTAATGTCTAAATTAAGATCCTTGATTATATTCCTTGAATAATGGATTGCCTCATGGTTTAATGGTAATTAAATGAGGGTAAAAGGATATCATTGAATTCAAGAAGAACAAATGTGTGATTAAGATTCAATGGGTGATTTTGAATGATAAGTTCTTGTTAAATGAAAGGAAGAATTGAGGACAATTCCTTGTGTAGATTGATCATAGTTAGATTTGGCAAACACAAGGAATCATGATTTGAGTTCAAAATTGATACGAAATGCTAAACTGTTAGGAAATTATGTTTGTACCAAAAGACAAGCACATTTGTGGTTTTCATGAAATCTTATTTTTCTAGGATAGGGTATATCCTAGCAAGTGTGCTTGCAAATCTTTAGGTTTTTGTTGGGTATTGTTGAGTTCTTTTTGGCACTAGGGATAATGTTGCTTGGGGGCAATCCTTTAATGGTGGCCAAGGGAGAAGAACTTGGTTGTTAGGTTGGGAAGAACCTAACTTGGTGTCAGGGTGTTAAGTTGGGTAGAACTTCACCTAGGAAAAATGAAAATTGAGAGAAGACATAGATTAAGGGGGAGGTTACCTCCTTGTTTGACTTAATTTTCATGGAAGTTTTTGGGTTTTATATCCAACTTGGGAACAGTGATAGATACATGGTGAAATGTATTTTTCCCAAGTAGGTATAGGTACCACAAAGTGTTGGAACCCGGATGGCTAGAGAGGGGGGGGGGTGAATATAGCCAGACACAATTTCTTGCTCTTTGATACTTCTGCGTGATCAGATTAGTAGCAGCGGAAACAAAAACACAGAAGCAGAAATAAAGAACAGCAAGCAAAACACAAATGGAAAGCAAACCAACGCTAACACCTCGATATACAAGGTTCGGGGATAACTTGCCCCTACTCCTTGGCGTGCCCGTGAGGTGGGCGATCCCTTGATCGTCGGCAGATCAAGCCCCGGTGAATTCCGGATAGTAGCAGCCTCCTTCTCGGTGGAGAAACCTCTCCACAAGTGATCTCAAGAAGATACAAGTTAAGCACAGAGACACTTGAGAAGACAAGCTCACAAAGATGTAACAAGATCGCTCAAGCACAAAGCAACAGAGAGCACGAACACCGCCCAGCCAAACTTCCCAAGTTTCTGTCTTATTCGCCACCGCTCCTCTGCATCCAACTTTGTCTCTTAAGCTCCCTCTCACCATCGCAAGCTTCATCAGCATCCACTGAGCCAGCCTGAACCCATTGACCTTCCTGAGCACTCAGTCCACTGAAGACCTCCTCTCCAGCTGAGTCTCCGTCAGTTGTCAGCTACTCCAGTTGTCGTTGAAACCTGAGAAGGAGAAACAAACAAACCTGCTCTAAGAAAAGCCTCCCATTGACCCCTCCTTGAGTGTTTGAATCACCTGCTATCACCTGCACACTCCAATAGAGACTTAGCAATGCATATCAAAAAGAAATCAGCAAGTAGCAGAGAATCGACAGTGAAAACAGACGTGATCAGAGCTTCTGACAGCTTATTTGAATTAAAGTTCTGCTCCTGATCGGTCACAAGACCGATCAGGGAGGAGCCTGATCGGTCACCAGACCGATCCAGCAGTCTTCTACATACTCCTGATTGGTCCCCAGACCAATCCAGCAATCTGCTGCACACTCCAGATCGGTCCCCAGACCAATCAAGCTCCAGCCTGATCGGTCACCAGACCAATCAGGCCACTCCCAGACCAATCAGGCTCCATCCTGATCGGTCCAGGTCTGATTAAATCCTAAGTCTTTGATCGGTCACCAGACCGTTCAGAACCTGATCAGTAGGGGAACTCAACTCACTGAGTGCTCCCTGATCGGTCACCGGACCGATCAGGAGCCGTTTAGTGAGTGAAACGCATACTCCCTGATCGGTCACCAGACCGATCAGTCATCGCTGGATCGGTCACCAGACCGATCCACGAAGGAGCACCGTGCCAACTCCCTGATCGGTCACCAGACCGATCCAGGGCCTCCAACCTAGCCCTCTAAGCTAGGGTTTCATCCACCTTAGCTCTCCAAGCTAAGGATTTTTCACCTAACCCTCCAAGTTGGAAATTTACACCTAACCCTCCAAGTTAGGACTTTTCACCTAGCCCTCCAAGCTAGGGCTTTTCACCCAACTCTTCTGGATTAGGACTTTCCAAACCTAGCCCTCCAAGCTAGGACCTGACCCTCCAAGTCAGGACTTTTTCACCTAATTCTCCAAGATAGGAATTTGCACCTAACCCTCCAAGTTAGGACTTTTCACTTAGCCCTCCAAGCTAGGACTTTTCACCCACCTCTTCCGAATTAGGACTTTTCACACACCTAGCCCTCCAAGCTAGGACCTGACCCTCCAAGCCAGGACTTTTTCACCTAATTCTCCAAGATGGGAATTTGCACCTAACCCTCCAAGTTAGGACTTTTCACCTAGCCCTCCAAGCTAGGACTTTTCACCCACCTCTTCCGAATTAGGACTTTTCGACACCTGGCTTCACTCACCAGGACTCGACTTCACTCACCGGGATTTCCATCACCTGGCTTCACTCACCAGGACCCGGCTTCACTCACCGGGATTTCAACCCAAATTCGCTCAACCAAACTTAAATCGTTGTCAACACCAAAATAACAATCAGGGCCAGACTGCATCAACATAAAGTTCTCCATGAAATTTGGGAATTTTTAGAGAATTGTGAAATTTCTGGTGCAAATTTTGAAATTGGCCAGAAAACTGATAATCAAAGTATCAGTCGATTGCCAACAGAGGCAGTCGACTGGTCAAGGCTGGTGTGGGTATCCAGCAGCTGACTTGGGTCCGAATGATGGAAAACAAGTGTATGGGGGGGGGGGGGGGTTAGTACACGGTGTTTATGATCATTAGAGATTAAAAGAACCGATAATTGGGATAATATTGGGGTCTTTTTGATGTATGACAAAGGGGGAGAAAGTTGGGTTTAAGTTGGGAAATCAAACTTACCTTTGTATGAAACCCTAGGTTTAGGGGGAGCATTGTTGCTCATGGTTGCTCCATTCTTGGCGTAAGGGGAACCTTGGAGAGGTTCTTAAAAAGCCTTTGTAAGTCCAGTGTAGGGGGAGCTTGGGAGAAGTTTTAAAAAACCCGTGAAAAGTCCTAACTTGGAGGGTTAGGTGTGAAAAAGTCCTAACTTGGAGGGTTAGGTGTGGGATGCCTTGGGATAGGATCCCGTTGTGAAAAATTCCTAACCTGGAGGGTTAGGTGTAGGATGCCTTGGGATAGGATCCATGTATGCATTGCATATGCATTTGTTTAGCATCGTTTTTGCTATTGACTGCTATCTTGTTTCCCTAACTTAAACGTATTACCAAATATCAAAAAGGAGGAGATTGTTGAGGTAATCTGTGGTCCGGAGTGACCAAGTGTTTTGATGTTTGGGCAAAAGGTTTAAGTTAGGTTTACCCTTGTGTTCTTATATGTGTATGTTGAGTGTGCAGGTTATATAGGTACACATATTGACTTGACTGGACGACCTCAGTACGGTGAAGGGTGGCATGCAGACAAGTTGGAGGCTTGTGTGCACCCGAGGGACCTTGGAGAGCAGGGACGATGAGCTGAGGGGCGCGGACTTCGAGGCATGCATGAAGGATGGCATGGAGGCAAGCTGGAGGCTTGCGTGCATCCGAGGGACGGGAGCCGAAGATGAAGAGGGCGCGAAGGCGATAGTTGAGGCTGCGGATGAGGAGTCAGTCGAGTCGTGAGGGTATGAGTGCTGTGTGATTATACTCGGGAAATCCTAGGGTTTGAGTGCGGAGTGGAATGTACTCAGGAAGGGTAACCTTAGGTGTGTGAGTAGACCAGTCGACTGGCCTGGGGGCAGTCGACTGATGAAACTCACAGAAGGGTCTCAGCCCTGGGACCAGTCGACTGGTAGGTGGCTGGTGAGTTGGCTAAGAATTCAAACGTTGGGGGTGTAATGGTCGAATTTCAGTGGCACCAGTCGACTGCCCGGGGGGTAATCGACTGGTGGCGAGGGTTTCAGCCTGAGTCCTATTTAAAGAGGACTTCGTGGTGGCTGAGATTTTTGACGAATCTTGTCTTGGTTAAAGGCAAGATAGTAGTCTTTGTGCTCAGTGCCTTGTTTGAGTTTGTGGCGAGGTTTCTCCACCCACAAGGAGCGACAGATCTAGCCGGAGGTTATCCGTGGCGTGATCCACCGACGAATTCTTGGATTAGTCACCCGTCCGGGGTGGATACCAAGGAAATCAGTTTGTTAGCATTGTCTAGTATTGTTAGTCTTATTTTATTTGTATTTCCGCTGCGCTAACAATTTTGTAGAGAAAATGACACAAAATTGCTATTCACCCCCTCTAGCAACGCCTTTCGATCTATCAATAAGTTGGAATCTAGTGCACCTGTTCGTAGGCTATCTTAGGGGAACGAAAGATGGTTCTATAGTCCTAAGGATCAGCGGGTATTCATTGGTACGAATACCTGACTCTTAGAAGAGGACTATGAGATGAGCCATAAGTCCATAAGTAGAATTATTTGTAAATCAACAGGGGACATTCTAACCTTAGTACCAACTGTACAAGAGGGAATACCATAAGTCACTGCACCTCGTGTCACAGAAGATACACAGAGGATACCTTATCGTAGTGGGAGGGTTGTTAGTCAACCTAAAGGATTCATGTTCTTGGAGAGTTTTTGGACTTGGGCCCTAGTGAACATGAACCAGATCCCTGGATCTATGACAAGGAACATCCGCTTTAAAGAGATAATCCAGTCATATGGATTTGTTCAAAGGACGGATGAGATTTGTGTATATAAGTGATCTGACGGAAATGAAGTGGTATTCTTATGCTATACGTAGATAATATTTTGTTGATTGGCAACAATAATGAAATACTATCAGATGTAAGGGTATGGTTGTCCAAACAATTATGGAGGACTTGGGAGTAGTAAGACACATCCTTGGGGATCTCCAGACAAGGATGATATGCTTATCCCAAGCTTCATACAAGACACTGTCCTAGCTCGTTTTAGCATGGAAACCTCCAAGAGAAGTTTTGTACTTTTCAGCTGTGGAGCTACTCTATCTAAGGAGATATGTTTAGAACATCAAAGGAGATAGAGTAGGTAATGACGGTTCCTTTAGCGTCGACTATAGGAAGCCTCGTTATGCTAAAAACGAGACCAGATATCTGTTGTGCCATGGGCATGGTTAACAGATATCAAAGTAACCTAGGTCAAAGAAATTGGATTGCGGTAAAAGCATATATTAGTGCTTGAAAAAGACTAAGGATTATATGCTGGTTTACCGGGTAGACCAATCTCCTGTGGGTTATATGGATACAAAATTCCAATCAGATAGGGGCAAATATAAGTATTCCTCAGGGTTTTGTGTTTACATTAGGAGGTGGAACCATTGTATGGGAGAGTGTCGCGCAGCGGCTGCCTGATAGACTCCACCATGGAAGCTAGATAGATGACCGTCTCTTAGGCAACCAAGAGAGCTACATGGTTAAGGAACGTCGAGATGGACATCGATGTGATTCCTGGTTTGCTCAGAGCTATCACATTTTGTTGTGATAAAAATGGTGCAGTAGCAAACACGAAGGAATCACGAGTCCATAAGGCGAGTAAACACATAGAGAGCAAGTATCACCTAGGAGAGGAAAAGTTGTTGTTGCCTAGATTACATTAGAGGATGACCTAGGAAGACATTTTCACTAAGGCCTTGGTAGCAAAAGCTTTTAGGCATGTGGGGGATCAAAGGGGTCAGATGTATGACATTTTGAAAACAACAAAGTCTTTTAGTATAAGTGAGAGATTGTTAGGATGTATACTAAAAGTCTTGCTTTTAGTTAAGAACATCTACATTTTGAAAGAGAATCACAAAATCACACGTTACATATTTATATTAGTATATACACAAAATGTCTCATACTTTGCATTGTAGATAACATGGTATGTGGTGACATACAGAAGATCATGTTATCAGTTCGTTGCAAAGTATAAGTAAAAGGCTCACAACCGAGATGGAGTTAGACAAACCATCGGGATGGTTGTAGTGTAATTAGGTGTGGTTTGTCTTAACCATAGAATTACACTAGTGTACTTTGTGTGCATTGAGCAGGACCAAAATAAAGGTCGTCCAATTTATTCTGACTTTATAATTGGATTGTACCTTGGTTTTATTATGGAGTATAATCTCTAAATCCCAAAATATTTGATTTACCAATGAGCGAGATTTGTTCTGCTAAATCGATAGGCTCGGTAAGTTGGGAAATAATATTATGTACATGGTGTGCTATTGATTATTGAGAGAATCCGTGTCCTGGTGAGTCGAGATGATGATGCCCCCTTGATGAGCTCATAAGGTTCATCATGTTAAATCATGCAAGTGGACTATGGTCCAACATGATGAAAATGTTGAGTGATACTAGTCAAGGATCAAGAGGTTGATTAATTAAAAATGTCAGTAATTTAAATTAATCGACGGACATTCGATATCTTAAACATGGGGAGATGGATGTCCTCATAATAGGTGGAGCTCATATGAAAATATGGGGGTTGGTGAGGAAGTTCAATGGGGATCCTTTAGTGGAATGGATCTCCATTAATGGATCGGATTTGGATCTATTAGCGGGCCAAGACCCAACTCCTCCTCATGGTCCCTACCATAGCCCTATATATACCCTATAGGAGTCATGAAACCAAGGCTAATTGATCATCCAATCCACCCAAGATAACCCAAAAACCCTCTCATTATTTTCCTTCCTCCTCTCTCTCTCCTAGGGCTAACCTTGTGCCGGTGCAAAGGAAGGAAGAAGAGAGCTTGTCTCTTCTTTTTCTTTGGGCATAGGGTTTCAACAAGGAGGGGAATAGAGAGAGGAGATCTATACACAAGAGAAGAAGGGAAGAACTCACTGGCGAGGACCAAAACCTTGAGGTTTTCCGGTGCCGGCGACAAGAAGAAGGAAGCCCATTGAAGTTGCAGTTTTGTACCCTTCTTCTTCGGATTCTTCTTCATCTTCTTCCCTCTTTTCTGTTGGTGCAAGTTGCATCAGTGATGTCCTCCTCTAAGTGTTTCAATGTTTGACAATATGCTTAAGTCAGTGATACATTGAACAAGGGAAGGGTAGTCAAGAAAACTGGACCAAAGTGAACCAAAGTCCTAGTAAACCTTGGCACGAAGTCCTGGTTCAAGGAATTGGGCACTAAGTCCTGGCCGAGGGCTAGGCACCTAAGACCTGACCGAGGGTTGGGCACCAAGACCTAGTTCGAGGAATTGGGCACTAAGTCCTGGCCGAGGGTTGGGCACCGAAGACCTGGTTCGGGGAATTGGGCACGAAGTCCTGGCCGAGGGTTGGGCATCGAAGTCCTGGACCTAGGGTTTGGGCACGAAGTCTTGGTCCGAAGGATTGAGCAACTTAGCTGAGCAATGACTAAGGACAGAAGTAGAGACGGGTCGAGGGTCAGACGTCTTGAGATCCGAGAGTATCAAAGGCTAAGCAAAAGTCCACTTGAATGGACTGGGTGGCAACCGTCTCCTGAGAGGAGTAGGTTGAAGGCGCGTTCCAGGGGGTGGGAACTTGAGTCGGTTCGACCTAGGGTTTCGTGGAAATCTGAAGTCAGAACCATCTCATTAAAGTTAAGATTGTGTGTGTATTTGCTTTGTATTTCTGTATCTTGCAGGTACCTAGAATGGAAGACAAAGCAGGCAAACAACACACCAAGTGGCTGGAACCCTGGCTGCTAGGCACCCTATTAAAGGAGGTGCCTAGATGGAGCTAGGTGCCCCCATCATCTAGGGCGCCTCCATGAAAGGTGGCAAAACAAGTTGTCATTCAGGCGCCCCAGATGATACAGGCGCCCTGGTTGAAAATTGTATCTGTTACTGCGAGTTCGAAGCAGAAATAAGCTTTGACTGGGTTCATTGAGGCGCCTGGGAGGTCCAGGGCGCCCTGGTCAAGAGGGTTATCTGCTGCGACGAGTTCGGCGCGGAGATAAGATTTGATCAAGCCCTTTGAGGCGCCCCGGTGATCACAGGCGCCCTAATGAAGCCTATAAAAGGGGCTTCGACCCCAAGGCTCTAGACACAACTTCCAAAACCATTCTAAGCTGTCCAAGTGACGACAAAGCGCTAACGACGAAGTTCTGCGACCAAGAGGCTCCAGGAGGAAGTGCGCGACACTTCGGAGGTCCAGATCGGTCAGGTTTCAAAACTTGTTTGTTCGGTTTGAATTTAAATTCTGAACGTATGTTATTTATTCTTTTGATTGTAATTTCTGCACTGTAAGACGGGTTTCTCCGCCTCAAAAATTTCGGAAAGGAGACCATTAGTGGACGGGCGTTCCCGTGCTTAGGCCTTGGATGTACTGACCCTGGGGGTTTGGGAACCAAGTAAAAATCCCGCGTGCGCTGTGTGGTTTGTTTTCTTTGTTCTGTATATTTTCCGCTGCACTAACACTCTGTTTAGAACGAATCTCGAAAAGCTTACGAAGTTTCCGGAAAATTTTTTATGGTCAATATTCACCCCCCCTCTATCGACGTCACCAGTCCTACATTTTCTTCCTTCTGGTTGCGCGCAACAGAGCAGTGGGTGGTGGCCAAAGAGCTAGTGGTGTTTGGGAAGCACACGGCGCCGGCGGGATTGAGATGCATGGCTAGGGTTTCGGTGGGTTTTGGGAGGAAGAAGGAGCTTCTTTCTTCTTCTTCTTCCTTCTTCTTCATCTTCCTAATCATCCTCACCTTAGCTCTCTTGTGGTCGGTGATCATCGGGCTTGGTGTGGCCGGCGGCGCAAGTGAAGGTGAGGAGGTGGCTGGCGGGTAAACCCTAGGTGCTTGGTTTTTTGGTTGGCGGTTGGAACAGGGTAGAAGACGGTGATCTTGGCAAGCCTTGGTGACTCCGCGTCTTGGTAGCTCGTCGCCCACACGACGTCCAAGAGGGGAGGGTCATACAGTAGAAGACTAAGAGGTAAAAGACGAGGTATATCTCTCTTTGGCTCCTCTTTATTTTCTTTGTTATTTCATGTGATATTATATTATTGCATGTTTTAATTAATTATCATAGTTTATTTAATTATTAATTAATATTGATAATTAATTGTGTCATGGACCCCGACAATAAACATAAAAATCGGCGATCCATTCGTCATCTTTTTCGCTGTCACTTGATTTGGAAAGTTACAAGGCCTTACTCTTGAGATTGGCCAAGTTGTGACTTGAATCAATTGATACGTTGACGAGACGATCGTTTGGGAGACGGGTCTCCATTTGGATTAAATTTTTAATCCATAGACATGGAGAGGTCTCTCATGTTCAACCCCGTGTTCGCTCAGGAAACTCGCCGAGCTATAACCAACAAGGGCATATCTCATATACCGAGTTGTGTAGAGAACTGCTTCGTCAAAATTTTTTAGAATAGGATTTAGAAGATTTTGAGAATGATCTGGAAGAGGATCCTAAAGAATTTGAAGAGGATCCAGTAGAATTCGAGGTGGATCTTGAGGAATTCGAAATATATCCAATTGAAAAAATTAAGGAGGATCCAGAAGAAGATCCTATAAAATCTGTGGAGGATCCTAAAGTTGACTTACTTCACATCAACTCTAGGATCAAAGAGATAGTGTTTACCACTATGCTAGTATTTGTCCTAGTGGGAGTGGTGCTAGCTTATCTAGTTTATTAGAGTCATGTCTTTGTTACTATTGTTATGTACAAAAAGTATTTGCTCGTTTAGTTTTTTTGAGTCATATAGTGGTTACTGTCGTTATGTACGAACATTTTTATTTTATGAAAAGTTATGTTATGCGTTAACAAACTTGTTAATAATTAGTTCATATGATGGGATGTATGTAAAATAACTAATCAATGTTTATTAGATTTGATATACAGAGGATGAGTGGGAACGTAGTTACCACTTCATTTTATAGACCAACGCTAACTTACAATGAGTTAGTTATTAATTAAATGTATATGAGTTACACTGAATAACTAAATAATGCGTTTATTTATGTTAGATCATGGCAACGAAGAATATAATAGCTGAACTTAACAAAAGAGAAAAATTAAACGGAGATAACTACAAAATATGACACCTTAAGATATAGCACGTACTTGAGGAACAAGAAGTTCTAGAAGCTGTAAATTAGTTTATGGTAGAACATGCACATGGTTTTACTACCCAGCATAGACGTGATCTTGGCATGAACGAAAAAGGACTCCACTGCTAAAGGTATTTTGATTAGTTCAATTGTAAATGATCTGGTATATAAGTATGAGTCATTACCATCAGCTCATGCTATCTGAGTTGTCCTGAGAGATAAATATAGTGGTGTTAGCTTAAGCAAGCTTCGGTAATTGACAATCAAGTTTGATAGCTATAAGAAACGTCTGAATGTCTCTATGACCCAACATCTAAGGGAAATGAGGAATATGATTCGAGAGTTAAAAACTGTTGGTCATGGGTTGACTGATGAACAAAAGATTCAGGCAGTTATCCAATTCCTTCCTGATTCTTGGGAATCAATGAAATAGAACCTTACATATAGTGAAAGTATTAAGACTTTTATTTATGTCTCACGCCATGTTGAACTGGAGGCAGAGAGAATAGAATCCGTAAGGATTTCTGGACAAGCTTTTGTAGCTAAAGGTTGTGGATCCAAGAATAAAAAAAGATGGTACAAGAAAGGAAAAGGAAAGGAGAAAGGGAAAGAAGCTGCTGCTGTTAGGCAAGACCTAATCAAGAAGAATGTTAAAGGAAAGAAATATGGATAGAAACCTAAGAGCAAGTTGTCTTGCTATAACTGTGGCAAGAAGGGTTATTTTGTTCAGGAATGTACTGAGCTGAAAAAGGTTGATCCATATTTATTTTTTTTATGAGTATTATGTTATTAGTTCAGTATTGTTAGTTGATTCTTATCCGTTGTGAATTATAAATTTAGGAGCAATGAACCATGTAGCTCATGATCGAGCTGCATACGTGGAGTATCGTCGAGTACTTGCGGGCAACAAATGGATATATCTGGGAAACAATATAAGGATTGAAGTCAAAGGAATTGACACTTGCAAGCTCAACCTACGTGGTGGACATATTTTGTTTCTGCATGATGTCATTTATGCTCCTGAGATTCGACAGAATCTGGTTTCAGTAACTAGTCTTCTTGATTTAGGTTATTGTATAATCTTTTACAGTCGTTGTGTGGAAGTTCATATTAACTCCGTATTAATTAGATGTGATTATGTAATGAATGGTTTCATGGTTCTTAATGTAGAACAAGATATTAATTGTAGAATTAATAGTTGTTTTTCAAACATTGTGTAGGACCGGTGTCGTCGATAGAGGGGGGGGGGTGAATATCGACCGTAAAAATCTTTCCAGAAACTTCGTAAGCTTTTCGAGATTTGTTCTAAATAGAGGGTTAGTGTAGCGGAAAATATACAGAACGAAGAAAACAAACAACATAGCGCACGTGGGATTTTTTACTTGGTTCCCAACCCCCCAGGCTCAGTACATCCAAGGCCTAAGCACGGGAATACCCATCCACTAATGGTCTCCTTTTCGGACATTCCAGAGGCGGAGAAACCCGTCTTACAGTGCAGAAATTACAAACAGAATATATGAAAAATAAGTGTGGAATTGTATAATTCAAACCAAACGAAAGTTGAAGACTCGGTCTATCTGGACCTCCGAAGTGCCGTGCACTTCCTCCTGGAGCCTCCTGGTCGCAGAGCTTCGTTGTTAGGCCTTTGTCGTCACTTTGGAAGTTTAGAATCATGTTCAGAAGTTGTGTTTTGAGCTGAGGGGTCGAAGCCCTTTTATAGCCATAATTGGGGCGCCTATGATCACCGGGGCGCCTCAAAGGACTTGGTCAAAGTTTATCTTCGCGTCGAACTTGCTGCAGCAGATAACCCTCTTGACCAGGGCGCCCTAGACCTCCCAGGCGCCTCAATGAACTTGGTCAAAGCTTATCCCTGCTTCGCACTCGCAGCAGCAGATACAGCTTTCAACCAAGGCGCCTGTATCATCTGGGATGCCTGAATCGAAGCATGTTTTTCTTCCTTTCACTGAGGCGCCCCAGTTGATGGGGGCGCCTAGCTCCTTTAGAGCACCCCCTTCAATGGGGGCGCCTAGCAGGCTGGCTTCCAGCTTCATTGTGTATTGTTTCCTTGCTTTGTCTTCCATCCTAGGTACCTGCAAGATACACAAATACAAAGCAAACACATATACCACCTTAGCCTTAATGAAGTGGTTATGACTTCGGATTTCCATGAAACCCTAGGTTGAACCAACGCAAGTGCCCACCCTCGGGAACGCACCTTCAACCTACTCCTCTCAGGAGACGGTTGCTACCCTGTCCATTCGGGTGGACTTTTACTTAGCCTTCGATACTCTCGGATCTCGAGACGTCCGAACCTCGACCCGTCTCTACTTATGTCCTTAGTCATTGCTCAGCTAGTTGCTCAATCCCTCGGACCAAGACTTCGTGCCTAAACCCTAGGTCCATGACTTTGGTGCCCAACCCTCGGCCAGGACATTGTGCCTAACTTCACTCATCAGGACTTTTGCCCAGCTTCACTCACCAGGACTTCGTGCCCAGCTTCACTCACCAGGTCTTAGTGCCCAGCTTCACTCACCAGGTCTCAGTGCCCAGCTTCACTCACCAGGTCTTAGTGCCTAGCTTAACTAAGACTTTGGTTCACCTTGTTACACCTTTCTTGACTAACCCTGCCCTTGTTCAATGTATCACTGACTTAAGCATATTGTCAAACATTGAAACACTTAGAGGAGGACATCACTGATGCAATTTGCACCAACACATTGTTGTTACTAGTGATGCTGATATTAATCAGGAAGTTTGGCATACTAGACTAGAACATATCGGACAAGAACGTATGAATCGACTAGCTAAGAAGGGTCTACTAGGACAAATCCAATAGATGATTAATTTAAAATAATCAACAACCGATTATGAACACTTGAGTTGAACGGTATGAAACATTTTGTTTAATTTTTAATGTCGAGCAGTTAATCATTAGAAATCAGAAATCACTCATACCTAGCCTCGCCCACAAAAAACGGAGGGCTACATCTCAAAGAAGCAAAGCTGAGTATCCCCGTGCAGGCTTAATTATTTCATTTACACTAGTTGTACCAATTTGCTTTTAATTTTTTTAGTTGGCATTACATAGTTAAGTCTTTTACCCAACTAACGAAATGACTGATTCAATTCTAGAAAAATTTACCGCTCATCTGAATAAATAAAAAAAGTATATATGAAGACCTAACTTGATAGACAACGAATTTGAGTCTGTTATGCATCAAAGAAAACAATCTTTCATAATATACTTTGTTAGGACTTTGTCGTGTGCTAGAGGGGGGGGGTGAGTAGCACTTTTTCGATCTTGTCTTCCTACAATGGTCAGTGCACAAGCGGAATAATAAAAACTAAAACTAACAAACACGAAGAACACACCGATTTACGTGGTTCGAAGATGAAACTCCTACTCCACGGCTGTCCATAAGGTGGACGATCCTGATCCTTCGGTGGATGATTCCCCGGAGCATCTCCGGCTAGTTTTTGTCACTCCTTGTGGGTAGAGAAACCTCGCCACAAATCTTGGACAATCCCTGAGTAATACTAGGCTACTAACAAGCTCTAACCAAGCTAATTTCGCCAAGAAGAAACAACCATAAACGAGCTCCCTTAAATAGAGCTCGAGGCTGATATGATCGTTACCAGTCGACTAGTCCTGGACCAGTCGACTGATCTTTCTGTGGATTCTATCAGTCGACTAGTCCCTCACCAGTCGACTAGTCCACTCCCTAAGTCTAGGGTTACCCTTCATGAGTACATTTCTCTCAACACTCGAACCCTCATGACTTAGCCCCCGAGTACAATTCCCTCAGCACTCGAAGCCTCACGACCTGGTTGACTCTTCATCCAGTAGCCTCGATCTATTACCTTCAAACCCTCTTCGACTTTGGCTCCCGTCCCTTAGATGTGCACGCAAGCCCTCGGCTTGCCTCCATGCCATCCTTCACGCATGCCTCGAAGTCTGCTTCCCTCAGCTCATCGTTCCTGCTCCAGCAGCCTCGACTTGTTGTCTTCAAGCCCTCTTCGACTTTGACCCTCATCCCTCATATGCGCACACAAGCCCTCGGCTTGCCTCCATGCCATCCTTCACGTACGCCTCGAAGTCCGCTTCCCTCGGCTCATCGTCCCTGCTTTGTCCATGGTCCCTCGGATGTGCACATAAGCGCACGGCTTGCCTCCATGCCACCCTTCACCGTACCCGAAGACGTCCAACCAAGTCTATGTGTATCCTGCAAACCTACACACTCACATACACATATTAGATCACAATGAAACCCTAACTTAACCATATTGACACACACATCAAAACCCATGATCCTCCCGATCATACTTGGGTCGATTGTCCCAACAATCTCCCCCTTTTTGATGTGTGATAATATGTTAAAGTTAGATGCAAAAACAACAATAACAATTGAAAATTAAAGACATAGCACATTAAGAAACATAAACATGCCCTCCCCCTTAACCTATGCCCTCTACATAATTTTCAATTTTTCACAACACCAAATTAAGTTAAACCTAACTTAAAACTGTTGGGGCAATCGACCCAAGAATGAACGGGGAGATCATGGTTTTGATGTGTGTCAATATGCTTAAGGTTAGGGTGCTATCTTGTTATTTGATATGAGTGATTGAGTTTGCAGGACTTGGAGAATCACACATGGAGGACATATCCGAGGGATGAGAGCCGAGGGAAGAGAACTCCAAGGGCAAGCCGGGAAGTGGACTTTAAAGGGCACACGTGAAGGGTGGCATGGAGGCAAGCCGAGGACTTGCGTGCGCATCCGAGGGACGATAGCCGGTGGAAGTGGACTTCAAGGGGAGAGCCAAGGGAGTATACTTGAAGGCACTTGTGAAGGAGGGTCTTCGGAGTGAGGATGAGTGCTTTTGTAAGCTGGGCAGTCGACTGGGAATGAATCAATCGACTGCCAGCAAGAGACTCGAAACTCTAGAAAGATCAGTTGACTGCCAAACTGGTAACCCCGAAAACTAGTCGTTGGGTTAGCCGTTGGTTAGCAATTAAGGCTGGATCAGTCGACTGCCCCTGGGGCAGTTGACTGGTATCGAGCTGCATGACTTTAGGAGTTGCCCTTTACCCTATTTAAAGGGTGACTTTTTGGCACGTCAAAGGTACAGTTCTTGAGGGTACCAAGGTGTTGTTCGTGCTAAAAATCCGCAGTTCTTCCTCTCGCTTTCAATTCCATCTTGTAAAGAGGAAGAAGACAACCTTGTAAATATTTTCTCCACCTTGAAGGAGGTTTTTCATAGTGGAGGTGGTGTGCTCGTGTGGATCTTTGGATGTAATGCCCCAAAATTCCCATTTTTAGTTCTTAAAGTCCTTAGAACCATTTAAAAATGGTTTAGAAATATTCTAGATATTTTTAGGAATTTTTAGAATATTTTTATGGAATTTTTCGAGTCCGTTTAGTATTTTTAAAAAAGGAAAAACGTTTAAGGGCAGCAGGAGGTTCGAACCCGCGACCACCAGGAGACCAGATGCGTGCGCGAACGGCTAGGCTAGGGTATCAGGCACAACAAAAGGTGGAGAGAAATAAATTTATGAAGTAGTTACGTTTTTTTTTCCATAAAGATAGTATAAATAGAAAATTAAAGGGAGAAGTTTTTATTTCTCTCAAACCCTCTCGCCCAAACCCCACGCGCGCCGTCTCTCTTCTTCCTCACGCACGCACGCCACCTCCCAAGCCTTCCTCTCTTCGTCCAAGGGGGCGCCGGCCAAGAGGGAACCAAGGAGACGGAACGTTTCGTCCGTCTCGACGAGAAGAACACGTAGGCGCGGACGGTTCGTAGAGATTTCAAGCTTCTCCCGAGCCCTCGACGTCAATTTTGGTTGTAAGTTCAAGGAAACCAATGTAAGTACTGCTCACCTACAGTAAGAGGCGGTTTTCCGCAACTTTTTTTCCGTAGAAAGTTAAAAATGCAAAGTTTGTTTTAGTTTAAGATCTTGCATGTATTTCTAGTTTAATTCATGCTTGTATAAGTTGATTAAGTACCCTATATGAAGTTAGGGTCTAAGAAAAGCTATGAGAAAAGAAAAGAGAAGATAAAGATAAGAAAAGAAAAGGCCAAGGCCTTAAGAAATCCCCAAAAGTCAAGACTTAGGGATTTGGGCACACAAGGTGCTCGTTAAAATGCCAAGGCATTTAAAGATAAGAAAGAAAAGAAAGAAAAGCTATTTTATTTTCTAAGGCCAGTACCCGGCGTCCAAGGGCGTCGTTAAAGAAATCCAGGTGTCCAATTCCAAGGTCTTGGCCCTGGTAGACCAAGGTCTGCTCTATTAGGATTGGTGGCTCGCTACCCCAACCTTTTAGGGAACGCGCATAAGATGGTACTTACGTCTTAAGTGGATCCAAGTGATTATTATTTTCAAGTATATGCTTTAGCAAAGTTTTCTAAAGTTTAAGAAAGTTTTCAAAAAGTTAAAGAAAGATTTAAAGTTCAAGAATTGCTAAAGTTTCAAGTTAAGCCAAGGAAAAGTAAGTTAAGATTTGTTAATGCTTGAGTATGCATGTTTATGAGTTATACATGTTTTAGTGTTTCTTTTAAGCATAAAAGTATTTCATGAGATTTTTCATTGTTGGAAAAGCATGTTTGCACATTTTGAGATTTTGTGAGCTAGATAGTACTTACTAAGCTTTATGCTTATAGATGCATTTCCTCTTACTGTAGGTAAAGGTAAAGACAAGCAATTCTGAAGGAAGGCGACGAGGCGGTGCTGAGCGACGTGTGTGTGGTGGCTGACCTTGGAGAGATCCTTGAGACAAGATGAATGAAGGACTTAAAGTGCATTTATTATAAAGTCTTAGTTTAAGTTAGATCATATAGCATTTATCCAAGTATTTGCGTTTTAGATATTTTGCATATCCTAAAACCATGAGTAAAGATTCCATGTCATTTTATTTAGCATACATATCCTTATGATTGCATTGGATGAGTATAAGTGTGAGTAGTTTTGAGTATTGATACTTGATGGAGCTATTTGATGCATGTGCCAAGATATTGTGAGTTCCCTTTGAATCAAGTTTTTATTGCTAGAAATATGCCTAGAAAAGTTGCATTACATTCCAAAATGCTTTAGTAAGGTGTAGAACATGTATTTTGGTATTATGAATGCATAGGAGTTAAGGTTGGTACAAAACTCTAGTTTAAACTTCATATAGATTTCCATAACTTAATTTCTTCCGCAAAAGTTCTAATTTTGAGTTTATGAAGTTGTTTTGATTGGCCAAAATGTTTAGGAAACTAGTATAGAGTGTAGAAATGGTGTTGTGTCTTTGTATGGCTTGAAACTATAAGTTTGGTGGACTATTAGAGTCAAGAAGTAGATAAAGTAACGATCCGTCTAAGGTAGAGAGAAGGCGGGTCGCTACAGGTGGTATCAGAGCAGTTCCCATTCTCCAGCATCACACACACATCAGCATCAACCTTGCCGTCTTCAAGTAAGAAAGTTTTAAGTTTCAGTTTTTCTATTGCTCCTTTATTTAATTGCAGTATAGAGAAATGCTTA
Source organism: Boesenbergia rotunda (assembly GCA_024364735.1). Lineage (NCBI taxonomy): Eukaryota > Viridiplantae > Streptophyta > Magnoliopsida > Zingiberales > Zingiberaceae > Boesenbergia > Boesenbergia rotunda. The sequence goes on from JAGFNQ010001029.1 coordinate 430,592, forward strand.
AGTACTTACTCATATGTGCATAGAACAAGGAAGCATGTTTAATACCTTAGTATCACGGAATCATGTTTAATCCCTAGAATGGATATTAGAGAAATGCTTAAGTACTTACTTGATTTGCCCAAAAGTAAGTTTTGGGATTATGGCACGCAAGGTGCTTGATAAAAGTTTTGAGTAAGACCAAGGTCTTACTAAGCCCTAGAACGATTCTAGGACTAAGAAATGAGATAAGAATCAAGACCAAGGTCTTGTTATATCCTAAAGCAAGTTTGGGAACATTACCATTAAGTGTTAAGTTATACATTTGAGGACGTCCTAGAAAGGCCCAAAACGAGGAGCAAGCTCCTAGAGGGCAAGAGGCAACAGAGTCAGTACCCCCACCAAATCTCTTAGACGTGGTGGCTCAGTTACAGAGACAGTTAGCAGAACAACAGCAAGTTATTGCCACTAGGATGGCTAACTAGCAGGTCGTTATTATTACCTCGCCGGTGGCGAATGTAGTGGCACCAGTTGTGATCGAAGACCCATCGATTACATCTGTAGTCCGGCAAGGGGGGTAAGGCAAGAAGCGTACCTCATTCAGTAGAAGAAACTGAAGCCAGGGAACTTCCCAGGCACAAGCAAACCATGGGATGCTTAAGCATGGTTCAAAACGTTGGAAAGAATAGTAGGGCTACTGGACTGGCATGAGGTAGAGAAGATAAAGTGTGCATCTTTCTGCCTTACGGGAGATGCTAGAATATAGTGGAAGAGAGTCAAGGCCAAGAGAAATGTCAGCCAGATGACATGGGCCGACTTCGAGACTGAGTTCTTCGAAGAATACTTTCACATGCAAGTAACCAACAAGCATCATGATGAATTCACGGAGTTCAGACAAGGAGAACTATCCGTGGATGAAGCAGTGAAGATGTTTAAGCGGTTAGCTCATCTGTGCCCAGAGCTAGTTAGCACAGAAAAAGAGATAGTTAGGCTAATGCTCAAGATGTTAAGGCCTGAGATAGCGTTAAAGGGGGCTAGCGGTGTTAAGAGGCTGCAAACCTCCGAAGAACTAATAAGTAGTGCTTTGATCACTGAGCACTACTTAAACAGTATAAAGGCCACCAGAAAGGTTGAACGATGAAGTTCTTAACAACCTTACCGTCAGGGGAAGTGATGGCCTCTACTCAGAGGCTAAGGGCAGTACCAATCTGGATTTCCAACCGAGAGCTCTATAGTGACTCGACAGTCCTTGAGATGAAGGATTAGGAGTCATTTTAGGGATGGATTTCCTCAGTAAGTACAGCGCTTCAGTGGACTGCCGTAGAAGGAAGGTGGTTTCAGCCCAGAAGGAGAACCACCATTCGAGTTTCAAGGAGCCCCAAAGAGGAAGACTCAGAAATTCCTCTCAGCCTTGGTAGCCCACCAGATGCTAGAGCAAGGGTGTGCTGGTTTTCTTGCACACGTAGTGGACTCAGAAGCAAAGAGAGAGCTCAAGCAGGAGGATGTACGGGTAGTCTGCGAATATCCAGAAGTGTTTCCAGAAGGACTACCTGGACTACCGCCCAACAGGGAGTGGAATTTGAGATTGAGCTGGTGCCAGGTACCGGTCCGTCTCAAAAGCCCCATATCGTATGTCTCCTGCAGAGCTGAAAGAATTACAAGAGCAACACCAGGAGCTACTAGACAAGGGCTTCATCCGCCCGAGTCATTCAGCCTGGGGAGCTCCTGTACTTTTCGTCAAGAAGAAGGACGGGTCTATGCGCCTGTGCATAGACTACAGAGCTCTGAACAAGGTAACCATTAAGAACAAGTACCCCCTTCCAAGAATAGATGATTTATTCGATCAACTCAAAGGGGCTACAGTGTTCTCGAAGATAGATCTGCGTTCTGGGTATCATCAGCTAAAGGTTAAAGAAAGTGACATCCCCAGGACGGCCTTCAGGACAAGATACGGCCACTACGAATTTGTAGTGATGCCTTTTGGAGTGACCAATGCTCCAGCAGTCTTCATGGAGCTGATGAACCACATCTTCCGGGAGTATCTCGATAAATTCGTCATTGTATTTATTGATGATATTCTCATATACTCACAGACTCCAGAGGACCATGCTACACACTTGAGGATAGTGCTGCAGATCCTGCAGCAGGAGAAGCTCTATGCAAATTCTCAAAGTGTGAGTTTTGGCTAGATCAGGTGACCTTCCTAGGTCACATTGTATCCAAAGAAGGCATTCAAGTTGATCCAGCCAAGATAGAAGCAGTCAGCAACTGGTGTAGACTCAGGAATGCCAATGAAATCAGAAGCTTCTTAGGCCTGGCAGGATATTACAGAAAATTTGTGGAGGACTTTTCCAGAATAGCCTCTCCACTCATAGCCTTGACCAGAAAGAACAAGAAGTTTGAATGGTCAGATAAATGCGAGCACAGTTTTCTAGAGATGAAGAAGAGACTGACCAGTGCTCCCATCCTGACGGTTCCAGAGAGTGACAAGGCCTTTGACATCTACAGTGATGCATCCAAGATGGGCCTTGGAGCTGTCCTCATGCAAGACGGTAAAGTAATAGCATATGCCTCCAGACAGCTCAAGGACTATGAGAAGAATTACCCTACACACGACCTTGAGCTAGCAGCTGTGGTTTTTGCACTGAAGCTCTGGAGACACTACCTGTATGGAGTGCAGTGCAGAATCTTCACAGACCATCAGAGTTTGAAGTACTTCTTCACTCAGAAGGATCTGAATATGAGGCAGCGCAGGTGGCTAGAGTTGGTCAAAGATTATGACTGTGAAATCCTCTACCACCCAGGTAAAGCTAATAAAGTGGCAGATGCACTGAGCAGAAAATCCTGTGCAGCACTGATGTCCCTATCATCACTGTCTCCACCACTTCAGAAAGAAATAAAAGATTTTGGAGTCGAGGTAATAATTGGGCAATTTTCTGCATTGACCCTAGAGTCAACCCTGCTTATAGATATACAAGAAAAGCAAGATCAAGACCCAGAAATCCAGAAGATCAAGCAGGGGATCCAAGAGGCAGAAAATTCAGAGTTTCGAGTATCAGATAGTGGCATCCTCTATCTTGGAGACCGCCTTTGCGTCCCCAATGATGAGGAACTAAGAAAGAATATTTTAGAAGAAGCCCACAGTACCCCGTACTCTATGCATCCTGGTTCTACCAAGATGTACCAAGATTTAAAGCAAAGGTTCTGGTGGTCTGGACTCAAGCGAGACGTGGCCAGATATATCAGTACCTGCTTGACCTGCCAGAGAGTCAAAGCAGAGCACCAGAGACCAGGAGGAGTTCTACAGCCACTTCCCATTCCAGAGTGGAAGTGGGAAGAAATATCCATGGACTTTATCACGGGTCTTCCAAGAACCACCCATGGACACGATGCAATTTGGGTGATAGTGGACAGATTGACCAAGTCTGCCCACTTCCTAGCCATCAAGTTATCACATTCGGTAGAGCAATTAGCACAGCTGTACGTGAAAGAAGTGATCAGGCTTCACGGAGTTCCGAGGTCGATCGTGTCTGACAGAGATGGGCGGTTCATCTCCCATTTTTGGAGGTGTGTTCAGGACGCCCTAGGCACCAGACTTCAGTTCAGCACAGCCTTCCATCCCCAGACTAATGGACAGACAGAGAGAGTAAATCAGATTTTAGAAGACATGCTCAGGGCTTGTGCATTGGACTTTAAAGGTAGTTGGTGCAAATTTCTGTGCTTAGCTGAGTTTGCCTACAACAATAGCTATCAGGCCACCATCAGGATGGCGCCTTATGAGGCATTGTATGGCAGAAAATGCAGATCACCCATATGTTGGCAAGAGGGTGGTGAGAAGAAGGAGATGGAGTCAAGACTAGGCAGCCAGACTGAGCTTATAGATGAGACCACTCAGGCTATCCAGACGATCCGCCAGAGGATTGAGACTGCTCAGAGTAGACAGAAAAGTTATGCTGACACACGCCGTAGACCCCTGGAATTCCAAGTTGGAGATTCAGTATTCCTCAAGGTCGCTCCTATGAAGGGAGTGATGAGATTTGGCAAAAAGGGCAAGCTGAGTCCTCGCTACATAGGACCCTACAAGATTATAAAGAGAGTTGGGAAGGTAGCCTATGAGCTGGACTTGCCAGAGGATATGTCAGCTATCCACAGTACCTTTCATGTCTCTATGCTAAAGAAGTGTATTCATGACCCTAGAAGTGATTCAGCCTCAGTCAGTACATATCCAAGAAGATCTTAGCTATGAGAGCAGACTGACACAGATAGTGGACAAAGCAGTTAAAAGATTAAGAAACAAAGAAGTGCCACTAGTGAAGGTCATCTGGCAGAATCAAAAGCATGAGGAGGCTACTTGGGAACGTGAGGATAGCATGAGAGAAAGATATCCAGAATTATTCTAAGTTCAAGGACGAACTTTTTATAAGGTATGGGGGATTGTAACGCCCCAAAATTCCCATTTTTAGTTCTTAAAGTCCTTAGAACCATTTAAAAATGGTTTAGAAATATTCTAGATATTTTTAGGAAATTTTAGAATATTTTTATGGAATTTTTCGAGTCCGTTTAGTATTTTTAAAAAAGGAAAAACGTTTAAGGGCAGCAGGAGGTTCGAACCCGCGACCACCAGGAGACCAGATGCACGCGCGAACGGCTGGGCTAGGGTATCAAGCACAACAAAAGGTGGAGAGAAATAAATTTATGAAGTAGTTACGTTTTTTTTTCCATAAAGATAGTATAAATAGAAAATTAAAGGGAGAAGTTTTTATTTCTCTCAAACCCTCTCGCCCAAACCCCACGCACGCCGTCTCTCTTCTTCCTCACGCACGCACGCCACCTCCCAAGCCTTCCTCTCCTCGTCCAAGGGGGCGCCGGCCAAGAGGGAACCAAGGAGACGGAACGTTTCGTCCGTCTCGACGAGAAGAACACGTAGGCGCGGACGGTTCGTAGAGATTTCAAGCTTCTCCCGAGCCCTCGACGTCAATTTTGGTTGTAAGTTCAAGGAAACCAATGTAAGTACTGCTCACCTACAGTAAGAGGCGGTTTTCCGCAACTTTTTTTCCGTAGAAAGTTAAAAATGCAAAGTTTGTTTTAGTTTAAGATCTTGCATGTATTTCTAGTTTAATTCATGCTTGTATAAGTTGATTAAGTACCCTATATGAAGTTAGGGTCTAAGAAAAGATATGAGAAAAGAAAAGAGAAGATAAAGATAAGAAAAGAAAAGGCCAAGGCCTTAAGAAATCCCCAAAAGTCAAGACTTAGGGATTTGGGCACACAAGGTGCTCGTTAAAATGCCAAGGCATTTAAAGAAAAGAAAGAAAAGAAAGAAAAGCTATTTTATTTTCTAAGGCCAGTACCCGGCGTCCAAGGGCGTCGTTAAAGAAATCCAGGTGTCCAATTCCAAGGTCTTGGCCCTGGTAGACCAAGGTCTGCTCTATTAGGATTGGTGGCTCGCTACCCCAACCTTTTAGGGAACGCGCATAAGATGGTACTTACGTCTTAAGTGGATCCAAGTGATTATTATTTTCAAGTATATGCTTTAGCAAAGTTTTCTAAAGTTTAAGAAAGTTTTCAAAAAGTTAAAGAAAGATTTAAAGTTCAAGAATTGCTAAAGTTTCAAGTTAAGCCAAGGAAAAGTAAGTTAAGATTTGTTAATGCTTGAGTATGCATGTTTATGAGTTATACATGTTTTAGTGTTTCTTTTAAGCATAAAAGTATTTCATGAGATTTTTCATTGTTGGAAAAGCATGTTTGCACATTTTGAGATTTTGTGAGCTAGATAGTACTTACTAAGCTTTATGCTTATAGATGCATTTCCTCTTACTGTAGGTAAAGGTAAAGACAAGCAATTCTGAAGGAAGGCGACGAGGCGGTGCTGAGCGACGTGTGTGTGGTGGCTGACCTTGGAGAGATCCTTGAGACAAGATGAATGAAGGACTTAAAGTGCATTTATTATAAAGTCTTAGTTTAAGTTAGATCATATAGCATTTATCCAAGTATTTGCGTTTTAGATATTTTGCATATCCTAAAACCATGAGTAAAGATTCCATGTCATTTTATTTAGCATACATATCCTTATGATTGCATTGGATGAGTATAAGTGTGAGTAGTTTTGAGTATTGATACTTGATGGAGCTATTTGATGCATGTGCCAAGATATTGTGAGTTCCCTTTGAATCAAGTTTTTATTGCTAGAAATATGCCTAGAAAAGTTGCATTACATTCCAAAATGCTTTAGTAAGGTGTAGAACATGTATTTTGGTATTATGAATGCATAGGAGTTAAGGTTGGTACAAAACTCTAGTTTAAACTTCATATAGATTTCCATAACTTAATTTCTTCCGCAAAAGTTCTAATTTTGAGTTTATGAAGTTGTTTTGATTGACCAAAATGTTTAGGAAACTAGTATAGAGTGTAGAAATGGTGTTGTGTCTTTGTATGGCTTGAAACTATAAGTTTGGTGGACTATTAGAGTCAAGAAGTAGATAAAGTAACGATCCGTCTAAGGTAGAGAGAAGGCGGGTCGCTACATTGGATTAGTCACTTCTCTGAGGTGGATACCAAGTAAACCAAGGTGTTAGCATTGTTTTTATTATTTTTCATTATTTTTCTTGTGTTGTGCTAACCCTTCTTGTAGAGAAAATCGAAAATTACTATTCACCCCCCTCTAGCAAGCGTCATGATCTAACAAGTGGTATCAGAGCCGGTTCGTTTCGGGAGAACTCACCGTCGATCGGAGCATTCAAGAATGGCGATTCAAGAGGGTTATAGCACCGTAAGGCCACCGTTCTTCGACGACAATGACTTCGCCTATTGGAAAGGTAGGATGGAGTACTATTTCATGAATGACATCAAAAATTGGTTGAGTATTGTAGATGGCTTCGATGCACCCATAAATGAAAGAGGAGAGCCACTACCGATGAGAAATTGGACCAAGGAGATGATGAAGAAGGCGCAAGCCAATGCGAAGGCCACCACAACGCTTCAATGTGGATTATCAAAAGAGCAACTAAACAAGGTGGGGCCTTTCAAGAGCACAAAGGAACTTTGGGAGAAGCTCGTTGAGCTTAACGAAGGATATCATGAGTCAAGAAGGGCAAAGAAGGACCTCTTCGTAGCCCAACTACAATCGCTCACAATGAAGGCCAACGAAACGGTAAGCCAATTACATGGAAGAGTCAAAGAAATAATTAACGAACTCCATGTCATTGGTGAAAAGGTTGAAAATCGAGATATTGTGAGGTATGTTCTCCAATCATTCCCTAGGACTACCTTATGGGCATCAATGGTTGATGCCTACAAAGTTTCGAGGGATCTTTCTTTGGTTAAATTAGATGACTTGTTTTGTGAATTCGAATTATATGAGCAAGCTAACATTTCTACTAAAGAGAAAGTTGTAGCATTTGTTGTAGAAAAGGAAAGGAAAAAGAAGAAGGAGAAGAAGAAGAAGGTCGTCTACTCATCATCATCCGACTCGGAAGAGTCATGCACTTCAATGGATAGCGACCAAGAAGCCTACATGGTAAGAAAAATGCGAAAAACTTTTAAAAGTTTTTCTAACAAGTCTTATGGTAGGAAATGTTCAAAGAGTAAGAGCAAGGGAAAAGAGATCATTTGCTATAATTATCATCAAAAGGGGCACATGAAGAATGAGTGCCCACAATTAAAGAAAAGGGAAAAAAAGGAGGAGGAGAAAAGGAAGGGTGACAAGAAGAAGTCCAAGGGAAAAGAAAAGAGTGTCACAAGTCTCAAAGCTACTTGGGATGATCCATCTTCATCGGAGGAAGAAGGAGATCATGTGTCACACTTCACATTAATGGGAGTGGACAACTTGGAGTCATCCGAAGATGAGAGGAGTTCAAGTAGTGAAGATGAAGGTGAAGGCTCATCATCCGAATTCGATGTATCGGTAAGCGAGGTATATAACTTATCCACATCTACTCTTGTTAAAATTATTACTAGTACCAATGATGACTTGGCTAAGGCTAGGAGAAAGGTTAAGAATTTGAAAAATGAAGTTTGTATGCTCAAATTAGAATCCATGAAAATTAAGGACAATATGCATGTTTCCTCTATTGTTTCAAATGATTCATGTTTAGAAAAGGAAAATAGGGAGTTAAGAGAAAAGGTAGAATGTTAGTGCAAGATGCACCAATGATGTCCTCCTCTAAGTGTTTCAATGTTTGACAATATGCTTAAGTCAGTGATACATTGAACAAGGGAAGGGTAAGTCAAGAGAGGAGTACCAAAGTGAAAGAAAGTCCTAGTAAACCTAGGCAATAAGTCCTAGTTTGAAGAATTGGGCACTAAGTCCTGATCATGAATTGAGCACTAAGACCTGGTGAGTGAAGCTGGGCACTAAGACCTAGTGAGTGAAGCTAGGCACGAAGTCCTTGTGAGTGAAGCTGGGCAAAAGTTCTGACGAGTGAAGTTAGGCACTGAAGTCCTGGACCTAGGGTTTGGGCACGAAGTCTTGGTCCGAGGGATTGAGCAAGTTAGTTGAGCGATGACTAAGGACAGAAGTAGAGACAGGTCGAGGGTTGGACGTCTTGAGATCCGAGAGTATCGAAGGCTAAGCAAAAGTAAACAAAAGTCCACCCGAATGGACTGGGTGGCAACCGTCTCCTGAAAGGAGTAGGTTGAAAGGCGCGTTCCCGGGGGTGGGAACTTGTGTCGGTTTGACCTAGGGTTTCGAGGAAATCCGAAGTCAGAACCAAGTCCTTAAGGTTAAGATTATCTACATGTTTGCCTTGTATTTATGTATCTTGCAGGTACCTAAAAGTGAAGATAAAGCAGACAAACAACCAAACAAACAAGGCTGGAAAAGGGCTGCTAGGCGCCCCCATTGAAGGAGGCGCCTAGATGGAGCTAGGCGCCTCAAAGGTCCAGGGCGCCCTGGTCAAGAGGCTTATCGGCTACGGCAAGTTCGGCACAGAGATAAGCTTTGACCAAGCCCTTTGAGGCGCCCCCTTCAACACAGACGTCCTAGACGATGCTATAAAAGGGGCCTCGACCCCTCAACTCAGAAAACATCTTCCAGAATCATTCTGAGCACTCCAACAGAAGAAACGCGCTAACGACGAAGCTCTGCGACCAAGGAGGCTCCGGGAGGAAGTGAGCGGCACTTCGGAGATCCCGATCGACCGAGTCTTCGATTCTTTTCATTTGGTTTGATTTACATTCAGTTCTTAATTTCTTTAACTCTTTTTTATTGTAAATCTTGCACTGTAAGAAGGGTTTCTCCGCCTTCGGAAAGTCCGGAAAGGAGACCTTTGGTGGACGGGTGTTCCCGTGATTAGGCCTTGGATGTACTGACCCTGGGGGGTCGGGAACCAAGTAAAATCCTATGTGCAATTTGTGTCGTTCTTTATTTTTCTGTTTTATTTTCCGCTGTGCTACTAACGCTCTATTTAGAACGAATCTTGAAAGAATATGATCGGATGTTTCCGCGAATGATTTACGGTCGATATTCACCCCCCTCTATTGACGGCACCGGTCCTTCATTTGGTATCAGAGCCAGATCGCTCTTCATCGGACTAACTGCCGACGGAGCAAAGATGCCAAGAGTTGAGGGGGAGCCCAGGGGTGAATCAGGTATATTTTATTTTAAAATGTCAAATTTTAAATTCCATATCACATGTTTTAAGTGCAGGGAGAGAGGACACTACAAAAATCAGTGTCCTACTCGTAAGACTCGGTCTATATCATCGGCGGCAAAGGAGGCACCAGCGCCCGGAGTCCAGAGGGACAAGAGCTACGTACGGTGCTTCAAATGCGAAAAGTACGAACATTATAAAAATAAGTGGTCGGCATAGGTACGTAAAGTTTACGTTCTGAAAATTTTTTAAATTCCTGCACTATCCAATGTGGATAATTTAGATAATTTTTCTGATAAATTAGAATTATTGCATAGTCAAATAAATATCTTGCATGACCAGTTACAAAATATGGATATGGTTAAAACATCAGAAATTAACTGCTTAATCCTTAATACCAATTCAATAATTGCTAAAATTAATTCTGATAATTTTACTGATAATGCTAAAATTACTGATAACACTGAATTCAAATTTGAAAATCTTACTAATAACTCTGAATTTAAATTTGAAAATCTTACTGATAACTCAGAATTCAAATTTGAAAATTTTATTGATGACTCTGAAAATTGTGAGATTAATCCTGAAAATGTTGAAGATATTTCTGAGGATATTATTGAGGATATTAAAGATAATGCTGAGGATAACTTTGAGGATATTGAAACTGAAATTCTTTTAGATGATAATTTAATTATCAAATTTTTAGATAATATTGAAGATTAGTACAAAACATTAACTAGTGGCCCAAATTACTCCACCTACTTTGAAAATATTGAAGGATGTGATTTTGAGGATGAGGAGGAAAATGAACTTTCTGAGATCAAGGCTATAGTTAATAAAGTTCACAAAAAGTCAAACAAATCAAAATTGTTACAAAAATTTGAAAAATTGAATAAAGCAGAAATAGTAGATGAGTCAAAAGTTTTCAAAATAATTAAAATGATGAAATTAAATCCACAACTAGTAATTAATCATTTCAACCTTAATTATTCCAACCTTAATTAATCTTTAATTATTTCAACCTTAATTAATCTTTAATTATTTCAACATAATTAATCTTTAATTAATTCAACTTCAATTAATTAATTCTTAATCTAATTAAATCTTAATTAATTACTTCTTAATCAATTTTAATTAAATCTTGATTAATTCAACTTAAATCCAATTAATTCTTAATTAACATAATTAATTCTTAGTTTTAATCTCTAATTAAATCTTAATAACTTAAACTCGAGCTAAATAAAATCTTACCCAAACTGCAACAATTAAATTAATAAAATGAAATATGTCAAAGTGGGTTGACATATTCGCGGGTTCACACGACATGTATCAAATCGAGAATTTGATACATCTTTAGAAACTTAATTAAATATTTTGACTTGTTTAAATCATGCATTAATGCCATGGACGTGCATCTGCTATTTCTTTAAAATTTATGTCATGTCATTCATGTTTAATTTATGCATAATTTAGAACGGTTATAGGAAAACGATTAAATTGAAACTTGAACAACCTAGTATTGGGTGGAGGTGAGATGATAGTACGTTAGGGAAGCCCTTCTAATAAGGTCAAGTATATTCTACTTGGTCTATTTAGTCTGGTGGAACTAGCCGAAGCTACCGATCCAAGACCTAAACTAGTTAGACCAAAATTTTTTAAGAAGTAACTTGAAAATAAATTTTCGGTAAAAGGCTTTGTCAAGGAAAGGGTTGTTGCTCCAATAAGGCCATGGCCAAAGAAGGCCTCTGTGCCTCGCCAATACCTTGAAGCCGATTACCGAAAATCAAATTCACTTTACTATTTGATAAATTTGAATCTAACACAAGTTTCGATTAAACCTTAGATTTAAAAATAAATTAAGAAAAATGATTCAAGCATCTCACAAGGCACCCATAAGGCAACCATGCTTGCTGTATTGAGACATCTAGAATGAGTGAGATGTTAAGGACTAATAAAGTGAAAAATATTTTTTCAAAATTGTTTTTCAAAATTATTAGAGTATTTTTCTAAAAATATATTTTCAAAATAATGCTTCAACATAACAATATTTTTATGGAATTCATGCTTGTCCGATTGATTATATATGATAGATTTTCAAAAATTATATTCTTTTGAAAAATTGTTTGACTTACACAATTAGACACAAGACTCTTAGGTCAACACTAAAGTCCCCTAAGGTACTTAGATAGAGTCAAACGATACAGGGGGAGTGTTTTATTCTTTTTAAAATCTTTCAAAAATTGGTCTTTAAAAATCACTATCTTTTAAAATGTCTTTCGAAAACTGTGCCTTAATTACTATCACTTATGTTTTAGAAAAAGCTTATGCTATTATCGTGTTGAAAATTACCATACTCAAAAATGTTAGTCAAAACTATTCTTTTGATTCTGATAAACCCTAAAGACACAGAGGAAAGCTTCTTTATGATCTACAAGGACTCCTAGGATGTGTCAAATTTAGGGGGAGTCTAAGTCAAAAGAAAACATTCTGACAAGTATTTTTCTAAATTTTTGTCTGGCAATTATTCTTGGAATTATTAGATAATTCTTTTGGTCTGAACTAAACCCTAAGGACTTAAAGGAAGAGTACTTGTGGTCAACAATCTTCCTAGGACTGGGTCAAGTTTAGGGGGAGGTCAAATTAAAAGAGTTATTAAACATTTCAAAATAATATATTTTCGTACACTATATTTTCAAAATCCTGTTGAAAGTATAAGTAATTTATCTTTCAAAATACTATTATTCTATTTTTCAAAATTTTTGTGGCTTATAAAATTGTTTTGAAATAATATTTACTTGGGTTGGAGAATTTCTAAGACACTTAGGAAAATGTCCTTGTAGTTAACAAGGTTTCCTAGGATTATGTCAGACTGGAAAAGAAACCAAGTCAAGTAAAATATTATGTTTTAAAAATAATATTTTTCAAAGAACTTATATTTTTCTAAAATACTTATGTGTTTCAAACTCATAATATTTTTCAAAATGGCTCTTTTCAAGTTCATAATATTTTTCAAAAATACTTATATTATTTAAAAAATGCATAATATCTCTTAAAAGTACTAATATTCTTCAAAAATAATGCATAATATGTTTCAAAAGTACTTGCACTTTTCAAAAGCTCAAATATTTTTCAAAAGTACTTGCAAAATATTCAAAATATTTTTCAAAATGGTTTCGAAAAGGCACAATGTTCACAAAGTACAAATACTTTTAAGAGTGCAGATGTTTTTCAAAATACTAACATTTTTTTAAGTATTCTTCGAAATGCACAATTTGTCAAGTGAAAATATTTTTATAAGTGCAAATTGTTTTGGAAAATTGTTTCTAAATAAAAGTTTTTCTATGCCAATAGTTTTCTAAGTGCAAGAATTTTCGAAGTTCAAAATATTAAACTATGCTTTCAAAAATTCATACTAAGTATTTTCAAAAGAACAAAATGTTTTCCGTGTTGGTGCAAGTGTTCTTGGTGATTTTTTTTTTATGTATGACAAAGGGGGAGAGTGAGCTTAAGTTAGAAAATTTTTGTCGAAGTGAGCTTGTTGCCTTCCAGAAGGATCAAAAAGGAAAATCAAAATGTTTTTCAAAAAGGGGAAAAGTAAGCTTAAGTTAGAGGTTTTTTCTTTTTCTCCCAAAAAGATCAAAAAAGGGGGTTTTCAAATTTTTTTTATTTTATCCCAAGGTTTAGCCCTTTCATCCAATTTAACTTAAGATATTGTCAAACATTAAAAAGGGAAAGATTGTTGGTGCAAAATGCATCAGTGATGTCCTCCTCTAAGTGTTTCAATGTTTGACAATATGCTTAAGTCAGTGATACATTGAACAAGGGAAGGGTAAGTCAAGAGAGGAGTACCAAAGTGAAAGAAAGTCCTAGTAAACCTAGGCAATACGTCCTGGTTCGAAGAATTGGGAACTAAGTCCTGATCATGAATTGGGCACTAAGACCTGGTGAGTGAAGTTGGGCAGTAAGACCTGGTGAGTGAAGCTGGGCACTAAGACGTGGTGAGTGAAGCTGGGCAAAAGTCCTGACGAGTGAAGTTAGGCACCGAAGTCCTGGACCTAGGGTTTGGGCATGAAGTCTTGGTCTGAGGGATTTAGCAAGTTAGCTGAGCGATGACTAAGGACATAAGTAGAGACGGGTCGAGGGTTGGACGTCTTGAGATCCGAGAGTAATGAAGGCTAAGCAAAAGTAAACAAAAGTCCACCCGAATGGACTGGGTGGCAACCGTCTCCTGAAAGGAGTAGGTTGAAAGGCACCCCCTTCAACACAGGCGCCCTAGACAATGCTATAAAAGGGGCCTCGACCCCTCAACTCAGAACACAACTTCCAGAATCATTCTGAGCACTCCAAACAGAAGAAACGTGCTAACGACGAAGCTCTGCGAACAAGGAGGCTTCGGGAGGAAGTGCGCGGCACTTCGGAGATCCAGATCGACCGAGTCTTCGATTCTTATTTGGTTTGATTTACATTCAATTCTTAATTTCTTTAACTCTTTTTTATTGTAAATTTTGCATTGTAAGACGGGTTTCTCCACCTCCGAAAAGTTCGAAAATGAGACCTTTAGTGGACGTGTGTTCCCGTGCTTAAGCCTTGGATGTACTGACCCTGGGGGGTCGGGAACCAAGTAAAATCCCGTGTGCAATTTGTGTCATTCTTTATTTTTCTGTTTTATTTTCCGCTGTGATACTAACGCTCTATTTAGAACGAATCTTGAAAGAATACAATCGGAAGTTTCCGCGAATGATTTACGATCGATATTCACCCCCCTCTCTATCGGCGGCACAGGTCCTGTTGATGCAGTCTGACCCTGATTGTTGTTTTGGTGTTGACATCAATTTTAGTTTAGGTTGATTATGATGATTATGATTAAGTCCTGGTCGGGGATCAGGTATGGTATGGAAAATCCTAGCTTGGAGGGCTAGGTATTGGAAAATCCTAACCTGGACGGTTAGGTGTTGAAAATCCTAGCTTGGAGGGCTAGGTGTGTGAAGTCCTAATTCGGAAGAGGTGGGTGAAAAGTCCTAGCTTGGAGGGCTAGGTGAAAAGTCCTAACTTGGAGGGTTAGGTGAAAAATCCCATCTTGGAGAGTTAGGTGAAAAAGTCCTGGCTTGGAGAGTCAGGTCCTAGCTTGGAGGGCTAGGCTTGGAAAGTCCTAATCCGGAAGAGTTGGGTGAAAAGTCCTAGCTTGGAGGGCTAGGTGAAAAGTCCTAACTTGGAGGGTTAGGTATAAATTCCCAACTTGGAGGGTTAGGTGAAAAATCCTTAGCTTGGAGGGCTAAGGTGGATGAAACCCTAGCTTGGAGGGCTAGGTTGGAGCCCCTGGATCGGTCTGGTGACCGATCAGGGAGTTGGCACGGTACTCCTTCGTGGATCGGTCTGGTGACCGATCCAGCGATGATTGATCGGTCTGGTGACCGATCAGGGAGTATGCGATTCACCCATTGCTTTGCTCCTGATCGGTCTGGTTACCGATCAGGGAGCAAACAGTGAGGTTGAGTTCCCTTGCTGAACTGCTCTTGATCGGTCTGGTGACCGATCAGGATCACTGTGCAGATCATTCTGGAGAATGATCCAGCATCGCAGGTTCCTCTCTATGATCGATCAGGACGGAGCCTGATCGGTCTGGTCACGACCTGATCGGTCTGGTAACCGATCAGGAGGTTTCCTGATCGGTCCGGTGATCGATCAGGAAGTCTGGACTGCGAAGCTCAGAAATTGCCCGATAAAGGGGTGGATCGGTCGGGTGATCGATCCACAACCTGGGATCGGTCTAGTGATCGATCCAGGAGAGTCCCAAAGAAATCGTGATTTCTAATTGAGCGTTGCGGACTGATCAGGACGGAGCCTGATCGGTCTGGACCCAGCCTGATCAGTCTGGTGACCGATCAGGAGGCTCTCTGATCGGTCCAGTGACCGATCACTTTAATTCAAAATGCACTGTCAGACGCTCTGATCGCGTCTAAACATATCCGATTATCTGCGCTTAACTTCTGATTCTTGATTTACTGAGTGATATGCTGTTCTAATACTCTGATCAAGCTGCAGGTGACAGGGAAGGATTCAAACACTCATGGAGAAGTCAATGGAGGCTTTCCTTGGAGCAGGTTTGTCCGTTTTCCATCTCAGGTTGCAACGGCTGGAGCTGCAGACTGGAGCTTGGCTGAGGGGAGCTCAGGAAGTCCAGGGAGGGCTCAGTGGTAGCTGGCGTTGGCAGGGAAGCAGCTGGAGGCTGCAGGAGATGCTGTCACCTGGTGCTGAGTGGAGAAACAAAAGGGCGGTAGAAGGCTTCGTTGAAGCAGAGTTCTAGAGTTCACGAACTGAGTTCTTGCTGCACCTTTGTGTTCTCCACATCTTGCTTGCGTGTTCTGAAATTCCATCATCTTGTGCAAGCAACTACAATCTATGAAGCAACCATTCATTACTTGAGTGCTTGAAGGAGAGAACAAGAAGCTCCGAGTCCAACAACGAGAAGACACTAGGAGAGGGCTCTTGCATGAGATCGTCGCTGGGTGGAGCTCTGAGGGAGCTTGCTGTGTTCTTGTCTTTGCTAAGTGCTAAGTAAGATCCTTCTTGTTGTTTCATTGTGCTTAAACATATATCTGCGATTGAAACGCTGTGGAGAGGTTTCTCCACCGAGAAGGAGGTTGCTTTCTATCCGGTGATAACCGGGGCTTGATCTGCCGACGATCAAGGGATCGCCCACCTTAAGGGCACGCCAAGGAGTAGGGGAAAGTTACCCCCAAACCTTGTAAACCCTCCTTGTTAGCGATCTTGCTAGTTGTGTTTGTTTGCCTTCATTTTCTGTTTCTGTTTTCTGCACTGTTTTGTTTCCATTGTTTCTTCCGCTGTGCTACTGATAAGGTTGAGTGCAAAAGTTTGATAAGTGCCAAAGGTCAAAGTGTTTGGCTATATTCACCCCCCCTCTCTAGCCATCCGGGTTCCAACAGGTCCTACATAGAAGACCTCACCAAGGCACTTGAGAAATTTTAAATTGGCTCTAGAAACCTTGACATGATCATAAATAGCCAAAGAGTCGTGTATAACAAGGCCGGTATAGGTTATAGACCCAAAACTAAGGAGGTGGCTTTTGTTTCACTTATGGGTAGGAAGGGTGCCCCTAGGAGACAAGGTGTTAAGGGAAACACAAAGAAGGCATGGGTACCAAGGAAATATTTAAATGATGTTTGTGGATCTAACATTTGGGTACCAAAAGCTGTTGGATCGAGAATAATGATAGAGGGGGGTGAATATCGTAAAACGTTTTCGGATAAAACTTTAAGAGAATAAGCAGCGGAAATTAAAAACACAAAGGAAGACACGAACACAAGGATTTACTTGGTTCGGAGTCGCGGTCAGCTCCTACTCCAAGACACATGGTCCTTGACCATTTACTGCGAGCAATTCTATAATGCGCAAAGTGTTTTACAGAGAATGGTACAGAAATTTTACAGTAAAGGAAAACATAGTTACTCTTCGTGATCGACGCCTGGTATGGATCGTACTTCAGTGCGTAAGGTCGTCGTCGGTGCTTCAATTTCGAGATGGAAGGCTTCTGGAGCAGAGCGCTTGAGTCGAAGAGCGTAGTAGCATTGGAAAGATGTGTTGAGAAGGCTTGGGGGTCGAGTCCTTTATATAGTGAACCTGGGGGCACCCGGGACGTTGGGGGCGCCCTCCACGTGTCACCTGATCCGGTAAACTCTCGGTCAGCCGTTATCCCTCCAGGATCGGGCTGAGGTTTGACCGGGGGCGCCCGGGACGCAGGGGGCGCCCGGGTTGACTCGGTCCGCTGGCTTCTCGCTGGCTTGACTCTATCCGTTTCGTTGGCTTGCATCCGGGGCGCCCGAAGCATCCGGGGCGCCCGGAGCATCTGGGGCGCCCGGGAGCACGGGGGCGCCCGGGAGCATGGGGGCGCTCCCCAGTGAGCTTCCGAAGCGTTTTCTTGCTTAACTTGTTTTGCCTTGACCTTGGGGGCGCCTGGAGCACTGGGGGCGCCCTATCCAGCTGCTTGCCCCTCTCCTTTGGGGCGTTCTGAGCTGCAGAAACACATTCCTTCGGTCCCACATCCAAGGTTAGTCTAAAACAACACAAAGCAATAAAATATTAGGTTTATACAGCCTTAGCTGTCTTGGTTCTGACTTTGGGTCTCCAAAATGGAGCCCTAGGTCGAACCGACGCCTACTGTTCCCTCGACGGGGAACGCGTCCTCACCTATTCCTCTCAAGAGAATTTACCTGTTGCCAACCGGGTCCTCCGGTTGGACTTTTAACCAGCAGTCCTTCGCCAGGTTCCTAGCTATCCTTTGCTAGGTCTTCAGTACCAAGCAGTCCTTCGCCTGGTGCCTAGCAGTCCTTCACCAGGTCTTCGTGACCAAGCCGTCCTTCGCCTGGTGCCCAACAGCCCTTCGCCAGGTCTTAGGGTTCCGATGCCTAGCAGTCCTTCGCTAGGTGCCTAGCTGTCCTTCGCTAGGACTTTGTATCCTAACATTCCTTCGCCAGGTGCCTAGCAGTCCTTCACTAGGGCTTTGTATCCTGGCAGTCCTTTGCCAGGTGCCTAGCAATCCTTCGCTAGGGCTTTGTATCCTGGCAGTCCTTCGCCAGGTGCCTAGCAGCCCTTCGCTAGGACTTTGTTTCCTGGCAGTCCTTCGCCAGGTGCCTAGCAACCCTTCGCTAGGACTTTGTTTCCTGGCAGTCCTTCGCCAGGTGCCTAGCAGCCCTTCGCTAGGACTTTGTTTCCTGGCAGTCCTTCATCAGGTGCCTAGCAGCCCTTCGCTAGGACTTCTTTCTGCACACTTGAGTAACTTTGTTAGATCACAAATAAACTTAACTTTGAACCCTTGTTTTTCGTGTTGTTTAGGTGAAGGTGAAAGAAGCCTCAAAAATGTGGATAGTGGATAGCGGGTGTTCGAGACATATGACCGGGGATGTGAGCAAATTCTCCACCATTAGCTATCTAAGGGAAGGAACGGTATCATTCAGAAATAGTGGGAAACTCAAAATTATAGGTAGGGGCACCATTGAAGTATCTCCTACCATCACAATTCATAAAGTTTTTTTGATTAAGGGTATGGAGTTTAACTTGCTTAGTGTAAGTCAAATTTGTGATGTCAGGTATAGGGTTGAGTTTCATGCTAGAAAGTGATTAATTAAACAAAATGGCTCCGAAAATATTATGTTAGAGGGATATAGGGAAGCTAACCTTGATTATCTTAATCTTTCTTATGTTTCTAACATCTCTCCTAAGTGTTTCATATCCAAAGAAGAAGAAGGATGGTTGTGGCACCGGCGACTTGGACACATTAACATGAAGAATATTGCAAGAGTGGCAAAGAAGGAGTTGGTGAAGGGGCTTCCAATGATCAAGTATGAAAAGAACAAGATCTGTGATGCATGCCAAGAGGGTAAGCAATCTAAATCATCACACAAAGGTAAAACCTTAACTAGCACTTCTTTACCTTTAGAGTTATTATATTTAGATTTATTTGATTGCCATAGTACTCCATCAATAATAGGAAGTAAATATTATTTGGTAATAGTAGATGATTTTTCTAGATATACATCGGTGTTTTTCATGAAACATAAGGATGATACCTTAGAGATATTCATAGGTTTTAGTAAGAGGGATGAAAATGAGAAACACTTCAAGATCAACCGAATTAGGAGTGACCATGGTGGGGAGTTTGAAAATTCAAACTTCTCACAATGTTGTTTAGGAAATGGATACAAGCATGAATTTTCATGCCCAAGGACCCCTCAACAAAATGGTGTGGTAGAAAGGAGGAATAGAGCCTTACAAGAAGTCGCTAGGATCATGCTTAATGCATATTCTCTACCTAGCTACTTTTGGGCCGAAGCAGTGAATATCGCTTGTTACATCCAAAACCGGGTCTTAATTCATAGGTTTTTAGGAAAAACTCCATTTGAGTTGTGGAATGGGAGAATTCCACAAGTTCACTATGTTGGATCGAGAAAAACGATAGAGGGGGGGGTGAATATCGTTAAAACTTTTCGGATAGAATAAAGAGCGAAAATACAGCGGAAATAATTAAATGCACACAAGAACACAAGATTTTTACTTGGTTCGGAGTCGCGGTCGGCTCCTACTCCAAGGCCCACGATCCTTGACCGTTTACTTTGGTCAATACTATAATCGCACAAAACAGTTTACAAGTTGAGTACAGGAATATTGCAAGAAATGAAAATAGCTACACTTTTCATTACCGACGCCCGATGTGGATCATATTTCGGAGCAGAGGGTCGTCGTCGGCGCTGGAATCTCGAAGTCGGAGTTTGCCGGGGCGTAGTGCTGGAATGAAAAGCTTTGGAGCGTTGAGAAATTGTGTTGTTGAAACCTTGGGGTCGAGCCCCTTTTATAGTGCTCTATCGGGGGCCTAATGGGTTGGGGGCGCCTGACACGTGCCCTCCAATCTGCAAATCCTTATCCGCGGGCTCGGTCAGCGCTTATCCTCCCCACTTGGGCGCCTGGGCTGATGGGGGCGCCCGTGACATCACGAGCGCCTGATCCACCTTGGTTCAGTGGCTTCGCAGCTATGATTTGGGATTTGCCTTCACTCTTGGGCGCCCGTATCCTTACGGGCGCTTGAGCCCATTCGGGCGCCTGACTTCATTCGAGCGCCTAGGCCTAGTGAAGAACCTTCACTTGCAGACGATCAGTCCTTCGACCCTGCAACTAAGGTTAGTCCCAAAAACATAGTAAGTAATAATTACAGTCGTAGCTATCTTGGTTCTGACTTCGAGTCTCCCAAATGGAACCCTAGGTCGAACCGACGCCTACTGTTCCCTCGACGGGGAACGCGTCCTCACCTACTCCTCTCAGGAGAGTTTACCTTTTGCCAACCGGCTCCTCCGGTTGGACTTTTGCCCGATCCACCTGACCAGGTCTTCATGCCCAACTTCCGGTCAGGTCTTCGGTGCCCAGCCCCTTGCCAGGACTTCGTGCCCAGTCCTCGACCAGGACTTCTTTGCCTGACTTCCGGTCAGGTCTTCTTGCCCAGTCCTTGACCAGGACTTCTTTGCCCAGCCCTTTGCCTGGACTTGTTGCCTAGTGTACCTAGGGCTTCTTCCTGCACACTCAGTGAACATGTTAGACAACAATAGCATCTTAACTTCTGAACCCTTTGCCATTATCAAAACCCAAGTTTGACTTAGGTGCTGCCTGCACCAACAATCTCCCCCCTTTTGATTTATGCCAACCCGGTTTAAAAAGTTAAGTTAAACAACCATTAAGTAAAGTACCAGTTTTAATTTCCTCCCCTGGAAGAAATCTCCCCCTGAGTTTTTCAAACGTTCGTGGGGTTTTTGAAAAAGTTTCTAAATCTTTGTTTCTAAAATTGAAAAGTTTTTCAGTTTTTCAATACTTAGAAGATTTTCAAAATGAGATTTTTAAGTTAGAAAAATTTTTCAAAAATATTTTGAGTTGGGCACTTAGAAAATTTTCCAACAGAAAAAAATTTAGAGTAAGTACTTAGAATATTTTGAAAATAATTTTAAGTTAAGTACTTAAAAGAATTTTGAAAACAAGTACTTAAAAGAATTTTCAAAACAATTTGAGTTAAGTACTTAAAAGAATTTTCTAAACTGCTTCTGAAGTTTTAACACTTAGAAAAAAATTTTAAGCAGTTTTAATACTTATCAAAATTTTCAAGCAAAATTTTGAGTTACTTTACTTTTTTGAAAAAGGAGATAAAAGTTTTGAAAAAGATTAATTTTGAAAAGTTAAATTAAATTTTAAAACTTTCTTTTCTCTCCTTTCCAATCTCTCTCCCTTTGTCATATATCAAAAAAATATAGCAAGAAAAATGAGTAATAAAAGTAAGGTGTTGTACTGAACCAATTCTAAGTATAAACTGGACCAAATCAATTTAAATTTTCTCTTTCGGGTCCTGTCTAACCCAGTTAGCTACTTACTAACTGTTATAAACAGTAGCTTTCGCTAGGGTTAGTCAAGTTAAGTGATCTGATCAAGTTAGATTTTATAAGTTTGACACTTAACCTGATTACTGTTTAATTGGTATTTAGTGCCCCAATTACTGTAAATGCACTGACTTAAAGCATCTTGAATCAAGGCATAGACCTAAGCATCTCAACCCAGTCTAGGTTATCAATCAAAAGTACCCTAAAGTGCTTGTGAGATGCTGGCTTCTAGATCTATATGTGCATGCAATTCTAGGGTTAGGGCCTAGGCTAAGTCCATTTGCGAAAAAACCCTAATTTTGAAGGGGGTAAGTTTTTTGAAAAAACTAAGTCAGAAAATCATTTTGAATAAAATAATAAATAAAATTGATTTTTCAAATTAACTAAGAAATAACACAGTTTTTGAAAAGAAGTATAAGTAGAGCAGTCCTATTCTACCAAGCATAACCCTAACTGCCTTCTTAGTGAGCTGAACTCAGACTCAGGTAAGGATTTTGTGAAGATATCAGCTAAGTTAGATTTTGAGTCTACATGCTTAAGGACTATCTCACCCCTGGCTACATGATCTCTTACGAAGTGGTGTTTAACTTCTATGTGTCTAGTTCTAGAGTGTTGGATTGGGTTTTTAGTTAGATTAATTGAACTTATATTATCAATGTAGACTTGGGTTTGGGTGTAATCAAGCTAGAAGTCTTTAAGAGTGTGCATCATCCAAAAGTGTTGTGCTATACACTCTCCTAAAGCAACATACTCAGCTTCGATTGTGGATAGAGTTATGCAGTGCTGCTTTCTGCTGCACCAACTCACTAGACTATTTCCTAAAAGTTGGTAGCTTCCACTTGTACTCTTTCTATCTAGTTTGTAACCAGCATAGTCAGAATCTGAGTATCTTGACAGGTCAAAAGTTGAGGTCCTAGGATACCAAATCCCTACATTTAGGGTGCCCTTAATGTACCTAAGTATTCTTTTTAGGGCTGCTAAGTGCGTTTCCTTAGCACAGGTTTGGTATCTAGCACACATTCCTACAACGAAAAGGATATCAGGTCTGCTGGCTGTAAGGTAAAGTAGACTACCAATCATACTTCGATATAGTTTAAGGTCTACAGGTTTACCATCAGGGTCACTATCTATTTTTACATTTGTGGCCATAGGGGTACTTATGCTTTTGGAGTTATCCATTTTAAATTTCTTTATTAACTCCTTAGCATATTTGGATTGATGGACATAATTTCCATCCCTAGTTTGCTTAATGTGTAATCCTAGAAAGAAATTGAGCTCACCAACCAAGCTCATTTCGAATTCGTTTTCCATTATTTTTACAAATTCTATTAAGAAATGTGAGTTGGTGGATCCAAAAATTATATCGTCAACATAGATTTGGGCAATAAAGATGTCTTTTTCTAAGGTTTTAAAAAAAAGGGTTGAGTTAATTTGTCCTTGGTTAAATTCCTTAGAAATGAGGTAGGTCGATAGGCGTTTATACCATGCCCTAGGTGGTTGTTTTAGTCCATACAGTGCCTTATTGAGTTTGTAAACTTGGTAAGATTTTTCTAAGTCCTCAAAACCGGGGGGTTGTCCTACATAGACTTCTTCTCTAATAAACCCATTCAGAAAGGCTGATTTTACATCCATTTGGTAGAGTTTAAATCCTTTATGGGCTGCAAAAGCTAGCAACATTCTAATAGACTCAAGTCTGGTTACTGGGGCATAGGTTTCGTCATAGTCTAACCTTTCGACTTGACTGAATCCTTTAGCTACTAAGCGGGCTTTATTTCTAACTATTTCCCCTTGGTCATTTAGCTTATTCCTAAACACCCACTTAGTGTCAATAATGGATTTGCCCTCAGGTTTAGATACTAGTTCCCAGACTTGGTTCCTTTCAAATTGGGCTAACTCCTCTTACATTGCTATGATCCAATCAGGATCAGGTAAGGCTTTCTCTATAATCTTAGGTTTGATTTTCGAAATCAGTGCAATCTGACTAAGATTTCTATAGGAAGACCTAGTTCTGACTCCTAAGGTTGGATCATCCACAATTTGATCAGTTGGGTGACTAAGTCTGGGTTTCTTGGTTCTTCTAGAACTTGGTTCAGCCTCAGGTTCGGTTGGACGGTTCAGTTCAGTATTTGGTTCAATTGCTTGGGCTGGTTCAATTATTAGTTCAATTGACTCAGTAGTTGGTTCAATAGTTAGTTCACTTAGAGGTTCAACTAGTGGTTCAATTGATGGTAATAATTTGTTCATTATCTTCATGATCAATATTTGATGGATTTAGATTTGGATTATCAGATTTTGAATTAGTTCCCTCATCAAATATGTTAAATCCGACACTTTTGACTAGGTTCCGGAAATTTTCGGAGAGTTACCGGGAAGGTTCCAGGGTTTCCGAAACCTTGGACATAAATTAGGGACTAAACTGTAATTAAAACCAATGGTTACAAGGGGTTAATGAGTTGGAAATTAAGACCTAGGGGCAGTCTTGCAATTAGATGGAAATTGCTTGGACCAAAATGCAAAAGGCCACATAAGAGCCGGTTAGGGCTCGGTGTGGTGTGGCTGCCGCATTCCACTCGACGCCCGATTCCTTTTCATTTGCTCGTAGCAACGCCGCCTCCATCTTCACTTCATCTTTCTCTTTTCTTCTTCGCTGCCCTAGCCGAAGCTGACCTCTGCCTTCGCCTTCTCCACTCCAGCTAAACCTGAGCACTTATCCTCCTCTCGATCCTCTCTGCATCTCATCTCCCTCACGAACGACAGTCAGCCACCTCTGTCGCCCTCATCGAGCGAAGTCGTATCCTAGCTTTTCCTTCCTTCCGCACAAGAGGGATTCGCCTCAACTCGAGCCTGGACGATTTGTGTGCTCTCTAGTTGCCGATCGTGGGAAAGTGGCTGTGGGCGGTGGGTAGCGGATCATCGATCACTGGTTGGACTTCTTCTAAGGTATGTTCTCTTCTTGTTGTTCGAGAACAACTTGGTCTAGGGTTGGACGGCGATTGGCGAGGTTTTCCTTGAGTTAGACTTGTGATCTATCTCTGTTTGAGCAGGATCTGGATTTGGGGGATAGAGGACTCACCGGAGCGAGGGAATTATAGCTGAAACAACACATTTGACCCTGTCCTATTTTGATTAGCTGTGGCTAGTGTTTACTGGAGGTAAGGATCTGAATCCCTATGATGTTGTACCTATGTGAATGATACTGCTACGATTGTAGATGGATTTATGCTTGTCTGTTGATAAATTGAAAACACTTAGGTTTTGTTCTGTGAGTATAGTGGATGAGTTAATTAAGGTGTATCAACGAAATCTAATTGATTTGAATGTTGTTTCAGTTCTTGATTAGCTTTACTTTGTGAGCTCATTCGGATGAATCTGTATTAGTTTCTATGAATGGGTTTTCAATTTGGCAACTGAGCTGATAGGGTCTTGTAGTGTTTGTCACATGAAACCTTGAAGGATTGATTGGGTGATTGGGTGAGATGGAGTTTAGCATGAAGCTTAACCCCTAATAATCTATGGGTGATGTATGCGAATTTAGGATTGGGCCTAATTTTAATTACAATGAGTAATTAGAAACCTCTTCATTTAATTAGACGTGATTAAAGGAACGGGGACAATTGGGTAACCCTAACATGGGTTAGGAATTAATTAGCTGATTATTATTTGTTGGTAGTAGCTAATTAAGCATGTCCTTGACACAGGGGCTTGACTTGGATTTATTGCTGCTTATTATTGGCGGGTGGTCCTTTCTCGTTTGATACGGACTTCCACTCTTGGAGGCGGGTACTTCTTGCTTGTATTCTGTAGTCCACTTTATCTTTATGCATGGCTAATTATTTATGCAGTAGGCTAATATTGACCTTTATCTGTTACCGTTTTGTTATCCTGCTTGATACTTATGCTTGACCCTAGAGATGATCTAAATTTCTTTCTATACAGTCTCGTGTTTTGTTATCTGACTCTGTATAGCATGGTATGAGCATGAGTATGTGGATATAGATTAGCCTACCATTGTATGGTTGCATTGGTTGATTCTGGTCATACTTGCACGTGTGTCTAGATGTGGACTGATTTGGGTTATTGTGGTATGTCCCCTGATATCTGCATTGGTTGAGATTATTCATACTTGCACGTGTATCTGGATATAGGACTGATTGGGTTATGATGCATACATATGACCTGTGCATGATAGGTTGAGTTATGTGTCGATGACCTGGTAGGGGTTGCATGTGTTAGTCATGCACCATACCTGCACTGTTGCATGCCGGCGATCAGCTGACTCCCTTGTGGTTGAGCCTAATCGTCTTCCGGCACATGATATGCACACACGACCACTCATGGGTTAGTGGATACCGCTGGGTGTGTGCATTTGCTCTGTACTGCTCCGCTCGTCCGCTCATGGGTAGTGGTTTCGGAGCGTGGTAGCAGGCAGGGATCCCTTCTCTTACCATAGACCAGAGAAGATGAGAGAGATCGCCCCCATATATACATGGGGCGGAGTGTTTACTCCACCAGCATCCTGTCCACTCGGTCACTCAGGAGCAGTGATGGCAGAGTGCTGACAGTGTCACAGCTCTACCCACTCGGCCGACACAGTATCGCCTGTCTCGGTGGCTTGACTGGTGTTAGGGGGTGACCATGACATTGCATCATGTGCATATGATGCATTTATGCATTGATTGTGTTTGCTGCATTTACTTGCTGCACTTGTTTGACATGCACATACAGGAGGTACTTTTGGTATGGTTTGTTGACCCTGCACTTGCTCGTATGGTACGAGTCCTATTATGATCATGATAGACTGATTTTTGGTATGTACAGTCCTTTATTATTTCAGTTATGCATGCTTCTGATATTATCATGGAGACTGTATCCTGTCGTTTCTATATAGCTACTTTAGCTACTTTTCAGCCATGCATATCTTTCTATATACCCGCGAGTCCACTTGGACTCACCACCCGTTGTAATATTTTTGTTTCAGGTTGATAGCTCGCCGGAGGAGCCCAGTTGCCAGTCCTGGTCCCTACGACTCCGTTGATGGATGCTTCCGCGTTGTTTTCTTTCGTTATAGCATTTCTTATGCGTTGTATTCGTTTTTATACATCGTGGACTTGTATTCGAGTTCTATTCGTATGACATTGTATTTTTGAGTCCTCTGTTGGACTATGTGTTGATTGATTTGCGGCGCGCCTACCCTGGGGGCAGCTCAGGTGAGTTCGATGTTTTCCGTATTGGGGTATTTCATTATCTTATGCTCTATATATATCTGTTTTGAGGCCTGAGGCCAATTTATAAACTGCGTGTGTTGTGTATTTGTGTAAATTGTCCGCCGGACAGAGGAGATGCTGTCCGATTTTATATTGGATCAGCGGCTCCAATGGTCTCGGGGCGTGACAAAATATTAGATTTGTTGTTTCTTCAATTTTGTTAGTTTGTTTATTGTAGACCCTATAGGCCCTACTTATTGTTGAATATCATAAGAAGACCCCTGGGGTTGACTTAGATTGGAATTTACCAAGGTAGTCCTTGGTGTTTAGGATATGGACTTTGCACCCAAAGACCCTTAGGTAGTGTAGGTTTGGACGTCTATGATAATATAATTCATAAGGAGTTTTATTATGTCGTTTGTTGATTAGGACCCTATTTTGGATATAGCAAGTCGTACTAATTGCTTCTGCCCAAAATTGGTTAGCTAGGTTGAATTCATTGAGCATAGTCCTAGCGGCTTCCTGTAGGGTTCTATTTTTCCATTCTACTATCCCATTTTGCTGGGGGGTTCTAGGACACGAAAATTCATGTATATACCCGTTTATTCTATAAAATTCCTCGAACCTTTGGTTTTCAAACTCTCTCCTATGATCACTCCTAAGTCTTTTGATTTTGGTATCGTTTTGATTTTCAATTATCTTACAAAAATCAATAAACAGGTTTAGGGTTTCATCTTTTGTCTTTAGGAACCTAACCCAAGTAAACCTAGAGTAATCATCGATAATTACTAAACAGTATCGGTTTCCGCTTAGTGACTTGGCTCATGTGAATCAAATAGGTCAAAGTGCAGGAGCTCAAGCGTAGTTTGAGTTAGATCAGATTGAATTTGTTTGTGATTGGACCTGGTTTGTTTACCTTGGTTGCATGATTCACATATCATGTTTTCATGGTTCTTAATTTTTGGTATTCCTTTAATTAGACCAAGTTGGGTGATTTTTGAAATTAATCTTAGATTAGTGTGACCTAATCTCCTATGCCAGAGGATTGATTCTTCTAACTAAGTTAAGAAGCATTTAGGTTCTACGGGTAGGTTTATAGTGTAAACGTTATTTCTCCTAGTGCCCTTAAGCATGACTTCTGAGTCTTGCAAATTTCTAATCAGGCAGTCAGAGTTGGTAAAGGTAACTATATAGCCAGTATCACATAATTGACTTATACTAAGCAAATTAAACTTAAAGTTCTCAACCAAGAGTACCTTATTAATTACAAAATCAGATTTGAGTTCAATGTTACCTGACCCAATGACTTTGAGTGTAGCATTGTTGTCAAATGCTACTGAGCCTAGGTTCTTGAACTTGAGTTTGGTGAATTTCAATTCGTCTCCAGTCATGTGTCTGGAGCATCTGCTATCCAACATCCATTGTCCAAATCTTTATGTTCCTACACATAAAGAATTTGTTGATTTGGATCCAATTAGAATTAAGGATAGCCTGAATTGATTTTCACAACCTAGTCTGTCTCACCCAATCTAAAGTTATCAATCATGTTAACCTTATGAGTTTTGTGAGACAGGTTTTAATAGAAGTAAGAAATTTATTTTGAAAAACCATGACTAATTTTGAAAAGTTAAATTAATTTTAAAAACAATTTATTATGCTTTAAATTTTATTTTTGAAAAAAATGGTTGAATCTAAGATTAATTGAAATCTGTGTTAGATTCAAATCTGACAATAATAAAGTGAATTTGATTTTCAATAATCGGCTTCCAGGTATTGGCGAGGCACTAGGCCTTCTTTGGCCGTAGCCTTATTGGATCATCAACCCTTTTCTTGACAAAGCCTTTTATTGAAAAATCCATCTTCAAGTTACTCCTTGAATGATTTTGGTCTAACTAGTTTGGGTCTTGGATCGGTAGCTTCGGCTAGTTCCGCCAAAATGGCTTCCCTAATATACTATCATCTCACCTCCACCCAATACTATGTTGTTCAAATTTCAGTTAATCGTTTTAGTCCTTAATCTAACCAGTCCTAGGTCTAAACATGGTAAATTACAGAAAATAAATAAACAAGTAAGCATGCAATTTTAAAATAAGAAAAGAATTTATCTAACTATAAAAATTATTTTTAAGTTGGCTCCCCCTGGACTAAAGTCACGGTAATGATTAGGCAAGATATGAATCTTGTCCTTGGGGATCCAATACTGGTTTGGTCCAGCTTGGTTGTTCAGGCAAAGATTGGGTACCTATGCCTGAACTTTAGGCCTAGATTGGTTATCTAACTCCGCCTTGGTTTGATACCCTAACCCGGATCGATTTAGAACAGACTTCTATTTTCCAAGGATCATGTCAAGACCCTTAGAACCCGAAGTGAATCGTTCTAAAGCCGCTCTAAGGTCCTTGACTTGAGTTTTCAACGAGGAGTTCTCTTTCTCAAGCTTTTCAACTTGAGCAGAGGTTCCTTCTTGAACCTTCTCAGTCAAAGATCTAGAGTCAGCTCCCTCATTCAGGAGTTTTACTTCCTGTCGGAGGGACTCGACTCGGATTTTGGCTTTCGCCAAGTTACTAGATAGGTAAGCAATTAATTCTGCTAATTCAACTTTAGAATAACCACTTACAGTTATTTTGCCATCCTCCGAAATTGTGAGCTTTCCGTCATCCGGCTCCGATTCTGATCCAGTGTCGATCTCTTCTGAAGCAGTCAAGGTGAGCAGGTTCGATTGTGGGGCCTCTTCTTCTTCTTCGGAGGAAGACTCGTCCCACGTGGCTTGAAGGGCCTTCTTCCTTCTTGTCTTCTTGGCTTCTTTCAGATTAGGGCACTCCGATTTGTAGTGTCCCTTCTTGTTGCATTCGTAGCAGGTCACGTTTGATTTGGTCTTAGACATTGATGGTTCAGCTGGATCTTCCTTCTTTCGGCTGGCTTTTCTTCTGTTGGTCTGATGCTTCAGCTCCTTGTAGTAGTCCCGGGCTAGCCGAACCAGTTTGGGTCGATCTCCTTCGCTGTCTTCTGAGTCTGAGTCTGAGTCAGACTCGGGTGCAGGTTGAGGCTTTTTCTTGGTCACCTTTCCTATTTTTCCTGCAAGAAAAGCAATACCTTTCTCGGCTAAGGTGCAGTTAGTCTGCTCATGTAATTCTAGTTCAGAAAATAATTCGTCTAATTTAATTTTGGAAAGGTCCCTAGAAACTTTGTAAGCATCTACCATAGATGCCCACAAAGTATTTCTCGGGAAGGCGTTTAGGGTATACCTGATAAGGTCACGGTTTTCTACCTTGTGACCGATTGTGTGTAGACCGTTCATCAGCTCCTGGATCCTGGCGTGGAGCTGGGCTGCTGACTCGCCTTCGTTCATTTTGATTGTGTACAATTTGTTCAGCAGTAGGTCCCTTTTGCTGATTCTTGTATCGGAGGTGCCTTCGTGCAATTCGATCAACTTACTCCAGAGTTCCTTCGCACTGTTGAAGGGTCCCACCCGGTTCAGTTCTTCTTTGGTTAGTCCGCATTGGAGTGTCTGGGTTGCTTTTGCATCAGCCTCGATCTTCTTCTTCAGCGAGGCGTCCCATTCTGTGTAATGTTGTGCCACTCCTTCAGCATTCTTGGGGATTTCCAGACCAGATTGGATTATGATCCACATATCCACCTGAGTTTTCAGGTGGACTTCCATCCGACTCTTCCAGTAGGAGAAGTCTTCTCCACTGAAAAGTGGTGGTCTGGCTGTGCTGAAACCCTCTTGCATGGCCATTTAAGATTTCTGAAATAACAAAAAAAAGAGAAATTCTATCCCAAGACTTGGTCTTGGATTAGTAGTGCGGGAACAAGATAATTAAAAAAATGATCGAGTGGTGTTGCACCAACCTCGATTAACGAGAAAAATTCGAAAGAAAAGAAAAAAATTCGTAAGATCCGAAAAACTCTCAAATTGGTGGTTGCACCAAATTTGAGCCACCCGCTCTGATACCACTTGTTGGATCGAGAAAAACGATAGAGGGGGGGTGAATATCGTTAAAACTTTTCGGATAGAATAAAGAGCGAAAACGCAGCGGAAATAATTAAATGCACACAGGAACACAAGATTTTTACTTGGTTCGGAGTCGCGGTCGGCTCCTACTCCAAGGCCCACGGTCCTTGACCGTTTACTTTGGGCAATACTATAATCGCGCAAAACAGTTTACAAGTTGAGTACAGGAATATTGCAAGAAATGAAAATAGCTACACTTTTCGTTACCGACGCCCGATGTGGATCGTATTTCGGAGCAGAGGGTCATCGTCGGCGCTGGAATCTCGAAGTCGGAGTTTGCCGGGCGTAGCGCTTGAACGAAAAGCTTTGGAGCGTTGAGAAATTGTGTTGTTGAAGCCTTGGGGTCGAGCCCCTTTTATAGTGCTCTATCGGGCGCCTGATGGGTTGGGGCGCCTGACACGTGCCCTCCGATCTGCGAATCCTTATCCGCGGGCTCGGTCAGCGCTTATCCTCCCCACTTGGGCGCCTGAGCTGATGGGGGCCCGTGACCTCACGGGCGCCTGATCCGCCTTGGTTCAGTGGCTTCGCAGCTATGATTTGGGATTTGCCTTCACTCTTGGGCGCCCGTATCCTTACGGGCGCCTGAGCCCATTCGGGCGCCTGACTTCATTCGGGCGCCTAGGCCCAGTGAAGAACCTTCACTTGCAGACGATCAGTCCTTCGACCCTGCAACTAAGGTTAGTCCCAAAAACATAGTAAGTAATAATTACAGTCGTAGCTGTCTTGGTTCTGACTTCGGGTCTCCCAAATGGAACCCTAGGTCGAACCGACGCCTACTGTTCCCTCGACGGGGAACGCGTCCTCACCTACTCCTCTCAGGAGAGTTTACCTTTTGCCAACCGCTCTTCCGGTTGGACTTTTGCCCCATCCACTTGACCAGGTCTTCGTGCCCAACTTCCGGTCAGGTCTTCGGTGCCCAGCCCCTTGCCAGGACTTCGTGCCCAGTCCTCGACCAGGACTTCTTTGCCCGACTTCCGGTCAGGTCTTCTTGCCCAGTCCTTGACCAGGACTTCTTTGCCCAGCCCTTTGCCAGGACTTTTTGCCTAGTGTACCTAGGGCTTCTTCCTGCACACTCAGTGAACATGTTAAACAACAATAGCATCTTAACTTCTGAACCCTTTGCCATTATCAAAACCCAGGTTTGACTTAGGTGCTG